>CM060900.1:290932235-291457235 GCA_030762935.1 Hymenopus coronatus
ATCATAATGATAATAATATCAATAATGATAATGATAGCAATAATTATAATGATAAACATAATGATGATTAAAATAATGATGATAATAATTATAATAATAATAAAAATAATAATAATATTAATAATGACAGTAATAGCAATGATGACGTTAACAATGTTTATGATGATAGTGATAAAATTGATAATGACGATAATAATTTTAATAATTATGACAATGATTATAATAATTATTATTATAAAATGATAATTATGATAATGATAATAGTTATAAGATTAATAATAAGAATAGCTATAATAATGATTATAATATTAATGCTAATAATATTGATAACAATGATAACATTGATAATGATGATTGTAATAATAATTATAATCGTAGTAATGAAGATGATAATAGTGATAAAGATGAAGATAATGATAACAATGATGATAATAATAATAGTTATCATAATAATTATCATAATAACAATGACAAAAATAGCAATGATGACGTTAACAATGTTGATGATGATAACAATAGAGATAACAACGATAACATTGATAATGATGGTGATGATTATCATAATAATGATAATAAAATGATAATAGTAATAGTAATGTAAGTAATAATAACAATCATACCATAATTATAATAATAATAGTAATAATTAAAATGTAATAATAAAAATCACCATCAACATAATGATCAAATTATTATTATTATTAATAATAATGATAATGATAGCAATAATTATAATGATAAAATAATGATTATTATAATAAGATTGATAATAATAATTGTAATAATAACAATAATAATAATAATAATAATAATAATTATCATAATAGTAACAATGATGACAGTGATAGCAATGATGACGTTAACAATGTTGCAGATGATAATCATAGTGATAACATTGATAATGATGATAATGATTATTATAATGATGATTATGATTAAAATAATTATGAAAATAACATGATAATTAGGATTAATATAACAATTTAGAAATAATACTTATAATAATAATTATAATAATAATCATTATAATAATCATTAAAATAATAATGATTATAATAATAATGATTTTGATAATAATGATAACAATATTGATAACAATGATAATATTGATAATGATGATTGTACTAATCATAATAATAATAATAATAATAATAATTATTATTAGTAGTAGTAGTAGTAGTATTATTATTATGATTACAATAACAGTGATGACAAAAATAGCTATGCTGACCTTAACAATGTTGATGATGATAATAGTGATAACAATGATAATGATTATAATAATTGTGATACTAAAATAATAATAATTATAATAATGATAATAATAATCATTATATAGTAATGATATTAATAATTATTATAATATAATAATAATCATAATAACGATAATAATGATTACAATAGTAATAATGATAGCAATAAAAATAATGATAAAAAGAACGATAATGATTATAGTAATGATGATAATAATAATTATAATAATAAAAAACTAATAATAATAATCATAATATAAATGCTGACAGTAATAGCAATGATGACGTTAACAATGTTGATGATGATAATAATAGTGATTTCAATAACATTGGTGATGATAATAATAGTGATAACAATCATAACATTGGTAATGATGATGATGATTATAATAATGATGATAACGAATATAATAATTAGGATAAGAGAATGATAATTATTTTTAAGATAATAGTTATATTATAATGATAATAATTATAATTATAATCATTATTATAATAATAATGATAAAAATATTGATAACAATGATAACATTGATAATGATGATGATTGTAATAATAGTAATCATAATAATGATGATAATAGTGATAGTATTGATAATAGTGATAAAGATGAAGATAATGACATTGATGTTGATGATGATAATAATAATAATAATAATAATAATAATAATAATAAATATAATAATAATCATCATCATAATAACAATGACAAAAATTTCAATGATGACGTTAACAATGTTGTTGATAACAATAGTGATAACAATGCTAACAGTGATAATGATGATAATGATTATAATAATTATGATAATATAATAATACTTATAATAATAATTATAATAATAATAATAGTAATATAAGTAATAATAACAATCATTGCAATAATAATTATAATACTAATAATAATCTTAATAATCATAATATTAATAGTAATAATATTAAGAATGATAATAATTATTATAATATAATAATCATAATTATAATAACAATAGCAATAATGATGATAGCAATAATTATAATGTTGAAAATAATGATAATGATTACAATAATGATAATAATAGGAATTATAATAATAATGATAATAGTACTAAAATAATAATAATAATAAATAATAATAATAAAAGTCATAATAATAACAATGATGACAGTAATAGCAATGATGACGTTATCAATGTTGATTATAATAGTGATAACAATGATAACATTGATAAAGATGATAATGATTATAATAAATGATGATAATGAATATAATAATTATGATTATAAAATGATAATTATGATAAAGATAATAATTATAGAAATAATAATAATAATAAATATAATAATAATTATAATAATCATTATAATAATGATTACAATATTGATAACAATGAAAATATTGATGATGATTGTAATAATAATAATTATAATAATCATTATAATAATGATTACAATATTGATAACAATGAAAATATTGATGATGATTGTAATAATAATACTATAATTATGATAATAGCAATAATGATAATTATAAAAATAATGATAGTGATTATAATAATGATGATGATAAAAAAAATAATTATAAAATAATAATAATAATAATAATTATAAAATACTAATAACAATAATAATAAAATAATAATAATAATATTAATAATTATACTACTACTAATAATAATAATGATAATAACGATCGTAGTGATAATAGTGATAAAGATGAAGATAATGATGATGATAATGATGATAATAATAATGATAATAATAATAATACTAATAATAATAATAATAATAACAACCATTATTATAACAAAAATAGCAATGATGACGTTAACAATGTTGATGATAATAATAGTGATAACAATGATAATATTGATAATGGTGATAATGATTATAATAATTATGATAATAAAATGATAATAACTATAACTATAATATTAATTATAATAATATTAATTATAATAATAATAATAATAATTATATAGTAATAATAATAGAAATAATAATACTAATAAAATAATAATAATAAGTTATTATCATAATAATAACAATAATAGCAATGATGATGTTTACAATGTTGATGATGATAATAATAGTGATAACAATGATAGCATTGATAATGATGATAATGATTATAACAATTATGACCATAAGATGATAATAATGATAATCATACTAATTATAAAAATAATAATAATAATAATAATAATAATAATAATAATAACACTTATAATAATAATATTAATAGAAATAATAATAGTAATATAAATAATAATAACAATCATAACAATAATAATTATAATACTAATGCTAATAATAATCATAATAATAATCTTAATACTCGATAATAATAATCATCATCATAGTCATTATACTAATAATAATAATAATAATAATAACGATAATTATGATAATGTAAATGATGATAATGTTAATGATGGGAGATCTGGAACTTCACCTAATCTGGTTGGGATCTGGAATAAATTCTTCCTTTTCTTTGGCAATATTTTGAAATGTTACAGAGGTTGGAACCATCCTTATACTAGTCTTGAGATTACTGCAAACACAACCCTGAACACTGACCAAATGTTCGCTCAATAACATTTCTTGTTCGGGAGTAGGCAGCATTTTAGCTCTGTTCTGCAGCTATTTGAGGGTTATCAACTGGTGTATACAAGTAGGTATGTGACAGTAGGCACTGTTCACCAACAAGTATTCTATGTATATCACCACCATCCAATCTACTAAGATAAACTGAATTATGAATCTGCAATTACTTTTTTTTTAAACTAGCAGTTGCTTTACTGAATGTTGAAAATTCCAGCTTAATCTTATGAAATTTCCTTTACCATGAAAGTTAAAAACCTAAGAGGAACACTTTGTATTTGGAATATCAAAAGTAAGTTTTACCTCAAGATTTGTTTCACTTTCTGTGCATTATCTTTATGGGCTTCCATTATGTAATAGAGATTTTGATGACAGGTATATATAACATTTATTTCTGTGGCATGTGAATTAAAAGGCACAAGCATAACTTTTAGTGTAATTATATATACACATGTCCCAGAATTCGAATGCACAAATTGGTAGGATTGTAGAGGAGTCCAAAATAAGCAGATTGAGATGGGGAATCTATGGGCTATGGGTTCTAAATTCCTTACTACAGCATAAGAGTGTTAAGAGTTACCATGCCTCTAATCAAATAACAGTAAACCATGACATGAGAACCTGGATTTTTGAGAGAATAGATAGTGGCATTATTAAGTGCTATGGCTAGCATGTGGGCATCATGCTAAGATATTGAGGGGAAGAGGGTTTAAGTCTTGATAGATACATGTATTTTTATGTTGTCTCCTTTTTTGCATTTTATAATGAGCCATTCATATTTTGCTTTTGCTCAATATGATTAATCATGTTGACAAATAAAATAAATGTAATACATGATTAGCATGTATCTGCTATGTTGCACATAGGTACAATGAAAAATGTTTCAATTGCAATTGCATTTAACACCTTAATGGGTACACCTCTCCATAGTGTTCAATTCTTAGACACAAAAATCATCAGATATGCAACATACTCAATTTTGGAAGATATAGGAAGGATACACACAAAGCCAACAGTTTCAACACATTAACCAAAATCATGCCATCATAAACAGCCTAATACACAGATTACTTAATGACGCATTAAATGGAATAGAATCTAATGCACAGTTAAAACAAATAGAAACAGAGGTAGGGAAAAATGGGTTCAACAATTCATTGGTACATAAAAAATTACAGAAATTAAAAAGGAACAAAATATATCAGATATAACGACTCTAACAGCAGAATAACAAAAGATAAAGTTCAAGAAGTTCACCTACCACCCAAGGTATATCAGGACATTTCAAAATACTTTCCATGTTTATAACATAGTGCTATCCCCACAAAGTAGACACCTTAAAAGAATTTAAATCAAACAGATATAATGTAACACCTTCTGTAAAAAGACCAGGATACTACAAGATTGACTATGAAGATTGTGAGAAAGTAAATAAAGGAAAAAGCAAAAGCAACAACAAAACCCACCTTAAGGAATATGGCAGCTACACAAAATATAAACACATGTAAAAATCAGCAGCAGCATACCATTTTTGGAACTCCGACCATAACATCAAAAAGTGTGTCCATCTTCTAAAACACATTAACAGACAAACTGAACTCAATACTTGGGAGAAGATTTTTTTGAAAAATTACGAGCAACACTGATGAACTTTTAAATTCCTGCTGAAGACAACCTACTCCATAAGTTCATACAACATCCATTGGTCAAGCCTCAAGACTCCAGTGGCACCACTGCAAAAGAATCCAGCAGCTGAAGGTAGTTGAGAATGCAAGATGTTTGTGAAACATATGTACATATTTTTACATACGTACATGTGTATACATAAGTATATGTAAGCAAAAACCAGTGAAGTTTAAAGTGTTAAGTTCGACTCAATGTTACTTTCAAAAGTTATCATTTTGCTTCACTGTATACCACTTCCAGTTTAGTTATTTTTCATATTTCTCAGATATGTCTAACTATCCCTGTTACAGATGCTTGGCCTATGCAGACTATAGGTCTCCGCATATACACTCTCTGCATAACATTCAAGGATTACATTAGACAGTAATCTGAAAATCTATTACCGCCTGCGGTGCCATTAGTAGTTAAAGCGGGCGTTAAACACTACCAAAAAAAAAAAAAAAAGAAAATCTATTAATTAAAGACAAAGAACGAGTTTACACAAAAATACATTGGGTTCACTCACATACATAGTTTTCTCCAAAACATGATTGCCTTCAAATAGAACTGCTCATCCCTGCCACTGGGCAGTAACCATTCCTGAAGACTCTGCTTACAAGCTGAGATCCGCGCCTCAATTAACAGACCAGTGGTTGAAAGACTTGGCAACTCTGAGGGTTGGTTTCCAGCTGCACACCTTATAAATCCAAACTTTAAAGTTTGGTGGAGGGTTACTATGTTCTGAAGAATACTGTAAGATCAGAGGCATTTAAACTTTAACACTAAAATGATTCTCTAACTGTTATGTACAACATTTCTATATGGCTAGTTCTTATTTGGAAACCATAATTTTCGTAGAATCTCAGGGCCACACACAGTTTTATTACTGCTGGAACTGGCAGACCTTTAATTATTTCTTGATCTCAATCACTAGTGGTTAAAGCACATCCTGGAAGGTGTGTCTGGAGAAACAATATTGCTGCACAAGCTCTATACAGGTACACCATTTCACAGGGTTAGACTGGTCCTCGATGATAATTCTTGTCAAACCCCTCTTTGTTCCACATGTTGTTTTTGTTGCTAAAAAGCAAACAAGGCCAGTAGTACACTGTTTAAAATGACAGTTATTATACAACCAAAAAACATTTAACAAACCACGATCTTTAAAATTTAATATTGTATAATTTACCTATTTTCTTATTGTCTCTTTTAATGGGCATATTGATGATACCAGTGGGCTAAATATTATAAATGCTTGGATCTAGTAAAATTGCAAACTATACAGCTCACAGTTTTATAATACACCCCTTTTACACATTATGCACAAACTCATCCTCAAGCTGGAACAGTGACCACGGCTGTGGTTATTATTTGTTAGCAAGCAAAACCAGATAAGATCACTTTTACTCTTAAGGCCAAGGTTAACACACATTTGGTTGCTATCCTGCTACAATGAAAATAAAACATATGCACAGAAACATATGCAAGAGGAATGGTGACCAGCTGGTTGCACACCTTACTATTTTATTTGGGTAATGTCATGTTGCCGTTGCAACCAAGCTGTTTAGAGAAGCAGTTTCTTGAAAACTCCTCACTGCTGCACTTGGATTGAAAGTCAACTATTTTTCAACTACTTCCATCATTCTTTCCCTGCTTTGCTATTAGTTCCACACAAAAGCTGGGTTGGTCATAGACTGTACTGCAGACTGCTTACAATTTAAGTTTGTGATTAAAGTTTTAGAATTCTAGTAACGTTACCCATATTATAAAAATAGAGCACTACTATAATTGGGAGAAAACATCATCTACTTCATCTGAATAGCTGTCCCTGATACTATTCTTTTCATTCTAGTTTTATACTGGAAATCAGCAAAAAGAAACGCATTACTTTTGATTACTGAAGTACTTGTGGAGGAAAAAACCACTGTAAATGCTGTTTGCCGTAAACGTTTATAACATTTTGGTTAGTGATATAGTTTCTTCTTTCCAACAAAAAAAAATGTTTTTTTCCCCTCCTTTATGCTATATGCCAGATAATATTGTGACGCAATCTGGACATTCTTAGAAGCCTAAAAAAAGTGACACACAATTGTTATAATCAATAATGGGCCAACTGTTCACATCTTAATCATCATGGTTTATATGTGCATTTCAAATATGGTTCTACAGCAAGAAAATGATATTTTTCCTCCTCAGTGGCATTTACCTTCTTAGCTAGGCAGTCTAAGTGATAGCAGCTACTTGTTAGGCTAATACAGTGTTAGCTAGGTTTTCTACCAGATGCATGTGCTTTGAATGACTGATGTATTTAAAACATGATTATATTTTATACTTTTGCTATAAAATGTCTTAAGTATTCAGTATATCAATTTCATTTTTGCAGACTCAACCTGCAGTAAAAGAACTTGAGGATTTGATCTCAAAGCTATCCAAGTTCTTGCATCCCAATCACTATCATCTCTACTCTATCAAACATTCACTGGTACAATTATATGGACATCAACAGGGCTACAAGTATTTTGAATTAAGTGACCATCTTCTAGAAAAGAAGCTAAGTATGTTTAAAAACTTTTATAGATTTTATTGATTTAAGATCATCCACATGTAATGTTGTTACTTGGTAGAAAATTTTTGCCAATTTTACACATAAAAGAATTGAGTACAAAGATTAATTGGTAATGTTAATGTTGAACAGTATCTCTCAAGAATACTGTTGTATATCCAGATGTTGCAGGTTTTAAGATTACTCTCAACAACCAAAATATTATACCTATTATGTAATGTAGTTCTTGACTTGTATTCCTATTGGTTTTCTTTGAAACTAATGAAAAATAAGTGAAAAAATTACACCATAGTGAAGCTAAAGGGAAGACTCCAAATTATAAATTTTTCCTGTTTAGTCACCTAATTAGAACACTTAATCTTGTTGTAATTGGATACCAGCTTTCTCATCACATATTTCATGGGTCTTTGCTAAAATTATCAAATTGTGTTAACTATTCATTTAATAAAATGTCAACTGAATGACAGTATACTTGCCCCTGATAGTTTTTTGATTAATTCTCAAGAAAAAAAATGATGTTAGGAAAACTTCAACACCTTTCAGAAAAATGTTATCCCATTCATTTAGCTCCATGTCCTGGTTTAGGTTGGGTTAAATATATTTCCTTTATTCTATTTCATGAATTTCTTTCCACAAGATGATTGCCATTCCAAACTTATCCAATTGATTACACTTCAGTAGTCCCGAATATACTTAAAATTAGTGGCCAAATTTCTCTTAGTTTTCCATGTATGATTGATTTCCATTTGCACTTTCAATACCATAAATGCATAAATTTCCTTCTGTTAGGTAGTATTTTATTATACTAAATGCTTAAATTTAAGAAGGCATAATTCCCCTTAGAATGGATTTGTCCTCATAACTGGAAGATAGAGAATACAAGCAGTTGTCTAATTATACCTAGTTCCACAGTAAAATTCAAAGGATGGGGCTACAGCTTGGGTTTTAGAATGATTTAGAAGGATGATTTGAATACTACAGCTAGGTTAGGTAGGTCTACTGTGCCATTAAACCTCTGAGAGGATGAGAAGAGGCAAGAGATTATATAAACTGACCACATCTGAAGCCAACAGGCACAGCGCACTGGGTCTCTAATGTTTTGAAGTTTATGCATCCCCAGCTGCTCCTTTGATGTCCCCATATCTGGATAGAGAGATTTTGGCAGAATGTCCCATGACAGGGAAGAGGCAGTTCCCTCCAGCATATACATACCGCATGCAATAAACACCACCTTGTCAGAACATGCAATCCTGAAAATTGAAAGATAATGAAATAAGAGGAAACTGAGAAAAAGAAAAACTCCTGATAGAGTACAGTCCACCCTATAATTTGTTTACCAACCTGGGAGTACCACAAGAAAAGAAGGTTAAGTCAAGGTGGCTGGTAAAAAGGGAATAAAGGCTGGTACCTACTTAATGTGAGCCTGAGAAATTGCACACACATGCTTATTCAAAGGAACCTATAGGATTTTAACCGAAAACAATAACCTTATAAGTTCCAACAAGAAAGTTCCAACTTGTCCTAAACCAGTTAAGTTTACAAATTGCTAACATATCTATGGGAGAAAGGCCATTAATGTCAACTACTTATATTGCTGAGAAATGTGTGGTAAAAATAGTGCAATTATCAAGCTGTAGGTTACTAAAGTGTGTAGTAACATTTTTGTTTATGCTCTTTCCATTAAGACATGTTCTTCATCAAGTCTCAAAAAAAATTGTTGAATTTTAGTTTTTGAATTTTTTAGTTGTTTCATTCTTTTAGTTTGACTGTACTTTGGTTCACATTTTATGACTGGTACTTTTATCTTACATACCTTTACAACAATTTTTACTCTTTTCCAACAGAACCATCATAATTTAATTCATTCCTCTTGTAAAAACATGCATCATCATAAGCTGCTTTCTTGAAAGAAGCTATTAAACCTGAATTATAAAAGTTCACTTTTCATAGCCCAAAAAAAAAAAAAACTAATTAAAAATTCTAGCAGACAAAAAATGTCATAAATACAATCAGCTTCATTATTAACTGTAAAAGGAACCAAATGTTTAGGGGTTTGTAATAACTGAAGCACTATGTCTCCAGGGGACATATACATATAATATGGAGGGCCAAGCTCGAGGTAATGAGTGAAGACCTCAATGATGCTTTTACAACTGAGGAGACAACCCAGCTGTTGGGTATAGTCATTTTGCATTTGGTGTAATACAAACAGCACAAATACATGTACCTTGTTGTGCAAGCTGTACATTCCAATTGAACTCAATTCGGACAAGAGAAACACTTCTTCCACAATTCACAATTCACTATCTTGGCCCAATTCTCCAAAAATGAAGTAAATATCAGTGCTATTTTCGATGAAGTCAATGTTATCCAATTCATCATCATCAGCATCAGCATCATCATCATCATCATCATAATCATTATCGTCACAAAGCTCAGCGTCATCTAAGTCTTCTTCAGATGATGATTCATAATTGATGCTCCTGACACAGCTTCTCTTCTTACTGGGCTTCACATTTTTCTCCGCTGCTTTTACCTTTTGCTGTCCCTTTTCTCTGGACTTTATCTTCCACTTTTGTAGTTCTTTCTGCTAATATAAAGTGTTCATGGGACTCCAAATCAATATCTCTGAGTGTTGTTTGTTCCTCTGTTTTATTTGCATTTTTTATGGTCCTGGAAAAGCAGAGATGTCTGATATTGAAATGGTGATGACTTCATTAGCAGGGCTTTTATTTACTAATTAGTCCTCTTCATTATACATTAACAGTGGCATTAACTGGGGTAAAGTCTTTTTCCAAAATAATACATCAGGATTTAGAGGATCAATTCCTCCTTTCTTGAATCCTGATATTGCCATCTCCATGTTGGCTACTGTGGTGTAAGCAGTATTGAGTAACGACACAATATCATTTGGGAGAATTTTCTCTCCAGTATGTTTTTCAGAAAATGGTCACATGCTCTGGTGAATGCAATTTTATACGCCAAAAAAATAACTCAAACAATGACTGCAACCTGCATGAGGTGTGTGGAGGAATTAAAACCACTGTGATTCCGTTGTATTTGCACTTTTCATAGACTACAAGAGAGTTGTGACTTGTGTGATTGTCTAGTATTAGTGATTTTCTTCAAGGTTTCCGGATCGAACCAAGAATCCTTAAGATTCCACCTGAGCATTAATGATGAAACGCAGAGTAACAATTGTCTAAGTTAGACACGTGATCGCAAACGCTGCCTAAAGTGTTTGCCAATTTAAACGTATGAACAACAGCTCCAGTAGGTGTTTTGAGATCGGAGATAGGCATATGGGTCAATTTTGCGGTCACGCACCTCAGCTTATCCCAGACAACAGAGGAAGATGTATTTCGATGAAAAAAAAAAAAAAAAAACAACTAAAAACTTGTATAACTATTGCTAATAACTTGCCTAGATTTGGCACGCATCTTCTTACACTCAATCGGGTTTTACAGTGTAGGGCAATGCTGGAAATCCGCAACAGCATGCCTACAAGCAGAAATGGCATTACGACGTTCATCGGCTCACAGAGAAGCCGGAAATCGACATGGGGGCCAGTTAAATGGGGAATAGGTTGCTCAGCAGTAACAATAGTGGTAGACGTGAGGTGTTTGACTAAAAAAATGCACCAAGGCCTGCTCGTTGTAGTTAAAAACGACCAAACAAGAAAATAAGGTTCCAGTTGGCTCCATCTAAAGGCTGTCTAGATCAATATATGGAACATACGTGTTGTGCAATAGAGACTTATAAGAACTGGAAAGTGATAACTAGAATGTAAGTCAGAAAGAATATTCCAGTGCAAGCTAACTGCTTAAGTTGGATAACAGACCACTATACCATGGTGAGAAAAACTGTGCAAAAGCGGCAGATAGAAATGTAGGCTCTCAGGCGTTTAGGAGAGCTAGGTTACTGTTGTCCAAGAAATCTGCAATTCACTTACCTCTCCCACAAGCCCAAGATGAACCCGAAAATTGGTGGTGAGCATTCAAGGCCCCAAACAAACAGAAAAGCAGTTGGTGTTGGAGAAATTAAGTCTTCCAAATCTGTGAGTGAGAGGTCGTATGATGGAGGCAAATATACACAACAAATAATAAGGCTGATGTAGGCTAGCTTAATCCTTACAACTACTGACTAGATCTCAGACTATAAGAACAGAGAGTCAGCAAACCTATCGTCTCTAAGAAGCATCATAGTGCGCTCAGGTGCAGGTATATCCTCTTCTAGTAATAAATCACACCGCACAGAAGAATAGCACCTGGAGGTAATATCATCTTGTGGACGGAGCTTCGCCTCCTGTAAGTAGACAACCAAAGGCTGACTCTGGTTGAGCAGTTGTTCACGCTCTGGCCGATGTGGTCGACAGAAGCATATGCCCAACTCTAGAACAGTCATGGTGAATAGAATGGTGTAGGTTCTAAATTGAACGGCGTCCCTTCCTATTGGGCTGAGCTGTTCGGTTTAATTTGTTCTTCTTCACCCTCTCACTAACACCCTTTTCAGGAGCGCGTTCCTGCTGCTTAAGCAAGAGCCTCAAAACGATTCGAAGTACTGACTATGGTCAATCGGATATCTTTCCAGAAGACTCCTCAGAAGTGTATCTGTGTGGAGAGTGGAACAGACTTTTACTACCCCTGGATGATTTAGATGCAGATGTTACACGTTCTTTAAGGAAGTCGGTTGTAAAATAGCTTGTCTAGAAATTTTTCTCAGAAGCAGAATACACAAAGGCTTTATCAGTCTTACTGGATAATAATTGGGCTTTACTCCGCGCTATATTGGCGGATTTGGCAGAAGTAGACACCGACGTACAGGGAGATGGCTTCGGCAGTGGTTTGGCAACGATAATCTTTTCGGAAATTGTGGTCCTTTGATACTATAGGCCTCAGCTGCAATTTCTCGCCTTTGGAACGGTTTAGCTCCGACTGAGCTATAAGTACCTTCTCTTCCGAGAAGGACACCTCTTTTGCCCGTATCTCCTGGATGGTCCTCTCATTTGCCAAATGGGGGCATTCCCGGAGGACCACTGCCCCGTTGTAGTTGACACAAGATGGTGTTGACGTGCAACTGCCATCGTGCGTGATATCTTCGCAGAACACGCATGTAGTCCAATCAATACAGAACTCGCTGGGTATATAGAGAGCAAAAATTGTAGCTCCTGAGAGGGCTTGGGAGGAACGGACTAACCTCGATGAATTTGCACCTTTTCTTATTCGCTTGGGGTAGATCTATCTCATTAAAGGTAAGGAACAGGGTAGGAATAGGTACGAAAACACCATTTATTCTCCTCTAAACCCTGTTGTCTTGAATCTCCTCATTGGACACACTGTCCCAGGTGATGACAACGCCGCGCGAGGAGTTCAAGATCTTCATCATCAAGACCGGGTAGCTGCCCATCATATTGGCTCTCAATAGTGTGGTTGCCTGGGGTGCTGACACTGCTTCAACCAGGAGCGTGCCATTACGAGTTCGAACAGCGGACTTTAAAGGACTACCTACTCTGTCTAGGTCCTTCTAGATTGCCATTGAACTAACCGACGAAAATGTCCTTCCTTCCTCTGTTCTTCCAATCACAAAGTAGTGAGGATCACTGGCCTCGACTGCTTCCTTTCCGAACACTAAACGATAGGGATGTGGTTTTCTGTTCCATAAAACATTTTATTCATCCTCCAGTTCTCCCCATTCAGCAAAGACCCCAACCTGGGGTCAGCACACTGGAGTGGCCGGACTACACAAGGGATAAATCAGGTTCGCCGTCTCATTCACCCTGAAGTTCGGTATTGTACTTAGTCCTGGCCGATTAAGTTAATCCCTAGCCTCCCGTTTAGGTGAAGCAGTAAGCAATGGGTTGAATGAAGTTGCACACCTTCTTCAGTCACTGAAAGAAGATCGTCAGACTCGGATATGCAACCCTCAACCAAACATAATAAACCTTTCCACCGACACGGGTGTCCACGCACAGCTTTCAGGTCGATGGGCGTTTTAATAGACTGACTCCCTCACCACTTAGGCCTCCACACGAGGGAGTCAAGGTTGATGAAGGACCCCGGGTGCCAAAACCGTACCTACCGTGGTAGGCCCCTGAGGGATCACCGTAGAATAGCTATAGTCAGTTGTATGGTATAACAACTAAATTGAAAGGCGGTTCCACTTATTCGGTTGTGCAGATCGGTTTAATATATTCTTTTTGTCGTCAGACTAACACTGTTTTCGGGACACGATCCTGCCGCTTACATATTGTCCATCTAGCAGTGATGACTGAATCGTCCTGCTCCATTTCCTCCACGAGGAAGGACCCATCTAATAGAGAATTTCGACTCGAGGTTTTCGAGCCGATTAGTCATACTGGTTGACGAAGATGGTGGTCGCCGTTCTCTGCTCTGCCCAGAGGATTCCTTGGACGAAGATTTACGCGGATTCGTCTGGGTGCCATTTGTAGTAAAAGAGTGAGATAAGTACTATCACACGAAGTCTACTCGGAGAGTGACTTGGACATTTCCTTCCCTTAGCTATTTTACTAAGGGCTATAAACTGTGTTTCAGGAAGCCGGTCCGGATATTTTTTTGTTCTATGGGCTTTCGCAGATGCAAAATACTCGACGGCTATGTCTGACTTGATTCCCGAGGCGAAAGTTTGGGTGACATTTTATCTGAAATATTCCTTATAGTGGCGGAGTTCGCAGATGACGCGGACGTAGACGTGGATGTTGAGGGCTTTGTCAGTGATCTGGCTATGAGAATCTTATATAGTATTAAGTCCTGGCCAATTGACGACGGGTGATTTAGGCTCTAGCCTCCCGTTTAGCGAAATATAACCAAGGTGGCGTATGAGTCTTAGCACCCTCCACAGTTACTGAAAGACATAAACCCTGATTCAGATATGCAACCCTAAACAAACCAGAATATCCCTTCACACTGACACGGAGAGTGGGCCTAGTTAATCGACCAGGGCCTGGAACTCCAAGGTTATTGCGAAGGAGAGCCTCCTATATTCCCTGTGTAGCCCTTTGACCTTATAAGGGTGAACCTCCGTTGGGCTTCGTGGTGGGTGGGCAGCACTATGGGATGAAGTTAAGCCTTTTTTATGGAAAAATCAAAAATAAATCCTTATAACCAGGCAAAAGAAGTAGTTGACTCAAGTGGTCGTCGCTACTTAGTTGTCACTAGAACGGAGGAAGTCAGAAACTTCACCGCGGACAGCCGTTTTGCAATCAAGCCCGAAATGGAACAATCTTGGTGGAAGCAGTTTCAGCATGCAAGGTAGCCAAATCCCTTTGAGCCAATATGTTAGGGAACCATCCGATTAAGTTGGAAATAATAAGACCTTTAACTCCTTGCGTAGCGTTGTCACCCCCCGCGCTTTGGAGGATCGAGGCAACTGGAACCTTTATTCTCGTTTGGCTATTTTAACTGCAGCGAGCACGACCCGGTGGATTTCTTAGTTGAACATACCATAGCCACCATTCTTCCTGCGGCCGAGCAGTCTATTCCGCGGTCGACTGTCCAATTTCATCAATTTCCTGTTTTTTGGAGGACAATTGAATATGGTGATGCTATTCTTGCTCGCAGACATGTTTTTTGAATTTTTCAGCGTCGCCCTACGCTGGAAACCCCAATATAATAATTTAGTAGGATGCGTTTCAAAATTAGAAAACCTCCTTTAATCGACATGCATCTTCCTCTGTTGTATGGAATAAGCTAGGGAGTGTGGCCTAAAAATTTACCAATAAGCCTTTTGCCCGCCTCACAAGCACCTGCTGAAGCTGTTATTGATGCGTTTGACGTAGCGAGCACTTTAGGCCATGCTATCACTCAGGTATCTAACTCAGACAATTATTCCACTGAGTTTATTACCGTTAAGACTGAGGTAGAATTTCAGGATTCTCCTTTCATTCCGGAAACCTTGAAAATTAAAATCGCTTTTTCACCATGGCGGAGTTAGATCATGCACTTTTATCTCCGCGCAACACTGCACACAGTCCAGTTGGCACCCACGTTCAAATATTGTAGCATCTGTAGAGGTAAGATTTTCGTACTCCAGCTCTATATACCTGTCTGGGTTGACGTCACCTTTCCCGGGAAGTGACGAAAGGTCAACATCATACGTACTCTAAAAGCCGAAAGGACTGTAATCTTCCACCCAGCTACTGCCCTATTTCCCTTGCCAGTTGCGTTTGCAAGGTGATAGAAAGCATGATACATTGGTTGTTGGTGTGGTGGCTGGAATCTTACTATTTACTGATGAGCACCCAGTGCTGTTTTCGACGACGTCGATCAGCCGCTGACGTTTAATGCTTTCGACGCAGATAATTGGCGGGTTTCTTAGGAACTGGCAAAGAGTTGGAATAAATAATACATAATAAATGGGTTGTTTTTTTTTTGTAGTGTTTAACGCCCACTTTTACTGCTCTGGCAACGCAGGCGATGACACTGATGATACATGAAGATGGAGCCCCGGTGGAATCAGATGGCGGGGGAAACCGGAGAACCAGGAGAAAACCCGCCCCTGCGCCGCTTTGTCCACCGCAAATCTCACATATGGTTGCTTGGGATTGAACCCGAGCACTCTAGGTGAATGGGCAGTTGGTGTGGTGGGTGGAATCCCACTATTTACTGATGAACACCCAGTGCGGTTTTCGACGACGTCTATCAGCCGCTGACTACCTTTAATGCTTTCGACTCAGATCATTGGCGGGTTTCTTGGGAACTGTCAAAGGGTTGGAATATTTATTGATCTCAAGAAGGCTTATGGTAGGATTTGGAGGGCAGGGATCTTAGGCTCCCTTGCACTACTGGAATTACGTAGACGCCTACCGTTGTTCATTCAGGGGTTTATAAGGGACTGCAAGGGTCGGTTTGGTTTTTTCGAAACCTTTTCTTCAAGAGAACGGAATTCCGCAGTGATCCGTATTAGCGTCACGTAATTTGCTACAGCGATTACTTCTGTATCACAATGTGTTCCCCCAAGTGTCTCGTCCTGCCATTCCTGGACGGCTTTGCTATCTTCTGTACTTCTCAACGTACGCTGTTTTTGGAACGCCATCTTTAGAAGTGTTTAAACAACTTTTATGATTACAGCTCTAAGCACGGCTTTCACTTCTCAACTGAGAATTTTCTCTGCGTAAATTTCTGGGGCCGTAGATTACCACATTTTTTCGACTCGGGCCATCTTTAAATCCATTTGCAGATGGGCGAGATTCTCTGGGTAGATAATCGGCCAGATACTTTGCCGGTCATTACATATAGCACAGCTGAAAGCGCGATGTGACAACTCTAAATATTTTACTGATACTAGGTGGTAAATCTCATGAAGCACGTCAAAAAGCGTTACTGCGTGTTTGTCGTGCACTGATCCGAACTAAGTTATACTACGGATGCATTGTTTATATCTCATCATGACCATCTGTGCTGAGAAGATTAGATACTGTCCATAATCAGGGCATCCGTGAGGCTTTTGTAGCCTTTCCAACCAGCCCAGATGTGAGCCTCTACGCCTAGTTGGTATACCCCCTCTGCGATTTCAGCGTGATGTCCTGTTAGCAAATTATGGCTGTGGGATTAAGTGCATGCCTATGCATCTAAAGTTTATCCGTTTTAACTGTACTGAGCCTGCAGGTGTTCGATTCAGAGAGCTCCTTCGAGAGGATGGTATACCAATACCTAGCGTGTTTCCCAAAAGAGTGAGAGAGGGGGGGCTGTACCTCCTCGGTTACGGGATACATCCCACATCCATTTCGGGATATTGACATTTGGGAAGCCTGCGATGCCTGCGTGTAGTATCCGTACCATTTTTTTTATTTAGAATTATTATCCATTTACAGTGACTGAATGCGTATATACACCGTTGGAAGTAAGTGCAAGGAGATGTTGAATGTGCCTTGGTTACTTGAGCTGAATCACATACTTTCGGCTTGTCTAGTCACACATCCTTTTATACTGTGGAGCTGGGTGCTATTTAGCTAGCCATTCAGTATATTTATCATCGAAAACTGGGTTACTGCCTTATTCTGAATGATTCCCTTAGCGTACTTAGTAAGCTGCATAGTTACCATCCTTTAGCCCAGCACATTGAGGGTGCCCCGCACATTTTACACGCTTGTGGCGTTAATCTGTCTTGCACATGGGTTCCTGGACACATTATGGTATCGGGAAATGAGACGCAAAATTCGGCAATCATGAAGTTCAGTGTTACAGTTATTTGTTCCACGGCAGAACATTTTAGGCTTGTTTTTCGGAGAGCGGTACTTTCGTGCTGGCATGAAGAGTGGTCAGCTCTACGCGGCGACAAGCAATGGGTACTCAAGGATCCTCCGCTGCTCTGATCAACTTCCTCTCGCACATCCCGTCGTGAGGAAATGGCTTTGGCTCGCCTTCGTAGTGGTCACGGTTTTTTTTTTTTACACACAGCTGCCTGCTGTGTATAAAATAGGATTTCCTGCTTCTATCTGTTCTTTATGTGGACAACCACTTACGGTCTGCCAGGTACTGTTGGAGTGTGCTCATCTAGCCTGTTTACGAGCCGCTCTGCGACTGCCGGTCAGTACTAAAGTGATTTTGTTGGATGATAACAGAGCGTTTTTTTTTTTTTTTTTTTTTTTGTTTTGTTTTTTTTTTAACTTTTTAACATGTATACATTTAGCACTGGAGACTTTGATTTAGTCATTCTTTTTTGGCTCCGTTGGTTTTAAACGCTTTTAGCATCCCTATGGTTCGTGCTTTACATTTAAGGGTCATTTTAGTTATTTTTAATATTAATTTTTATCCTTTCTATTGCTCTCATATTTTGGTTTTAGGAACGATTATTTTGATAGGGCGCTTAGAACCTTGGAGTTGTGCGCTCTTTCTATTGCTCTCATCTTTTGGTTTTAGGAACGATTGTTTTGATAGGGCGCTTAGAACCTTGGAGTTGTGCGCCCCTAACCTCCAATATTCTTCTTCATCATCACACGGGTCTTCAGGCACGGCATACACGTCGGTGGGCGTTTTGATGGACTGACTCCCTCACCACTCAGAGTTTGCCCACACGAGAGAGTCAGATTTGGCTCAGGACCCCGGCGCGCCAAACCCACACCTATAGTAGTAGGCCCGTGGGGAATTCGACGCTAAATTGTATTCCAAATCCGGTATCCAGGCTTTTTGTGTACACGGAGAACTTTTTCTTTCCGTATGAAGTTATTTTGTATACAAATATTTCCATGGCCTACGTTTGCTGTCGAGCATAGTAATTAACAGTCGAAGATAGCACCTTAGGTTTTTTTAAAGCTTATGTCATGACCAAAGAGTAACGTATGTTCTGCCACCGAGGAGTTTTCTGTTTGTGGCATTCGGCTATGTGGCTTGAATTCCTTTATTCTCTGGCTACGCTGCGCATTGTGGTGTCTATATTACACTTGCAGCAGATACAGGGAACTTTGTGTAACCTGTGAATGAATGAGGTGGCGTTTATATATGACTGATTTTAGAAAATCTACTGTTGCGTGTTGGCTTGTGGACCGTGTCAATGCCATAGGAGCGCAGAAGTTTGTCTACACGACCATACACATTCTTAACGTAAGGAAGTAAGACCATGGCTGTTGTATGGCGTGATTTCCATTCGGTGGCAAGCCTGGGACGAGGAACGCGATGGATCTTTTTTTGCGTGTAATCATTGACCTGGAAAGTCAAGTTTAGGAGAAAAAAAAATACAGTGTTATTAATGGAAGCTCTTTAGCTGCTGTGGTTCTCAGCGTCCCATTCTATACTGGGCGTGAAAGACCGCCTAATTTTGCTCAGAGGCCTCTCTATCAGTCTTGAGGTTCTTTTACGTACCGTAAATCTGCGACACGGTACCAACGGCTTTACTTCCCTTCCGAAGGAAGCCATACTATGGATTTTTACACCGAAAAAATCCATCGTCCTCCGCCGGGTTTGAACCCGCGACCTTGGGTGTATGAAGTTAGCATGGTAAACATTACACCACGGAGGGCAACGTCAAGTTTAGAAGTTGTAGCTGTTCTTTTAAATACTGTTCATAGCAAATCCTTTTGGCTTAATCTGGAAGTATTTTAAGTATCTTCTCTATGACCCCATAATACTTTACAAGTGTAATATTACCTCAGAATTTAACTTCAGAAAACAATTATATTTTGCAATGCTATAAAACATGCGAAATGTGAACAAATACCTGCAAATTATATTTTAGAAAATAAATGGTCAATTTGGCATAGCATTACAGTGATTGTACAAAAGATCCATAAGTGGAATTGCGAGGGCTTTCAAGCCCTCTGAAAGACACAAGTTATATACTTTACAGTCATTAGAGATAATGCTGAGCGCTTGCACTTTGCGTCAGAATTGCAACCGTCTGCAGCCACATGTATTATTTTAAATTGTACCTACCACTACCTCCCTTTCACCCTCCTCTCTTCAGGGGTCTACTACGGTAGGTACGGTTTTGGCACACCCGGAGTCTCGACTCAACCCTGACACCCTCGTGTGGGCAACCTCTAAGCGGTGAGCGAGTTAGTCCTTCCAAATGCCCATCCACGTGTATGTCGTGAGTGGAGACCCGTGTAGCTGGAAAGGGATATCCCGGTTGGCTGAGTGTTGCGTATCTGAGCCTAGGCTATTGTTTTCCAGTAACTGGGGTTGGTGCGCAACCTAATACACCGTGCCGTGGACCAGTGGTTGGACCACTCACCTCACACCTAAATGGCCCTTGTTCGACCCTAAGCGACCACATATAAGATTTGGGGTGGACAAAGCGGCGCAGGGGCGGGTTTTCTCCGAGTTCTCCGGTTTCACACGCTATCACATTCCACCGGTGCTCCATCTTCATTCACAAGTGTCATCACCTGCGGTGCCATGATTGTAAACGCGGGCGTTAAACACTATCCATAAAAAATAATACGCCAATTTGGTTTCTGCTTCTTCTAAACGTGAGGCTATAGACTAACCCAATTGGCCAGCACTAGGTGTTATACCGAACACAAGGGTGAGTGTGACAGCGCTCCCGCCATATCCCCAGCATAGTGATCCCTTGTTGGAGCACTGGGGGATGAATATTTTCATCCTTTTTATGGCACACAACAAAACAAAAAGTAAAATTGTAATTTGCAAAGAAGTAGTCGAATTTAATGGTCAATTGACGGTATGTCCAATGAGAAGCTTCAAGAAGATCAGGCAGAACAAGGCGTCACATCCGTCTATAGGGTTCAGCGGGGGAAAAATGGTGAACTCGTGCCTACAGGGATCCTATTCCTTAATTTGATCGGTTAGATCACCCTGAAAGGATAAAGTAGGGTACCAAGACATCGAGGTTAGGCCCTACGTTCCGAAACTCTTATTCTGTTTAAAAAAGCCAGCAGTTTGGGCATACCAGCGTATTTTATACTCGTCGGTCTGCATGTTCTATCTCTGGCAACGTTTCGCACGATGGGGATTGCCATCTTGTGTGAACTGCAGTGGGGATCACCCATCTGGTTCCCGTGATTGCCCTCGTTTTGCTGAGGAGACGGCGATTTAGGAAATTCGGGTAAAAGGGAAGATGTCTTTCTCCCGTAAGCATATCCCACAACTCTCTGTCCGCTGGTCCGGGTTTTATATCTGTGCTACACCTAAACCGGTGCCGAGGTGGGAAATCGCAACACAGATCTTGATACTAACGGAGCCACTATTGCAGAAATGATTATCGTCTCCATATCACTTACGAAGACCTCAACAACTACTTTGGAAACACCATCTGCCAAATCCACCAATTTAAAACATATCTTCAGAACATTGACACCCCAACCGTCGGCCACAGTCAATAAAACCGGCAAAAGCGTCGAGTATTCTGCACACAGAAGGATTTCAAGATAAATTGGGTTAGGGCTGTCTTCCTTAAAGAACGAGTTGAACCTGCACACAGAACATCCAAAGTTGGAAAAAGTCCACCACACTCTTCACGCAGATCCTCTTCTGGGGAATCTTCTGGCAGGAGCTCCGATTGGCGACGACCATCTTCGCCGGTCAATATCTCAAATCGATTCGAGGTCCTCGCACCGAAGTTCTCTATTGGTAAGAGGTCCTCCCCTGTGGAGGAGATAAAACCGGAGGATTCTACCCTCACTGCCAGACAGACAGTGCGTAAGCGGCAGGATCGTGCTCCTGAAAAAAAGTGTTAGTCCGACGGTTAAAAGGGATAAATTAAACTGACCAACACCCTCCAAATAGCAGAAATGGATAATGGTTGGTAGATTTAGGGTGCTGAACTTCTAGGTTACCAGCGCCCATAATAAAAATTAAAAGCGGCAGGACTACAGAGCTAAAATCAGATTAGAGCTGAGCAGATATAAAAAAACTAAAATTAAAGATAAAATTGAGATTAAAAAGTATTCAGTGATAAAAATTCGGTAAAAAGATAAAAACCATGTTGAACAGTGGATCAGGATAAGCTTCAAAGGGGCTAAAAACTAAAACCAGAATACACTAAAATATTATTCGAACAGTGTAAGAATCAGATCCTGAGTATAAAGGAGACGTGATAAAAATCTAAAACCCGTATCGAACCACAACATGTTCGTCGGCCAGCACCTCTCCCTGGGAGGTCGCAAGCTGAAGAGAGATGCACGCTGCGGTGCCACAGTAATAAAAGCGGGCGTTAAAAACTATCAAAAAGGAAGAGAGGTGCGATAAGCTGCCAGAGAAACTCACTCGTGTAGCACACGCTTTAACATCAAGGACGTTCCACAAGTCGGACAGGTTGGTGCAGGATCTCTGTTCAAAAGACAACTTTGGGTAAAAGTGCAGTGGAAAATCTGCAACCGAGCTAAATCACCTCCTCTCATTGATAAGTACGTGAGAAGATTGCCCAAATTATAGGTAGGTCCTTCACTTTTCTAAGCTTGTTATCGCGGAGAGCCGACCAGTGCGGAAGCACCGTTCTCCGCACAACCCCCTAAAATTTTCCGCCGACGCACTGATAACAGCAACAAGAGGCTCTAAGACTGGTGATTTTCCTGCCAAATCCGGAAGTTTATTCCCCGGCAAATCAATGTGTCCTGGAATCCAGGCGCAAATCCACATTAACACCGGAAGCGTACAAAATGTGAAGGACATCCTGAATGCGCTACACTAGAGGATGGTAGTTGCACAGCTTACGAATGCCATGAGGTGCACTAAGGGAATCACTCAGAATAAGGTAGTCACCGAATTGACAACGGCGAATATACAGAAGGGCTAGGCAAATAGCATAAGGTCAGCAGAACAAAGGGATGAACTACTACAAAAACCGATTGTATAAGATGCGGTTCCAGTAACAAAAACCATATACTGCCCATACTGTCATCGGTATATAAACAAATACGGCCACTGTAATTTTTTTTTAAGATTCTAAAAACTAGTACGAATATTAGACAAAGGAGTATCAGATTTCCCATAGGCTGTCTTCCCGAGATCGACGTATGATGTGGCACGACACCAAGGTGGGTGCACCCTCTCTCCGTTGGAAACCACGGGAGGCAGTTCAAGACCATGTCTCCGAAGCAGTTCGCGGCAACGAAAACCTGAGGTCTTGGGCTAAGTAAGAGATGGCTATATCGTATGTCCAGTTCAGTATTAAAAAGGGATAAAATAATGGATGCATAAGCATGCCCTGAAGTCGACAGCCATTATTTGCTAAGAGGACATCACGCCGGCAGTGTAGAGGCGGTTCTGCCGGTTCGGCGTAGATACTCACTATTGGGTTGGTTGGAAAAGCTCCAAAAGCCACACGGATTCCCTGATTATGAAGTGCGTTTAAGCTCCTGAACACCGGTGATCATGCAGGGGAGTAGACAATGCAGCCATACACTAATTTGGAACGGATCGGCACACAATAAAGATGCAACAGTACTGTCTGATCTGAACCCCCAAGATTTGCCACTTAGTATCCGTAAGATATTCAAAGAACTGTCACTCCGCGCTTAAAGCTGTTCTATATGTGGTGACCAGTATAGGTTTCAATCGAATACCAACCCCAAGAATCTCATCTGATCTGTGAAGGGAAGTAAATCGGATCCGAGTTGAAGAGTAGGAGCCATTCGCTACCTACAACGCCAGCAGTTAACGCAGACTGTCTTCTCAGTTGAGAAATGAACCCAGTTTTACGAGTTCCAATCATAAAGGTTGTCCAAACACCAGTGCAGATGGCGTTCTCAGAAGGGTGTACTCTGAGAAGTACAGAAGATGGCAAAGTCGTCCACGAACGAACAGGAAGAGACACTTGGGGGAAGATATTGCAATATGGAATGTATTACTATAGCATACAGCGGCATGCTGAGTATAGAGCCCCATGGCACTCCGTTCTCTTGAATAAAATGGTTAGATAAAACCAAGCTCACCTTCACTCGGGTCGCGCATAAACTCATGAATGAACCGGAGTAGGCGTCCATGTATGATCCAGTTGTGGAGGGAGCGTGATATCCCCGCCCGCCAACACGTATCATAAGCCTTCTCGAGGTAAAAAAAATATTCTAACCATCTGAGAATTCTGAAGAAAGCCGTCCTTGATCTGCGTCGATAGGGACACCAGATGGTCAACCTTTGATCGACGTCTTCGAAAACCACAATGGATATTGGTCCGAAGATTGTGGGATTCCAGCTGCCACACCAACCGTCCATTGATCATCTGCTCCATCACCTTGAAGCACAATTGGTAAGTGAAATAGGACGGTAGCTGGAAGGAGGATGGCGGTCCTTTCCAGGTTTCAAAATAGGTCTGGTGGTAGCCTACCTCCACTGACTTGGAAAAGTGGCATCTACCCAGACCCGATTATAGACCTCGAGGAGAGAAGCCTACACTCAGGAGAGAGATGTTAAAACATTTGGACGTAGATGCCACCTAAACCGACCGCAAAGTTTCGGGAAGATGAGAGGACATTGTCTAGCTCCACCATAGTGAAAAACCGATGGTCGTCTTCAAGGTTTTCAGAGCAAAATGAAATGATGTTTTATTTATGGACGCTCTTTAACTCCTACAGTTCTCAGCGTTCCATTCTACTCTGGGCGTGAGAAATCGCTTAATTTTGCTATGAGGTCTCTCTATAAGGCTTAAGGTTCTTTATGTGGCGTAAATCTACGACACGGGACCCGTGGCTTTAGTGTCCTTCTGAGGGAAGCCAGGCTAAGGACTTTTACGCCCGAAAAAATCCATTGTCGTCCGCCGGGTATGAACGCTCGACCTTGGGTAAATGGGGTTAGCATGGTAACCACTACACCACGGAGCGGGATGGCGAACCCTTGAAATTCGACCTGAGCCTTAAGTGGAAGAAACTCAAGCGAATAATTATCTGAGCTATGCACTTGAGCAAAAGCACTGCCAAAAGAGTTATCCACGTCAAACGTATCAACTATAGCGCCTACCGTTGTTTTTAGACCAGCGATAGGCAAATGGACCTTTTTGCTGTCTACACGCCTTAACTTATCCTACACGATAGAGGAAAGTGTGTGGTGATTAAAAGAGGCGACAAATTTGTTCCATGATGACCTCTTGCTGTCCTGAACAATATGTCTGGATTGGGCACGCAGGTTTTAATATTGAATCAGACTATCCAGGGTAACGCGACGGTGGAAAACTAAGTGCATGTCTGAGAGTATGAATGGCATTCCGGCATTGTTCTGTCCACCACGGGACAGGACAGCGACGGGAATTTTTAGTAGATCGCAAAATCTAAATTTCAGCAGCAGAAATAGTTGTCTCGGTGAGGTTTTGTACTAAGAGGTCTAAGAGTCATAATGTTGTGGTGAAAACGGCCAAGCTGCAATAAAGGATTCAGTTGGCCCGTTCTAAGCGTCACCTAGGTAAACGGGTGGAACATACATCCTGTGCCAATAGAAAATAAGAATTGGAAAGTGGTCACTAGAATGCAAGTCAGAGATTATGTACCATTGTAAGGAAACTTCAAACTCTGGAGAACAAACTGCTATATCAATTTTAGAAAAACTATTGAAGGCGTCAGTAAGAAATGTAGACTCTCCTGTGTTCAGGAGAGATAGATTAATGCAAACAAAAAAGTTGGCGATCAATTGACCCCTCGCACAAGACCAAGGGGAGGCCAAAGCGCGTACTGGGTATTCACGTCCCCTACCAACAGAAGAGGTGTCGGAAACTCGTAGACAAGGTATTCTAAATCAGTGCGCGAGAGGTCAGCAGATGGAGGAATATGTATACTGCAAATGGTGAAACTAATAGAGGGTAGCGAAATCCTTAGAGCAATGGACTTATATCAGATTGAGTGGGTTCAAATTCAGCGAAGATATCACCTCTGATAAGAATCATGGTGCCCCTTTGTGCAGGTACTACCTCCGCCGGTGATACATCACACTGCCAAAAGAGTACTCTCTGACGGTAAGGTTGTCTTGGGGACGGAGTTTGGTCTTTTGCAAGTATACGACCCAGGGCAGATGCTGTTGGAGCAACACATCAAGCTCTGGTCGGCGTAATCTAATTCCGCGTATGTTGCACTGAAGGTTAGCCATGTTCAGTGGTGTGGGATAAGATTGAAATGAAAAGGCGGGCGTTTCTGCAGATTTGGATGTACAGGTCGGCTTAGTTTATTTTTCTTGGCCGTCGGATTAACACTTTTTTCAAGAGCACGATGCTGCCGCTTTCGCACTGGCCATCTGGCAGTGAGGGCAGATAAATAAAAATGTAAATGGCGTGTTATTTATGGACGCTCTTTAACTGCTGTGGTTCTCAGCGTCCCATTCTATACTGGGTGTCAAAGACCGTTTAATTTTGATCAGATGCCTCCCTATCAGGCTTGAGGTTCTTTTACGTGCCGTAAATCTACGACACGGGACCAACGGCTTTACTTCCCTTCCAAAAGAAGCCTTGCTAAGGATTTTTACACCCAAAAAAATCGATCGTCCTCCACCGGGTTTGAACCCGCGACCTAGGGTGTAAGAAGTTGGCATTGTAACCATTACACCAAGGAGGGTGACAGTGAGGGCAGAATCCTACTTGTCCATCTCCTCCACGGGAATGGTCCCCTTTCCAATAGAGGATTTTGGTTCGAGAACTTCGAACGGATTGGAGTAGCTTATTGAGGAAGATGATGGTTGCCGATCTGTGCCTTCCCCAGAAGATTCCTCAGAAGGGATTCTACACGGGGAGTGCCGTGGATTTTTCCTTCCCTTAGCAGTTTTGGGAGGAGATTTTGCATTCTCTTTCAGGAAGTTGTTCCGGATATATTTGGTCTTAAGGGCTTTCGTTGGTGCAGAATATTCGACGATTATGGCTGTCTTATTTCCTGTAGTCGAAGGCTTGGGTGGCCTGTTTGCTGTAATATGCCTTACAGTGGTGGCGTTGGAAGATCGTGATGCCGAAGAAGAAGTGGAAACTGAGGGCCATTTTAGTGGTCGGTCTACGAGAAACTTTCTACAACTATGGCCCTGTTAACATCGCAGGCCTGTTTTCCCGCTTCGGCACTGGCTTAGCTAAACCGAGCTGTAGGCTCCATGCAACGGAACAGAGGGTTGGTGGATTCGCAGGAGCTTCCGAGAAGGAAGCTTCCCTTTCACTTGGATCTCCGGGATCGCTCTCTCCTCTCCAAAACGGGGACAGTCGCGGGAGCTAGATGGATGCTCACCGCCGCAGTTAAAAAAATGTAAATGGCGTGTTATTTATGGACGCTCTTTAACTACTGTGGTTCTCAGCGTCCCATTCTAAATTGGGCGTGAAAGACCGCTTAATTTTGCTCAGAGGCCTCTCTATCAGGCTTGAGGTTCTTTTACGTGCCGTAAATCTATGACACGGGACCCACGGCTTTACTTCCCTTCCGAAGGAAGCCATGCTGACGATTTTTACACCCGAAAAAATCCATCGTCCTCCGCCGGGTTTGAACCCGCGACCTTGGGTATATGAAGTTAGCATGGTAACCATTACACCACGGAGGGCGACACCACCGCAGTTAACGCAGCATGGAGTCGAAGTACAACCTCCAACGTGCGTGACATCTCCACAGTTTGCGCATGTAGACCGACCACTACAAAACTCGCTAGTGTGGCCAAGCCGCCGCTGACCCTTGAAACATCGCAGCGGGTTCGGGATGTATGGCCCAGAATCGATGGTTTTGTATGCTACCTTAACACCCTGAGGGAGATCTACAAATTAGGCACAAATTCACTTATTAACTCTACGCTGAACCTTATACATAGAGGTGACACCTTGTGCTTCAAGCTCCTCCTGAATCTCCTCATTGGGCAAACCGTCGAATGCGCGGGTGGTAACAACCCCGCTCGAGAAGTTCAAGTTCTTGTGCATAGCGACCTTCGCAAAGTAACTGCCTAACATATTTGCTCGCATTAATTTTGATGTCTGGTATGCTGATACTGCTTCGACCAGAAGCATATCATTGCAATAGCGATTACAACACTTCATCGGACCAGCTAACCAATGGGCTAAACAGTGTAAATTTCTAACTTGCCTCTCTCCTATGTATCACAGAGTAGCAAGAGTCACGGCAATCGTATGCTACCTTTACGATCACTAAACTTGATTTTGGTTGGTTTTTTGAGGACATAAAAAGTATGGTAGAAATTCATCCTCCACTCACCAGGGAGCCCAACGAGGGGTCACCCCACTAGGGTGGCAGGGCAGCACAGGGGCTATAGCAGGTTCGCCGTCCCAATCACTCTGGATTTCGGTATAATACCGAGTCCTGGCCGATTGATCATGGGTGGGTTAGTGCCAAGCCTCCCGTTTAGGTAATGCAAAAACCTAAGCCATATATATTAGGCTGCACACCCTCCCAAGTTACAGAAGATCAACCCTCAACTTACCAGGATATACCTTTTCACCAACAAGGGTCTCCACGCACGGCCTATACATGGGTGGGCAATTGGACCGAATGACCCCCTCAACACTCAGGTGCTGCCCACACCAGGGAGTAAGGGTTAACTCGGGACCCCGGGGGCGCTAAACCGTACCTACCGCAGTAGGTCCCTGGCGAGATATGCAGAAACGTCTTTCTATTTAGAACGTATCCCATAATATAGACCAGGACAAACCTACTGTAGAACATACACGGTTTTCGACCACATCGAGCAGAGCTTGAACTGCTACTCAGGCGCATCAACCTCTAGACATCTGTCTACAAGAGACAAAGCTGTGTCCACAATACAATTTTACAATCAGGTACTACTGCTCTGTGCGGTTTGATTTATCAACGGAAGAAGGTATTCCAGTACACGGGGACACTATGATACTCATCAGAGGTGACATTTGTGCTGATTCGGCCCCTTATAGTTTGACCTCCATCAGTCGCTGTAAGGATTACGCTGGCAGATGTACCATTTGTAGTATTTATCTGCTTCCCTCTAATGACATCTCGCGCACTGAGTTAGACCTCATTTCCCAGGTACCAACATCATTTCTGTTGGTGGGGGACGTGCATGCCTAGACCTCTCTAGGAACGTCTGGGACCGTTGATGTCTAATGTATTAGAAATTTTAATGTTATAAATATGTCCTTTAAAGGATTTTTCTATTGTATCGCAAAGAAGCTGGCTATGACAGACTTTGGAAATTTTTGCGGATGCGGCACTGCTCTCCTCTTCAGAAAAATCACCCTCATGGGTCCTCTTGCATTCGCGAGGCTCAAGCATCTCCTCCAATTGCAGGCCAGCTCCTCTGAAGACTTTTGCCGAGATGTCTCTCCCTGCATTCCACAGGTGGTCGGGTCTGCAGGAAGGTCCGGGCGTCGGGGATCGCACCTAGCGTAATTACTGAACGGTTCAGGTAGAGGAGAGCTTGCTTCCTGTGTCATCCAGGTTCTCATGGCAGTATTCCATCCTTCATTATCTGAGGACTCGTCCCAGAATGCGCTCACTATCTCCAAGTGCTGAGGAGAATAGATCGCCTTATCCTCTGAAGTCCCCTCTTGAAGTGGACCCCCTGCTTCGGTACTGGCGTATCTGCAAACAATGAAAGAAATTAGGTTTTGTTTCTCCCGCCATTTTCAAACTGTTTCGAGCATTTATTATTTCTGTAATAAAATATAATCTGACGTGTTTCATTAATATTACTTTCCCTGTGTCTCTGCCATAACTTATTGTTCCATTTACTTTACGCTAATCGGGATAAACTTTGGCAGTAATTATATTTTATAGGCATCAGACTAATGTTATAGTTAAGTCTTTTAAGAGTAGGTCGCTATGTGATGACCTTGAAATTCCGTTTTTCTTGTATCAATGAGATGAAATATGTGAATATCAACTTCTCATTTTAGAAAAGTATACGTTTTAGAATATTTGAGTTAAATCAAGGAATATCTCAAAATGGTTCATTGCACAAAAAACATGTATTTCTCATAAATTGTGTGTTCTAAGGATATCTAAAGTTTTTGTGGTAGGTCTTTTTTTATACATCTTATGGTTTACTAGTCATAAAACATGGAACAATGCATTCAGAATAAAGAGATCTTCAGAGACTACACTCAAAAAATTAAAGTTGTACATTTTATTTTTCATGTAAATATCTTTAATATTCGATACTTTAATCAAGATCTTTAGGGCCATTTTTTCACAAAATCAACGTTTTTGCAATTGTTTCCATGTATAGGATAGTTTGTGGTGGGAGGATATTATTTAAAATATTCGTGTTGCATCCTTAGAAGATAATAAATTTAAATAGCTAGTTTTGTATCTATTGGACACACAGAACCTTTTTTCTAAAATGACTTTTTCGTACTCAGGGGACCCGAAATATATACTCCCAATGAAATCTCGAAATAGAATTTTGGGTGCAATAAAATACCTTTTCTATTCACTATGTACATAGTACGTATAGAGAAAGTAAAAAAATGAAAATCACCAGGTCCTGGAAGCCCTGGTCTCGTAGCTCCTCCAAACTGGATCCTTGAGGACCTGTTAGCAATCTGTGTTGGTCCTCCTGAAAATGATAATGATAATTAATAAAAATAAAAGCAACAATAATAATCATCATTTAAAAACGTTTAACAGTATTAGTTCATTCATCATTATTTTATTTCCATAATTTAATTAATTTGATTCATTTGTAAATGAGTCTCTTTTGCTTTAGAAGGATGAGTCTTTTCGTATATTCTTTTTTAACTTTGGGTATTTTTTCATATGCATGTGTTTTTGGCTATTGTATGTAAGACAGTCAGAATAATTACCTCTATTTGGTTCACGTTGATTCTGTCCCTTAGAAAGTAGATGTGCTGTGAATATAGCAATGGTTTGAACGGATTGTTCCATTGCTGGAGTCCAAATATTGCTTAGCGCCTGGAAATTCCATTGATCGGCTGGCATTGTCGCATTGTCGTATATAGGACTGATTGCATTCTATTGTATGCTTCTCGCATTTCGTTGGACCAGTAGACTGAAAATAAACATTTACCCTTTACCTTCGTCATTCAATTTCATGTTTGATTAAGTGTTACTAACGTTCTTCCTGTGCATTTCAGTCAATAGGTTTTTATAGTAATTAGCAAAAGCCTATTCATTAAGAGTGCAGTATTTATTGTTTAAGGTATTTAAATGTAAATTTACTTTTAAGCTGTTATGTTATTTCGTTGGAATAAATTACCATAAACTACTATTGCAAACACGTGAAATAAAGATTTTCTTTTATGCATAATTCACGAATTCGAGCGCTTAGCGACCTGACTTCTTGCCTGGAGGTCCCAGGTTCGATTCCCTGCTGGGACGGGTAATTTTTCTTTAAGCAGAATTATTCCCTATCCCCACTGAGTCTAGAAGTATGAATGTGAGAGTGAATGTGTGTTTAATTGTGTAAAATGATTAATTATTAACCTAATGTTACCTAGAGGTATTACGGAGTTGTTTCACAAGTTGAAAGTCACGAGCTGCCCATAGCTATATAAATGAAACAATTTTAGAAAAATAAAAGAAATAGTTTTGTCATTTAGTTCTTGTTATTTGATTAGACCATGAATGTGTTTACGTTCTTTTAGTTAAAATGTTCACATGTGTGCACCATATACTTTTTCTCAATTTATTTCCAGTGTTCGGAGGACTTCAAAAATTCATTCACCATAAAATCTTTACATCGAATTCATTTGTGTATGCTCTCATGCTACTGTTGATTCTATTATAGATTCTCTTTTTGCCACACTACCGTTAAGTATGTGAAGTTCCATTTAATACACAGTTTTTCTTAAAAAAAAATATGTATTGTGTTCATTGTAAAAATTTGTGGAAAATTGTAAGTAAATACAGCAATTTTCAGCGTGATAATCGTTTTTAAAATTAGTGACACTATACTTTTTTTAAAACTTACCATTCCTTTCAAGATGCTTGATTTGCAGTGATGTCTTCGTTCACAAATTAAATTTTAGGTTCCCGGTCGATTCTCGTAGGTTACTACACTGAGCGAATCCTATAAAGACGATGTTCTGTTAGATGTTTCTTCGTCTTTTATAGTGGATTGTTGTGTTAAGATCGGCTACTACCGTGAATTTCATTGGCTGCCTCTATTTACATTTTTCCATTCATTGTAGAATCGTATTGCATTGGTGGATTTAAGAATTATTTTCTCTCTGTTTAGAGAGAAGGAGGGACTTGAATCAATCGTGTCCGGACTTGGGAGATTGTCCATTTCTTGTAAACAGAATATCCTCGCTGTATTTGTGATTCACTGTAGGACCGTAAATTATAGCGTCGTTTTGGCTACATACCTACTCTAAACACGCTTACGTAAGTTATTTACATGTTTCTCGGAGTGATAGTTTAAAAGGGTGTATCCTACTTTTTTCTCTGTCTCAGATTCAAAACATTGATGGATGTATAACCTCGGACTTACAGTAGACGCCATTAGAAAACATCATTGCATCTTTATTTAAAACAAGCTATACACGCTTTTAAGCTTAACCAGAAAAATACATTTAAAGTGAGTTTAAATAACCTATATGTTTTCGCGAACTATTCAACCTTAAAATTGTTGAAAGGTTTTCTTGGAAATAAACATTCTTCCCGTCTAAATTTGATATTTTAAGGCGTCATTTTGGGTGTGTATTCTCAAAAATGTATAACCTTGTTATTTCCTGCTTCTCGCCATGACAGGTGAATAGGGTGCATTCTATTTTTCTCTGTCTCGGATTCAAAACATTGATAGACATATAACCTCGGACTTGGCAATAGAATCCATCAGAAAATATCATTGCATCTTCATTTAAAACAAACTATACACGCTTTTAAGCCTAACCAGGATCGATACACTTAGCGTGAGTTCAAAATAGCCTATTTATTTTCGCGAACTATTCAAGCTTAAAATTGCTCAATGGTTTTTTTGGAAATAAACATTCTTCCCGTTAAACCTGATATTTTAAGGCGCCATTTTGGCTGTGTATTCTCAAAAATGTATATCCCTGTTATTGCCTGCTTCTCGTCATGCAGGTGAATAGGGTGCATTCTATTCTTCTCTGTCTCAGATTCAAAAAATTGATAGACATACAACCTTGCACTTGGCAGTAGAAAGAATCCATGAGAAAATAAAATTGCATCTTTATTTAAAACACGTTATACGCATTTCTAAGCTTAAACAGAGCATTACACTTATCGCGAATTCAAAATGAACATTTCCTTTCGCGAACTATTCAACCTTAAAATGCTTTTAAACTGGGATGGGGCAGATGAGTTGACTGAGTGTTTTGGTACACAACCGTTCGTACATTTGTTAAACCAAAACCCAATCTACCCTCTACTGGCTAAATGGATTGTCTTGTTTTTGGGATAAAAAAAAAACGCTATGTTGTCTGTAGAGCTATTATGAGGCCGTTTAATGAAGACACGCCTACAGGGGTAGGCAACTGCTCTGACATAATCGTACGAATTAGTTACATAAACGTTAAGTGGTTTACCTGAACTGTTCGTCTAAGAACAGTAGCTTTATAGTACATTTTTAAAAGTTTTTACAATCCTCTGAAACAGGTTAGAACGGGTTTCACTGGTGTGATAGGAACTCACTGTTTTCATAGCTGCGCTTTAGCTAGCACACTGGAGTGATGAGCGCATGGATTTTATTTATAGCGGGTGTTATAATTGTGTCCTACATTCAATTCTCTTTTACAGTTGTTTAATTATATATAGCCGTAAAGTCGCGCTATTGCAACCTCACTGAAAGTTGATTGGAGGTCTCCATGTAAGAACCGATATTAAGATTTACAAATGTCTGGAGTGGTAATGATGTTGCCAGATGTTATTCTTAAGTGGTACATCTTGTTAACACCTTGTATTACATGAGGTAGCATCCCTTTGTCCTGGCTTGTTCTCATTCTTCCCACTGCCACTGCACCTATATTTATGCTCTTAGTACTTGAAAATGTAATAATTTTTACATGAAAATCAGCAGATGCAAATATCACGTTTAATAAATGATCATCTGGTAAGAATTGTTAAAAAAAATTAATTTGGCCCAAACATAATCAGTTTTATATGTACCTCATTTAATTTCATTTTTTCTCTTTTCCAAGCCGCTTTTTATGTCTTTTTCCTCAGCTATTCTAAATGAAGGTCTGTCAGTCTTAAATGAAAAATTGCATAGAAGGCAGGCCTATGGGGAATTGAATTGTGAAAACTTCTGTAATGAAAATTATAAAATTGCCATTTCTGATTCTGCATCATTACAGCTATTTGCAAAATCCAAACTTCCTAGAAATGATTAACTGAATGAAATCTTACAAGGTACCACATCTAGGAGATGTGATCAAAAAGTAAGGGGAAGTTTTAAATTTCCCGGTCTGTATACACCTGATTTTCAATTTTTCTTTTATCTTGTTGGTGCACATTTTTCTTAAGTATATTTGCATTTTCAGCTGTTTTTAATATTTAGTTTGTTGTTGAAAAGTTTATATATGTTTGCGAGTGTTCGGCGAATTTGGCTTTCAAAAAGGTTGGAACAAAAATAGCGAAGAAGAGACCCCGCAGAGCCGCCACTGCTAAGGCAGCAACCGTCGCCACTTCCCCGGCAGCCGCCGAGGAGGTAGCACCTCCGTCGCCACTGGTCGCGGCAAGCCCTGCTTCGCTGCCGGCCGCCACCGCAGTCTCGCCCAACTGCAGCCGCCGCCGCCGCCAACGCCTCCGCCCAGCTCCATGCCGCCGCCGCCCCGGTTCAGTGCCGTGGTACGGGGGGTCCCTCGGGACCTTTCCACCCGGCATCTGCTCACCGCTTTGCAGTCGCGATGGCCTTCTTGCTTCAGGGCCACCCGCATATACTGCGACCGGGGGCCAACTCCGCTTGTTCGCCTGGAGATACAGGACCAGGCTGACTTGGAAGCTGCCTTGGCGTCAGGGTTGCCCTTATTAGGGCGACTTCTGGTCGTCGAGGCTAGCCGACAAGAACGCCACCGGCCCTGCCGACGCTGCTATGCCTTTGGACACTCAGCTGACGTAAGCTCTTCGCCGCCGCGGTGCCACTCTTGTACCAATACCACCACTGCCGAGTGCACTGGGCACGATCTCCGCTGTCGCCGCCGGTTCTGTGCCACCTGACACTTCACCGAGCAAGCCCAGTGCCCTCTATGCCCAAGGAGCAGACTACCATTGACACAACCAGCCCGGAACTCACCACCGCAGCCTTCCTTCATCGACGCCGCACCGCCTGTGCCCTCAACGGACTCAGCGACGCGGGACGCCATTCAGGACCCCCACGCGGAGATCCTGAACGTCGGCGCCCGCTTAGCTGTACTGAAAGGGGCGTACAGCAACGCCATCACCGAGAAGCTACAGGAGCTTCAAGCATCTACCACTGCAGCTATCACCACTCTTCAATCTACAGCTGCTGACTTGTCAGCAAAAGTAGACGCCATCTCACAGCAGCTGAAGCAGGTCATCCTGCAGCAGGCTGCATTCTCCGCAGAGCTCTTCCCGTGCTAAGAGACAAACCCAACACCGCTCCTCCTCCAACACAAGCAGAGGGGCACGTATTCTCAACGGAACCACGGGACCCTCGGGTCCAACGACGACCGACAGCCGGAGTAAGCAAGTCAGCCTACATCCAAGAGCTGCTGAGTCGACGCTGAATTAAGCTAACCTTTCCAGCAGTACCTACACCTTCATTCCTCTCTACTACCACCATTGACTCCCCTAGGCTGCAGTCAGGTTTCATGGCTGTAGCCTAGAAACTACCTATCATCCGCTCCCGCACATTATTCGGCAGAATCCCAGAATCCACTTATTACCGCGGGTAGAACAGCGGGACCGCGCAAAACTTCATGCACGAATTAATTCAGCATACTACGTGTTATAACGTGGAGGGGTTTTTAGTGGGTATGCGGTAGCAGGGCGGAGAGTCCCTCCCAGCCATTGCACCTCGGCTGGGGGTTGAATGCGTAATGCATTTTCCCCCTTCACGGTTAAAAAAAAATATAGGCGGTGTTAGGAGCCAGTATAGAACATTCGCCGCAGGCGTCTCCCACTACAGCACCTGCAGCAGAGAAGAGGTAGTGGCCCTGCGTGCAGAGAGGATCCGCCGGAACCGCATGAAGGTGGCACAGGGGTACTACGGTGCCGCCTCGCCGTGCAGTTTGGAGACGCTCCCGGCCCCTCCTACACTGCCGACTGCCAGTCCACATGCACTCCTGGAGCAGATGGCTCCACCGCCAACAGCCGTCGCAGCCGCACCGGAACACAACCGGGAACCGGCCCGGCCTCTTCCGCCGATATCCGCCGCTGCATTACCGGAACTCAACCGGGAACCGACCCGGGCTTCTCCACCGTCTGTCGCCGCCGCCGCACCGGAACCACGCTTGGAACCGGCCCGGCCTTCAACTTCACTCTCCGCCGCGCCTGCTGCTCCGCCGGAGCCGGGCAACACTCCAACGCCGAGTCACCATGATGGCCATCATACAGTGGTCATCATAGGGGTTCTCAGGGACCTTCTATCCCGCTTTGTGTTGGATGCCGCACGCCGCGTTTGGCCCTCTGCATTGAGGACCAACCGCATTACTTCACCTCGGTGAACCACATCGCTGGTCCGCCTACACCTGGGGTCCGCGTCAGAAGTTGAAGCTGCCTTGGCAACTCGCCTGCCCCTATTAGGGCAGCAGCTACGTGTCGAGGCCAGCAGAAGTGAACGTCCGGTCCCGTACCGACGCTGCTGCACCTTCGGACATCGTTCGGAGGATTGCCACGCCGTACCAAGGTGCCACTACTGTGGGGCAAGCTCGCTCACAGCCGCTTGCCTCAACCATGATCTACGCCGTCGACGCCGATACTGCGCTACCTGCTCCGGGAACTCTCACTACACAGGGCAAGCCAAGTGCCCCCTGTATTCCCGGAGGAGGACACCACCTCCACAACAGCATCATCAACCATCCCGGGAACTCTCACTACACAGGGCAAGCCAAGTGCCCCCTGTATCCCCGGAGCCGGACACCACCTCCACAGCATCATCAACCATCACCACCACTCAACTCCTCACCTAGTGCTTCACCGCCGGACACCTTCCTTAAGGACGCCGTAGACTCCATCCAGCAGCTCATCGCCGCCAACTCGGCATCCGTCTCGAGGAACTACAAAGGGCAACCAATGAACGACTCGCGGCATTGGAGGCCGAGCACCAGGCTTCGGAATGGGTTACAGGCGACAATGGCGAGGTGCTTGCGTCTGTCCAACGCAAGCTGGAACGCATTGAGAGCCACCTCGCTAATCCACCTGCCAAGGACAGCGATGACCGGGACTCGCGGCTGGGATCTCTTGTGGCCTCGGTCGTGGGTATTCGAGAGCTGCAGCAACAATTTCACCAATCCATCTCCAAACAACTCCACGAATTTCAGGAAGGACTCGCCACAAATATTCTCACCCACATCGGAACGGCTCCAACTTCCAGGAGAAGGAACCGTTAAGACCGTCATCATCACCACAGGGAGAGAGTGGCAGCTCTCTCTGCACTTCCAATCCGACCATCACCACTAACTTCTAAACACCAAAACCCATTAATATCCTCTCAATCTTCCTCATCTACACTTTGCTACGGGGGCCGGCTGGGCTTCGGTCAAGCCGGACTGCCGGCAGAACCCTCTCCCCTGGCAGCCGCACAGTGGGCCAGTTTACCTTCACCTTAGACTGCGCGGGCGCAACAGCGGTACAGCAGTATCCTCACTTTTCACTTTCGGTGGAGGGGTTTTTTAGTCGGTAGGCCCATTCTGGGAGACCCCGACACTCCGGGCTTGCCAGCCCGAGCTAGTCCTTAAGGTTGATTTTTTCCCCTCCACTTGAAACTTAAAAAAAAAAAAAAAAAAAAAAAAAAAAATACAGGCCAGGGGACCGCCGCAGAGGAACATGACAAAGAAGAAGCGCCGATGGAACCTCCACACCGACCGCCGAAGCCATAGCCGAGCGGCAGCCGGCCATCCAGGCTGAGAGTACTGCCACCCAACCGCCTGCAGCCGCCGTAGAATGCCGGCAGATGCAATCGCACCGGCCCGCCGTCCCGCCACCACCGATGGAGCCCGGCAACTGCGGCCACTATTGCCGGCCTCTGCACCTGCCACCACATCATCATCAGAGCTTCCAGCCGCCACCGCCGTACCTTCCAGCGCAGCACTGATGCCTACACAGCCTTTGCCGCCATCGCCGCTACTGCTCGAGAAGTACAGTGCGGTCATTCGGGTGTACCTCGAGACCTGTACATAAGGCTCATCACCGCCGCAGCACGCCAGAAATGGCCCTCAGTAATGAAGGCCACAAGGATAATGTCCGCCAGAGGGATGTCTCCTCTAGTCCGAATTGTGTTCGTCGTGGCCGGGGACCTAGAGGTTCCCTTGCGCGAGGGCCTGCCCATGTTTGGGAAGCGCCTAAGCATTGAAGCAAGCCGAGAACCCCGACCCTCACCATGCCGCTGCTGCTGTGCATTCAGCCACACAGCAGACGCCTGCGCTGAGACCCCATGGTGCCACTACTGTGGGGTGCCAAGATTGACGGCTGAATGCGCAGTCCATGATCTACGGATACGACGCCGGTACTGCGCCACCTGTGATGGCCTTGACCACTTCACAAGACAGGCGCAGTGCCCCCACTATCCTCGCAGCCGCCACCTACAAAGCTTGCCACCAGCCTCCGCCGCCACACCTTCAGTCAAAACTTCGAGGACCACAACTACCGCCACCTCTATACAGACAGAAGCCATCAGCATTATTCAAAATGCACCTGCCGTCACTACCACTCTACAGGCACCAGCACCAGCAGCGCCATCCGACAGCACCGTGAAGGATGCCGTGCAGGGCCTGCACTCTGAGGTCCTGCACATCAGCGCCCGGCATGGAGGAAGCGCTTACTGCCATCACCGCAGCCAACACAGACACTCACACCACTATTCCACGCAAACTACACGACATTGAGGCCGGAGTCCAGGACCTACCGCAGGACACGTCTGAGCTCCTCCTGGAACTCCACGTCATTTAAGCCCTCCTTCAGGAAACTTACGACGCCAACACCAGGATCGTGGAGGCCATCCAGGTCCTCCATGCTGAACTACTGAAACTGCCAACACGCCTGGCACAACTAGAGGACCTGCTCACCAGAAAGCTCGACGACAACCACAACGAGATCACAAGTGCTACACTTCAGTCCTTGACAACAGGAGCTGATAGTGAACAACGTCGCCGAGCTCATCGCAAACAGCCAGAGGCAGATACTTCAGTACCTTTGCACCAGTAACTCACACCATTATATACACACCCGAGAACAGCAGCCATCAGCAAACACCAGAAGCCAACATAGTCCACAAAACAGCGGACATCATTACAGACGCTGACGCCCCGAACTACACAAATTATTGTTGAGCTTTTAAAAGATGATTAAACTCTTCACCACCAACTCCATCCAAAGCCTCAAACACTCCCTACCCAATCCACTGACTACCTAGCACTATACTCAGAGCCTTCGGGTCATGTTTATAGCCTAGTCAAGACACCTTTCCTTGCTGCAGCCCCTCAGGTAGCAGCAATAGCAACTTCACCACTACTTACGGAGGTGCTATTGCGGAACTCCATTATCCCCCACTCACTTTCCTTATCCTATATCCCCCCGCACTTCACCCAAAGGCGAGATAAGCCATTCTTTCTTCCTTCCAATTCTCTTACTGTCTTCCCTTTCCAAAAAAAAAAAAGAAAAATACAACATGGACAGCCGCTGCCGCCAGCTACGCCATCCCACTGGAAGATCACCGCGCTCTACCGGGACCTACTGCAGCAGACTGGCCAGCGCCTTCAGTCGCTGCAGAACCCTGGCAGATGCTACCGCAACTGCCGACACCGCAATTCATCACTACCGCCGCCGACGCCGACTCACGACAAGTGGAGTTGCTATCGCCAGCACTGCAGCACCCCACCGCAGCCGACGCCGCTAACTCCTTGCAGTTGCAGCCGCAACTGCTGGCCTCGCAACTTACCACCGTCGCCGATGTCGCCGACTTCCGACCGCTGCAGTCCCCATTGTCGGCACCACAAAACACCTATGAAGCTTCCGCCGCCGCCAAATGCCGGCAACTGCTCACGCAATTGCCGGCCTTCTACTCACTGCCTCCAGCGAACAATTCTGGCATAGCCACCGCCGTCCAGCAGACGACGCTGCCACAACGCCTAACACATAACTACCGGACCAATTCATCAGGGCTTCAACCGTTGAACCAGCCGCCGCAGACCGCCACGCTTCCCAACATCCAGCGTCGGAGCGTGGTCATCAGGGGAGTCCCCCGTGACTTCCCGATGCGCCTGCTAACCACCGCCCTCGCCTGTGCTTGCCCTCAGTACTGAGGGCCACAAGAGTCCAATCTGGAATAGGCCCCACTCCGCTTGCTCGGCTGGAACTTGCAGACGACGGACACTACAAAGCGGCCTTGCGCGACGACCTGCTCATATTTGGACGCCGCCTGAGCGTCGAGGCCAGCCGAGGGTCCCCACAACGCCCCTGCCGCCGCTGCTGTGCATTCGGCCATCAAGAGGACACCTGCGTAGCACAACCTCGCTGCCATTACTGCGACGCGCCTTCACTAACAGTCGAACGCACAGCACATGTGCTGACGAACCGCCGCAGATACTGCGCCATCTGTAAAGGCATCGGCCAATTTACGGGTCAGGCGCAGTGTCCAAAATACCCCCGCAGCAGACATTCACAGCCGTCAGCCACACCAGTAAACGCCGCCTTCGCAGCATGGACGCCAGCCATCTCCACCACCATCAGCACTACTACGCCTCCACTGTACCCTCGCAGCCGAGATGTACAGACGCAAGCTCCAACCACAGCAGCATCACAGAAGAAGACAACACCGACTACCACCACACACAAACCAACGGATTCTGCTGCCGCTACCGACGTCGCCACACGATATGCCGTCCAGTACCTGCACTGCGGGGTCCTGAACATTAGCGCCCGCTTGACGGCCTTAGAGGAAGCTGTAGCCGCCATCGCCACCCCCCTGTGACAGAACCACTTCACCTGAAACTCCAGACCATCGAGGCCGGAATCCAGGACTTAAAACAGACCTCAGGCGCCACCGAGAATATCCACCGCAGCAATCCACAATTCCCTGGAGGAAGGCCTCAACCGACTCACGCTACAAATATCTAACCGACCGACACTCCACACTGACACAGACGCAACTTTCGACACATCGACCCCGGCTGCAACCACACCATGGACAGACACACCTCCGCCTTCTATTCCGACAGAAGAACACCGACCACTCACACCCCGAAGCATCCGAAAAAAGCGCAATCTGGACTTCTTTGACGCCTACGTTGCAGTCAATAGGGATGTCTACCACAACCACTCTGTGACTTACTGATGACAGACTAACCAACCAACCCCTGAACACAAACCAAGCCTAAGCCTTTATTAAGGCAGGGTAAACTAAACAAACCAAAAATCTGAAAATAAAAGACACCCTGAACTCCCTTCAATCCTTCCTTTACTTCCCGGGTGGCAGTCAGGGCCTTGGTCATGACTGTCCCCCGGAATAACCGCTACTTCTGCTGAGTCGCCAATGCAGCCAGCAGTTAGCTGCCGCACTAACGAGGGTGCTCAGCGGAACCTCCCTAACCCGAGTTATCTTCTTGAATCCAACACTTCCCTACCCATTCCCGCACTTCACCCAATGGCGAGATAAGCCATTCTTTCTACCTTCCAACTCTCTTTTTGTCTCCCCTTTCCAAAAAAAAAAAATACATGGACATAATATTACACGAACCAATCAGATTTTAGCTTCTTTCCAGCTCTTATAAATACCAGTCTCCACAAGCTCAATCCATTAGTTCACCCTGGAGATGAGGAAGATGCACTTCTTCGAAACGTTGGTATCAAGCCAAGTTTTTATCTGGTTAGAAGCCCGAGAAGATTTTGAACTAATAATAATAATAATAATAATAATAATAATAATAATAATGATGATGCCGACTACAACTCTGACTACGACTATTGCTGCTGTTGCTGCTGCCGCCGCCACCGCCACCACCACCACTACCACTATCATCACCATTACCACCACCACCACTACTACCACTACCACCATTACTACCACTACTACCACTACTACTACTATTATTGTTGTTGTGGCAAAACCACCACGATAATGCTTCCTCTCACACTTCAATGCTTGTTCATGATTTTCTGGCAAAAAAAAAAAAAAGAAGACAGTTATGATGTCTCAGCCACCGCATTCGCCAGACATGGGCCCCCTGCTACTTCTTTCTATTCCCGAGGCTGAAGGGAACCATGAAAGAACGTCATTTAACCACCACAATGTAAGTGTATGCAAAACAAATATATTTGAATGCCCTTGTCTATAGGTGAATAATTTGTGAAAATAGCATAAAGAAAAGAAAATTCAGGGATGATTCAGAGTGACCAAAGAAGATGGTATACTCCCATAAACAAGGCTAATGACTTGATAACTGAAGATATCAAGAATCAATTACTAAATATTTCACTTATACAAGTCATTATAGCAGAGAGAAAACCCAGAAAAAATAATTATGTTCTCATTTAAATTTAAGTACAATTCACAGTGAATATAACTGTGCATAGCTTCACATATGATCAGCCATGTCATACTGACAAAATTGTTCATGAGACTGGATCCCTTTAGTAAAACTGCTTTTCTCCAAGTGGTTCACTCAATTACAGAGCTTTCACCATTCTTTTTGTCCATTTGTACCAACTTTGACCTACTTTTTTGGGGTGTATATAGCAGTTTTTATCACTTTGTGTATCCATCTCTGAAGAAGTCCATGGAGTTGTAGTGGCCGAAAGCTCAACCAATTTTATCAATTTGACACAGCTGGTCACCCATGAAACTATATTCAATTAAACATAATGTACAGAAACTATGTGCAGAATGTACAACAAATTAAGTAATGGGTAATGATTAGTTTTAGAGAAGTGTACTATCAGGAATTCAATCTGTCTTTTAAACAGCCATATGTAGACACTTGTGACAGATATTATTACAACAAGAAGAAAGAAAGCAGTATGAAACTGAAAAGTTATAATATTTGAAAGAAGAATTAAAATATTACAAACTCAAGAGAACCAAAAAAGAGCTATGTAAAAAATTGCACAGCTCAAAAGTAGTGATGGTAGATCGACAGAACTCCCAATACTATTGCTTACTAATTCTCAGTATTTTTATTTGAGAAAACTGTGGACACTAGATTATACCTTATATGGCACAGCTTCTAAGACTTCTTTCTGCATGATATATGATAGGAGGTCATGGTGGAAATGGGGTGGCTTCATGTCTATTAAAATGGGTAGCAGAGGAAGTAATTGAAAAGAAAGTAGAAACGTTGATGGTTTGGCTAGGTAACTGTTGCTGTCAGAAACAAAATCATGCAACGGTTGTGACGTACTTTTGATTTTTTATTATATTCAAAGGAACAAACAATAATTTCAGCTTCATTTACCTTCATACATACCACTCAGCAGAGATCAAAATAAACCCATAAATAAAGCAAAATATGATGACCTTATTAAACTATAGCTGTGGTGTCCCGAAGAAAATGGAGATTATTAAAAACTTGACAGATTAAACTGACATAGTTAATTTTTCCTGAAGAAGAACACTGAATTTACCATTATGCATTTAGGGTAAGGCTTTTCCAAAACCGAATTTTCATTAACTTCCACAGTATTGATCATATGCATGATGAAAGATTATGCAATATAAATATTGACTTTATTACTTATTGTACTATGTTTGATTATTTTAATTTCTTAAAAAAGGTTTTAGATCTTGAAACCATATAATCTTAGGCACATCCTTTCATATTTAACCCAGATAAGACTGAATTAATTTTGTTTGCATTTTAGTGAAAACTTTAGTTAATCAGTTAATTATAAAAAAAGTTACATATACATAGTAGTTTTACACTTTTTATTTCATAGTTTTTGAAAAATGCCTCATCCTTCTGGTAGAACTTTGGCTGTATATGCATGTATTTAACACAATACCGTTATTTAAATGTCTATACTGTCTTATTTTGTATGGAACAGTATGAAGCAACAAACATGAAGTGGCACAATGGTATTAATGCACTGTGCTGTACATTCTTTCTTACATTGATGACAGTGAAGTTGTTCCTTCTTTCTCAAAATGGGATATAGAAGCAAATGTGTGACATAATGCTCCAGTTTATCATATATAGAATCAATTTTTGCAATTTTACATGATCTTCCTGTTTGCATATGGTCCAAAGACCATTATCAGCATATTTTACTGGCAAGTTATGAGCACCTTGGTATGTTTTGAGCCATGGGAGATATCCATTACTTGGCCACCCACATCTGAATTCCTGCATCATTTGTCAAAAGTGGTAGTGTTAGAAATGTTATATTGTTAAACAAATCTTTATTGCAAATAATGGCTGGAGCTTTCAACTGAGTTGCTGGAACATTATGATAATTTTTAGCTTCATCACTAGGGTCTGTCAAATCATGTGTAGCATTAGTCAGTGGTAACAGAGGAACATCCAAATCACTATTAGGCATACCATCATCAGCACTCATCAGCATTTCAAGAAGTTCATCTAATGCCACCCGTTTCCTGCAAAGGAAGTGTAATTTTTGTTTACATCACATTACTCTTCAAATTTATTTATTACTATTACATTTTATTTTATTTTAATGAAACAAGAGTAATTCTATTGAAAAACTTTGGTTTATAAAGCAAAAGTTTGCAAACAGGATTTTATATGGTTATTTGTGAAACATCCATAACATAAATATGGGTTCTCAATTCTGATATACATAATAATGAAAATTCTCACATCCTAAATGATGCTAAATATAACTGAGCATATCACATACATTTTAGTGACTTATATCGGTATAACATGCATTTTACATATGCACTCAGGTCATAGCAAAAGACAAATGGTAGAAAACAATTATCTGAATTTTGTATGCATAAAGCTAATGTCCTTCAAAAATTATGTGCTTAAACAGTCAGTCACTGCAGTTATATCGAGCATGCAAATACTCATATTTTACTTTGCTATATTAATATGGTATTCTGAGAGAACATGTGAGCAGCTATCTCCCTATTACATGTGTGAACTGAGAAGTTATACTTACACATCTACTAGAAGGTCAGGCAAATAATCCATGTTTAGGAAACCAAGTTTTCTCATGTACACAGAATAATGCTGATTTAACAATGAAATCAAATATTCTTATAATCATTGTATGGGTTAGTTGGATGAAGTGTATACTAAAGCTATCTTCTGGAAGGTAGAATAAAGTGGTAGTATAAGAAGTTCCAAGTTCCTCTACAAAAATCCTTCCAGAAGGACAACAGCCTGTTTGAGTTAATTCTATTCTTGTTTTTACTGTGGAAAACTTAATAAAAAGTTAAAATGCACCATTATAATAAATTATAAAACAATAAACCAAATATAAATGTTGAAATTAATGCTGTTCTCTTAATTTTGTTCTTTTCTTGTTCTATTCCTTTCTCCTGTAAAATTGTTGGAAATGTATTTAAGTTTTTCTAGTGTGGCTACATTATAAATGTTTTAATGAAAAAGAAGGAGACAAAAAAGAGGATGGTGTAGGTTTGACAAACTATATGTGTAAAAGTGAAAGTTGTAAAGTACTATTTTGTTAAGTTGCACAAAAATATGTTGAATCTAAAATAATATGTGTGAAACAATATACTGAAGGCAATAATGTATGTATAGAAGATGCTTCAAATGCTGCTACCCAACCAGTTCCTAGGATTCACTGAATAACCTCTGATATTCTAGTATGTTAATGATGCTGTGGTTTGGATTCAAAGCAAAATGCTGAAAATGACTGAGAATAGAGAAGAATTCAATCTGATGATGTTTGATGGTACTAAGTGGAGATGTTGCCTACAATGGGAATGAAAGGACATAGGGAAGTGATGAAAACAGCATTAAAACCAGAGAATGTATTGAACATTAAATCAAGGAAAATGAATGTTAAGGCAGAGTATTACATAACTGATAGTGTTAACAATGAGCAATTGAAGATTGTCATTATGAAAAGCACTGCAAGACAAATGCTACAAAATTTTGATGTTACTTATTCAGCCAAGTCAAGTGTAAGAGAAAATTGTTAAGCTTAAACATGCAAGAGAATCAAGACCCTACAGAATTTTTAAACAGTTTTGTATTGTATTTATTTTCATCCATAAAAACAAGCACCATACATGCTATAGGGCACATCAATTCAAGATACAATAAAAAACAAAATTATATCAAGATGCATACAAGATTAAATACAGAAATATAAGATTTAACAAATTTTAAATATAAAATGAGAGAACATACAGAATTGAGTCATACAGACAATTTTTAAAATTAGTAAAATTTACATCAGCTCCTTATGTATAAATTTATCTACAGTATGAAAGCTATTGTCCATTAAGAACTTAAAATTCTTTTGAATTTTAGCTGGGGTTCAATGTTCTGTATATATTGGGATAGTTTGTTGTATAAATGTAGAACAGCATATATGAAGCTATTTTCATACAGTTTGGCTCTATGTGAGTTTACAAATAAATTTTTCTTTTTTCTGGAGCTATATGTATGAATTTCAGCATTTGTTCTGAAGTATTTTAAGTTTTCTTTTGTACAGTTTAGCAGTTCATAAATAAACATACATAGTAAGGGAAAATTTTAATTTTTTTAAATATGGTTTACAGTTAGTTTTATTTGGGACAATAGCCATAATTCTTATCACTTCTATCTGCATCCTGAAGACTTTAATACTGTTTTTATAATTTCCCCAAAAGATAATACTGTATACTAGTAGACTATGAAACTATGCAAAATAAACTACTCTAAGAATATGCAGACTGGACATAAATTGGACTGACCTTATTAAGAGGCATATCTTATTAAGTGTTTTAGTCAGGATGTCTGTATGTATTTCCCAAATTAAATTTGCTTCTAATAACAAACCTAAGAATATATTAGAGTTTACGTACTTTATTTTGTCTTGGCCAAGTTTAATTTTTGGACATATAACATTTTTATTAAGTTTATTATGGAAGCTTAGAACTCCTGTTATCTCTTTATTTAGTAGTAACAAATTTGTACACCATTTTTTAATATGCTGTAGAGCATTACATATTTGATGATTAGTATCATTTTCATTTGCCGCCATTACAAAAATACTTGTATCATCTGCAGAAAGTGTTACATTCACATTTATCCAACTATCTACTGTATCAGTTAGGTCATTTACGTACATTATAAATATTAATGACCCAAGGACAGATCTTTGAGCCAAAATATATTTCATATTTTTAAAATCAGACAGGTCTTCTGTAATTTCATTGGTTTTACAGTCAAAATATTCAATTTCTATAGATTATTTCCTATTTTAGAGATATGCTTTAAACCAGTTTAAAGTTAATCCTCTCACACCATATACAGATAATTTCTCAAGTAAAAGCAAATGATCCACCATGTCAAATGCTTTTGTTAGATCTAGAAATAGACCTAATCCTAATTGTTTATTACCTAATGCATCATAAACCTGTCAACAAAATATATTAGTGCGGAATTAATAAAGTTATTTTTCCTGAAGGCATTTTGATTTCATTTATTATTTTGAATCGTTCCAGGAATTTCAATAATGAGGTACACATTATTCATTCAAATATTTTTGCAAAAGTGGATATTACCAATATCAGTCTGAAATTTTCAGCTCTATTCTTTTTAACTTCCTTGTAGATAGGTTTTATCTTTGCTTCTTTTAGTTTCTCAGGAATAGTCCACTTTCTAGTGAAAGATTTGTGAAATAGCACAGTGGTTCAATTAGAAATGAGGCACCTCTTTTGCAATATAATTTGAGAGTCCATCAATCCCCAGCAATTTTTTGTTTTTTAATGTGTTTATAACTGTTTTAATTTCCTCGGTTGTTACTGGCATTAAAAGAGAGTATTTTCATTATATTTTAGACTTAACTTATCCGTTCTTACCAATGAATTCTCTTTGGCACATTTTCAACAACACTTGTGTAAAAATTGTTAAAATAATTCAGCAACATCTTTGGGATTGCTTATCTTTTGACTAACACTCTTTATACAATAGTAATCTATATTTGCTTCAGATTTAGTTTCACCCTTGATTATTTCCCACAATGATTTAGATTTATTAACTGCTCCATTGATTGTGCTATCATAATGTAACCTCTTTGCTTCCTTGATTATCTTATTATATATTCTTTTCATAATTCAAATAGTAGGTTTTTTAATCTTCTGATACTTCATTTTTGCTAGTATATTTACTTAAGAGCCTTAACCGTTCTGCTGATTTCTGTATCCCATTTGTGACCCATGTATTTTTTGTGTAGATTTTTGACTACTGGTACCACTGCTTCAAAATAAAAATCAAGTTTGTCTAAGAACTTATTAGTGCTTCATTTAGTGATTTGATCATATATATATTTTCCCAAGTTTCTTTACCCAATAAAAAGTTTAGATAATTCAAATTTGTAAGCCTAACACTTTTAAGAACTTTGTATTCCCTTTGTTGAGATGAGCAATTTCTCATTGAATGGCTAACTGCAGTACCTGAGCATAATGATCAAATAGTGCTGAGTCAAATACCTGAATTTCATACATCCATGGATCTCCCGGTAAACCACAAGGTGATCTCAAATTATTTTGAGATGACAACCCCAATGATGACTTACATCCGAGTCAGTTGAGAAATTCAATGCTATGCCAGCATATTGCCATGGTAGCTCAGAGATCGGGAGATCTGTGGCTCAAATCCCGGCTATGGCATTGAATTTTTCAGTCTGACTCTATCTATCCAACTCCTGTCCTACACATGGCTTGTGTGAAGAAACAATTAATCCAATACCAATTGACCATAATAGTTGGCTATACTATGAATCCTGGGACTTTAAGTAGTTACATGATTATATGTCGCCATTGGGGTTGTCATCTCAAAATAATTTGAGATCACCTTGTAGTTTACCGGGAAACATGCAGGTCAGTTGAGAAATTCAATGCTATGCCGGTATGTTGCCATGGTAGCTCAATGGCAGAGCAACCGGGCTAGAGATCGGGAGATCTGTGGCTCAAATCCCAGCTATGGCATTGCATTTTTCAGGCTGACTCTACCTATACAACTCCTGTCCTACACACGGCTTGTGTGAAAAACAATTAATCTGGTTTATATTCATGTCTCCCACTATTAGATACTATATCTCCTTTTGATTGTCTATAGAATTCTAAAATAATTTTCAAATTTTGTAAGCAAACTATGACATTACAGGTTGGATTTCTATATACATAAATTAGAGCCATTTTGAACTCAATTAGCTCACATATACTGACCTGAAAGTCTTTTTCTTTATTTAGGTACTTAAATTCATAAAATTTTTATAAAGCCAACAATGGATTTTACACATATACACGACCCTCCATTTTTCTTAATTTTTCTACAATAAAAACTGGCAAATACATAATTTGGTAAACAAAACTGATTTATTTCCAGTTCCTCCAGCCAGTGTTCAGTTAGGCATATTGCATTTACATTATTTAATTTTGAATTTAATAATACTTCTATATTATATTTTTTGTTTCTCAAACTCTGAATATTTTGGTTAAAGATTTTATTTACAGTATAAGCTTTTTCTTATGTAGTTTGAATAAGTTTGAGTATCAGTGTTAATTGTTTTGGCTGGAGAAATAGACATTGAACATTTGTTTTACAAATTCAGTACATTGAATATCTAAATGCATATCAGAACTTCTAGTTTCTGTTCGAAACGCATCCACCTTTGTCTCTACTAGTTTCCCATCAGCAGTGAAGATATCACATTGTGTAATAACCTTCCAAACTTGGTTTAAGTGAGCCGAAGTGAACCCTACCAAAATCCCAATCATTTATACAGAAAGTTGCAGCCACCATCAAACAGTTTGTTACACCACACATCCACTGAATTTCCTGATTAATGTCCCTGATATATCTCATACACAGATCACAAATACTATTAGACATCAAATTTCTGTTTATCTGTAGGGAATTTATAGGGCGTGTCTTCTAATATCCGCTGGCCCCTCCGTCACTCTATATGGTGGAATGGGGAGGGGTTGTAGCTTACTGCTGTAGTACAAGTTGCCTAATCTCACTTCCAGTTGAGGGAGGGGCTATTCCTAATTAGCAAATGAGTATAGGTATTGGTCCGATATAGAACATTCATCTGCAAGGTGACAGTATCAGCCCATAAAATAAAAACATGATGTATTAAAGTACAGACGGTAAGGAATGAGGTGTATGGAACAAGACAGTGCCGGTTTCTTTCTGTACCTTGTGTACCGCTCACATTTATCAAATCCATAGAATCACCCATTATATGCTGGGGCCTAACAACCACACCTAATGCCGTTTGTTCCAGCATGAATCAATACCACATCAGCCATTGATTGTCGCAAGTTATTTTCTCCATTTGATGTTGACGCTCCATCACTTTAATACCAGCAAAACAATATACCTTGTATTCCTTTTCCTTCCCACGAATTTTAACAATGAATCTCCAGGCACTAGCACATTTTTCTTCTTTACTTCACGTGTTGTAGAATCCCTTTGGACCGGATTTTCAAACGCTTGAGCACTTCTATTTTTTTGTAGTGTTTAACGGCTGCTTTTACCACTTGTGGCACCACAGGCAATGACACCAGTGATACATGGCATAAAGAAGGATCACCGGTGGAATGCAATGGCGGGGGAAATTGGAGAATCCAGAGAAACCCTGCTCTTGTGCCGCTTTGTCCACCATAAATCTCACATGTGGTCGCTTGGGATCGAATCCAGGTTGTCTAGGTAAGAGGCGAGTGGTCTAACCACTTGACCGTGGAGCGGCCCTTGAGCACTTCCATCACTTAACTCATCCAGGATTTCAAACCTGTTTCTTGTTACGAAGCTTGTAACACTTCGCTCGGCTGGTTGAGGTCCCATATATCGTTTTCCTGTTTCCAATGAAAAACTTTGATTTCTGTTTTCAGCATTTGTTTTATTTCTTATCTCTTCATTTTCTTTTTTTAAAGTACTTATCTCATTTTGGGCAAAGTAGATCTTTGCTTATTAACAAGATCACCTTAGAAGCAACACGATCGTTTCACTCACCACAGACGTAGCACATGTTCAGTTTTTTATCATCCACATGTTTCTTTCCACCAACTTTATTCTCAGTAGTTGTTTGATTGTTGTTAATTTTGAACATTGCCTTTGATTGAATATTGCTCGCTTCTTTATCACAATTTGTCTTTAAAACTTGACTGGCTGCTCACGTCACTACAGCAACTACCGGCGTCAACTTGGTATATCTAAGAAGCATATTAATAAGCTAAGTAACACTGGGGGGAAACACTTCAGAAGAGGATACATTTTAATTGCTTATTATTATGTGTGCCTGAAAGTGTTGCTCACGTAGTGAATATTGCAGATGCTCTATCCAAAAAGGAAAAAATCCTTTGAATATGTGAAATCAAAGCTAATTTTGGAATTCAACAAGAGAGAAGTCAAAAAAATGTTCAATCCCTTGCAGTAGAGAAGAAATCATATGTGTGTTATGGGTGCCTACAGTCTGGTCACTATCAAAGAGACTGTCGTACAGATAAAGGCGAAGGAAAGCACTCAAATTGTAAAGGTGGACTCAACTTTGAGGAAACAGCCACCTAAGGGTGACCTGCAACTGGTAAAGAACAAATCCAAACGCAGGAAGAGGTATGGTGTCAGCTAGAGATACCAGGAGAGCAAGAGGAACAACACGAGGATGACCCCAGATGTAGACAACTGAGGAGAGGTCAGAAAAATGTCATTTGATGTTCAAGTGATGGCTAATTTGGTGAGTAAATATTGTAATGCTAAATTTAACGAAACTGTGTCATGGTTGTTAGACAGTGGATGATCAGATCACATAATTAACAATGACAGATACTATTCCAACTATACAGAGTTGGACTCACCAGGGAAATTTTAAAGTAGGTGATGGTTTAAATGAATTGAGTCACCTTTTCTACACTTTTTGCTCCAACTTTGTCTTGGTTTGGAGAGACCAGTACATGTAGCATCAGTCAATACCGGAACTGAAGATAGAGTTAAAGTACCCTGAAACCAGTCTTCACAAATGAAGGCAAAGTTGGAGCAAAAAGTGTAAAAAAGGGTGACTCAATTCATTTATATTATGGCGCTCCACAGTCTAAAATACTTATTTTTATTTTATAGGTGATGGTATTACATTGAAAAGTAATAAAATAGGAAATGGGTTAATGTTGTGTAATGTAAGTGGTAAATGGATTGAAATGGAAGTTTATAATAAATGTTTACTGTGTTCCAAGCATGAATCAAAACTTGTTGAGTATTTTATCAATTACCAATCTAAATAAAAATATCATATTTAGAAAAGAGGGAGCAGATATCTATGATCAAAATAAGGGGTTAATTGCAATTTCTGAGAGCAAATATAAAAGTGTACATGTTAAATGGAAAGTTAGGTCATGATAAAGATATAATCCCATAAACAGGTGTTTTTCAAATGCCAAACAAAGAAAAATGCCATAGAAGTTTTAGTCATACCAACTTCAGTAATTTGGAAAAGATTTGTAAAAATGAAGTGGTAAATGGTTAGCAGTTGAAACTGAGTTTGAATATGTGGCGAGTGAAATATTCTTAACAAACAAAATGTGTAAGTTGCCTTTTGAAAGAAATCGAAGATAATCGAAAGACATATTAGAAATCCTACATAGTGATGTAATTGGTCCACCAAGTCCACAGGCTGTAATGGCAAGAGATATGTTGTAACATTTATAGATGATTACAGCCAAGTTGCTAATTATATTGCAAAAAGTATAAAAGTAAGGTGTTTGATTGCCTAGTGGAGTTCACATGATTAATGCAAAACCAGACTGGTAAAAAAATTAAGGAATTTTACTGTGACAATGAAAAGAATCCTTAGATTGGAATTTCTACAAGTTCACAAAAGAATTGGGCTTTTACATAAAAACAGCTCTACCATAAACCCATGAAATGAAAGGAGTTGCAGTAAGTTTCAACAGAACAGTGATGGACAGAGCATGATGTTTAATATCTGAATGAGATACTGACAAGAGATATTGGCAGAAGGTATAAAACAGCAACTTACATTGGAAATAGAGTGTTGACAATTACAGGGATAAAAAAGACCCCATCAGCAATCCTTACAGGAAGGAAACCAGATGTAACAAATTTAAAACTCTATGGAACTCTACTGTGAGAATTCCTGAAGAAAGAAGCACTTCCAAGTTGGATACTAAAGGAGTGAAAGAAAAACTAATAGGACATACAGACACAGGATACAAAGCATTAGGTTATAACAAGATAATAATCAGCAGGCATGTGAAATAGACTGCAAGATGATAAAGATGAGATTACAAGAGATGTAAATCGAGAAAATGGAAACAAATTTGAAGGTGACAATGTAGTAAACAATAAAAAAGAGTGAGGAGGTGATATAAATAAGAGACCTCAAAGGGAGAGGAAGCCACTAAGAAAATATCAGATTATGTCGTTCATGCAAACTTCTATAGTATAAGTGTAACAAAAAACTATGACGAATTAATTAGTAGTATTGAGTCAGCTAGGTGGGAAGACGCAAAGGAAGCAGAGATACATAACCTAGAGAAAAATGATACGTGGAAGTTAGTGAATGATCCTAGGGATAAAAGCACAAAAGAAGTAAAATGGATTTGTGGAATCAAATAAAGTGGAAAGTACAATGCACGAGTAGTTGTAAAAGGATTTCAACAAATGTATGAGGAAAATGAGGAAATATATTCACCAATTGCAAGAATGAATGCATTCAAAGTACTATGTGTTAGAGGATTGCAAACTGAAGAAATGGGTGTGGAAACATTCATTTTAAATGGAATAATTAAATCAGTAGTATACATTTAATCAACAGAAAGATATACATATAACATTGAAGAAACTGAGGTGTGTCTATTGAAAAAGTCACTATTACAGACTGCGAGGGAGCCCATTCGAATAGTATGGATACTTTCAGGACTTTATGTGAAGAATTAATTTTAAAACATCTGGATATGATTACTGCATATATGCAGGGCTATATATATGTATCTTATATGTGGATGACCTATTGATCTTTGGAAAGTAAATAAAAAGTATTTCAGGTAAAGAAGATGTTTAGTAATTGATTTTGTTTTAAAGATTTAGGGAGAATAAATCAATACCTAAAAATCAATATTAAATATGATGCAGATGAAAAACAAATGCTCTTAAGTCAAGAAGAATATTTACAAGTTTGGCAGAGAAGTACAAAGTGGTTGAACAAAAAAGGTTTGAAGTCAACCTGATAGTTAAACCAACAGAAAAAGTGAACAAAATATTGAAGTATAGAAATCTGATAGGAACTTTATTGTATGTTGCAAATGTACATGCCCAGATATTTTCTATGCAGTAAGTTATCTGAGTCAATTTCAAAGTGCTTATGAAATATTTATATCATACAAGAATTTAAAATTAAGGTATGCATCAGACCGCGCAATGGCCGAGTAGTTTGACCACTCACCTCTCACCTAGACGGCTCGAGTTCGATCCCAAGTGACAGCGTGTGAGATTTGTGGCGAAAAAAGCGGCACAGGGGTTCTCCAGTTTCCCCCGCCGTTACATTCCACTGGAGCTTCATCTTCATTTCATGTATAACTAGTGTCATCACTGGTTATACATTGTAGTAGTAAAAGCATGCATTAAACACTATCAAAAAATAGGGAATGAATCAGATTATAGTGAAGAAATGAATGCATATGTGGATGCTGATTGGGCTGCAGACATAATGAACAGAATGACGACAAATAATATTTGTAATTAAAGTGTATGGAAATACAGTTTTGTGGAAATCATAAACCAGAAGATTGTGTTAACAGGGTCTACACATGCAGAATATTATGGGTTAGCTGATTATATTGAAGAAGTTTTATCTGTAAGGGGAGTTTTGGCTTACATTGATACAAAATTAAGCAAAAGTGTGGCAATCTATGAAGACGATAGTGGTGCAACAGCTTTTTCAAAGAACTGTAAATTTTGTAAGAATTCTAAGCATATAGATGTTAGCTATCGTTGTGTGTATGATTATGAGAAAAAGTCTGCAATTAGTGTACAAAAATTTCAACTGAGGATCAGATGGCAGATATTTTGATAAAGTTCATGTGTAAAGTAAAGTTTCAGAAATTCACAGATATGTTAGTAATTAAATAAAGTTAAAAGGCATATAAAACAATAAAATGTAATTGAATTATATAAAGATGCTTAGAGAAAAGAGTTGTAATTTTTCAAGTGAAGGAGGTGTGTTGGAAATGTAATTTAGTTTCCTAGTGTGCCTGCGCTGTAAATTTTGTAATGAAAAAGGAGACATGAAAGATTGCATAGGCTTAGCAAGCTACATGTATAGTGAAAGATGTAATGTGTCATGAATAGAATAGAATAGAATTTATTCACCTTAAGAAATACAATGAATTCATGGCTTCGTCAAAAACAAATAATACATAATTTAACAAATCTCTTACACTTCTATATACATTAGATTTTACAGTATTGATCAAAATGTGTACAATTGTTGCTAAGCTAATCTTGTCTTGAGGCAGTCGTTAAGGTTTCTCTTGTGCCGAAGTACATCCTCAGATGAACAGGACCCATGCAACAAACAATGTTTCAGTGTTAGAGAAATCAGCTTATTTACACATACATAGCTGGATGGCTCATGTGGCAAAGTTTTCCAAATAAACAAGTATTTTTAGCACATAATCAAAAAGATGTATTCATGAATTCATCAACGGAATAAAACTAATAGTTTAGGAGTAGATTTTTAACCTTCTTTTTAAATGCTTTGCTCTGTGGAACTTTGATCGCATCAGGGAGTTTATTATATAAGTTACCACCCTTGTGGGAAACTGAATTTAAGCTTTTAGTTAATCTGTGTTGTTGAAGATGGATTGCTGTTGATGTTCTTGTGTTGTAAGAATGGTATTCATTGTTGAGCTTAAAAATTCTCTTATTGTCATGTATAAAGGAAACTGTCTCTAAGATATAAATACATGGTAATGGTAAAATTCTTAAATCCAAGAAAAGTGGTTTACTTGGGGTTGTTAAGTTATGTTGTAAGTATGTCAAATCTAAAAGAATGTGTGTGAAATAATATACTGAAGATAACAACAAAAAAAATATATATGTATAGAAGATGTTTCAAATGCTGCTACCCAACCTGTTTCCAGAATTCATGGAATATCATGAAATACTTCTATCAAAATTATCACACTATGGCATTAAGGGCAAAGCTTATTAATGAATTATAACTTCTTTATCAGAAAGAAAAAGGTTATAATAAATACTTCAAAGGCCTCTTATTATGTTTAGTGTATATAATAGTATGCAGTAATAAACAACAATGCATATCCAGTTCTCTTTTGCAGATGACACAAGTATTATAATTAAAGAACACAATGTCAGTCAGCTCCCAGATTTATCTAATAAAATCTTCAACACACTATATAATTGGTTTAAAAGTAATAAAATTCCCATAAAGTTTGAAAAAACTAACTAAATTAATTTTTGCAGATAGCATAAAAACATCGCAGACCTAAGAATAGAATATAAATAACCAGATTGTAGAAGTGTATAATAAATTTTTGGATCTTATGATCGATCGTAGCATGAAATGGAAACACCACATTGATTGTATCTTACGCAGACAGAACTTCGCATATTTAGCTAACCGATCTTTAATTTAGCCTATAATAAGAGTATGCTAAAAATAGCTTACTATGAATATTTTCATTCATTGATCATCTATGGAATAATATTTTGGGGAAATTCAGTAAATGCTAAAAAAGTGTTCATTATACAAAAAATGTAATAAGAATAATGACAGGGGCAAGGCGATCAACCCTTGCAAACCACTTTTCAAAATCCTTGGAATTTTACCATTATCCTATAAATATATTCTACCCATATTGTCGTTTATAACAAATAAGCCCGAAAAGATTACAAAAAATGCAGAAATTTATTACAAAGAGACCAGACATAGACAGGACTAACATAGACCAACAAATAATTTGCAGTCATTCCAAAAAGGGGTTTACAACAAAGGAATAGTCTTTAATTCACTCCCCTCTCCTATAAAAGAATTGCAAATTAACAAAAACAAGTTTTGATACAATATACCTTATTGCTCACACCTTCTATAAAGAGGAGGGTTTCATTCAACCAAAAAATTCTGGTAATAATGTAACATAGTAAATATAATAAACATGAATATTGTATGAATGCATACAAGAGTTTTGGAAACAGATATGTAATTGTAAATTATACAAAATGGACAGCTCTGAAGATTCATTGTCAGAGTTACTATTTGGAAATAAATGTACTGATAAGTATGAATAAATGTAATTCTTGACATGATCTACATCCTAGAGTTTGGGTATAGAGTCTAATCTCAAAATAGGATCCATAGATTGCAATGTTTTGGGTGTGTGTGGGTGTGTCTGGGTATGTGTGTGTGTGTGTTTTATACCCTAATTTCCAGTACCCTTCCACTTGCCTTGGACTCTTCCTATCCTCGTCTCCTGCGCATGTCCGCTTTCCCCTCCAACCCCCTACTTCCCTTTTCACCAGTATTTGCACCTAAAATTGGGAGTAAAAGTTTCTCACATAACATGCTTGGTTTTACGACTACGTATTTGGTAATCGACACTACAACTCAGCACAATGCACAAGGGTGTGAGTTTAGGGCATTAAGCAGCAGTGTACACCATGCAGCAAGAATTAAGGTTTTTATATCTCATTCATACAGTTGACTTCGTTTCTGTGCCTTGCTTATACCATTAAATTTTACATTAGCCATGCTGGACACTATTTACCAGGAAGACTTTCGACAGAATTGACATTTGAAGACAAAGCCATTAAAACTGTCTTGCTTAAGTATACAATATGTCACAAGGCATTTCTACATTAATTGGCTCCTTGTTACTACTACTGCGATGTTGCCATTCAGCTTAAACATATTACTGAGCTGATGATACAGTAATTATTGGAGTAGATTTCTATATTTAGTTGGCATATACTTTGCTACGTGTAGAAGAGGGAACGATCATTTGCTCTGCGTACAAGAGAAACCCAATGAACTCCACCTACTTGGTTTCCATTTTCCTGGTGGTGACGTGGACTACGAGAGAGGAACAACATGAACCTTCTTCATGCCACTAGTCTTGACCAATGGCAATCCTGCCTGACTCCACGAGTGCACGCTTTACACCAATGCTCAGTAAAGTACATCATTTTTTGTCTTTTTAAAAAGCTAATTCCTTATATTAAGGTGCATCGGTAACCAGTCATATGCACTTAAACTATTAGACCGAGTTTTACACTTGTTTAGATTACTCTTGAGTTATGATACGTAGCAGCCGCCCCTTTTGAATTGTAAATGGTTAAGTATGCCAAGAAATTGTGCGTCTAGCCATAAGTTACTTAGCATCTCTAATAGACGTCTAGTAGCTAGACGGCAATAGAGGGGTATATACGTTTAGCAAAATCATTTCTTTAAACTATTCTGGAGAACTGAGAAAGTTTGTGAGTGCGTATTAAATTCTGTTGTTGGGCTATATGCCGTTACTGTACACAAGGGCTTGGGATTAAATTCCCCATATTAATGTTTCTTCTATTTAATTGAGAGTGTTTTACCCTATGAATGTAGTTACTATTTGGGGGTGTGGTAATTGGTTTAGCTACTAACCCAAATGGGTTAAATATTTTATACACGTTGTAATTTTGGATTTTTAATTTAATGATCTGTTAACTACAATTTCAATATATCTTAACTGTAAACTATTGTTATAAAAGATATTTAAACATACATAGTTGCATGTTTTCTCCACTTATAATCTTTTACATTTCTAGGAAAATCTTATGCACAGTTTGCGCTTCACGCAAACTAATCTGTGTCATTTAATTTTTTAATTCCTGGTGATTCAAGTTGTATTTCCATTTGTAAAAGATTTATTATTTAGAATATATAATCTTAAATTAACCCTGTGTGTTACCGAGACTTCTTGTTCAAACAGCGTACATAGTATTCCTCTCCAAGGTACAGGAATCTTAAAGCACGTTTGTTTTTTAATACTCCCCTTTGCCCAGTGGAATGAGGAATAACACTTTGATATTAATAAAAATGTCCCACGAAGCTGACTAGACTTTTATAGGTTTTAGACAAGATGGTTGCACTGTATTTTCTACAAATAAATTCTTTCCTAATTGCTTCCATGATTTGCAGGAAATGAATAGCTACCTATAAATGTGAGCAGACCTTAGAGTGGTTACACAGTTTGATAGCAGTTTGCTTGTGCTAAATTAGAGCAGAATGCCACAGTAGAGAGGGTAGTAGTGCAGAGCGTGGTTTCGCTTATTTCCTGCTGCCACATATAGAGTGATAGTAGACAGCGTTGTTGCTCATATTTCACACATCCACAGATAAATTGGCTGTAATAGTTTACTTCCAAAATGTTATTCAAATTTTAAATTTAAATTTGTAAGCTTTGTATATGATCCCTCCTGGGAAATGGAATAACGAGTTTTGGGTATAAGTGTTTCCATAGTAAGGTTCAGTTTACTAGGAAAATCTTATTTATATTTCAAAAAGATCTCAGTGTGTCAAAAAATTGTAGAATGAGTTTTAGACCAGTACAAGGAAGAGCTACTCATGGTGTACTGTATTGGGTCATCTCAGAACGTGTTATTTGTTATAATTTTGTATATCACTTTTAAAGACATTATACAAATGAATTTGAAATTTCGGTCAGAGGTCTAAACAGGAGGAGAACTCAAGTACCAGCTGAGGTTATTTAAAGTTGCTATTACCGAGGGATATACGGTTCATGAGCTGCTGGCATGTTTAAAAGCGCCTCTGAAAACAAATGAGTTACCTACTTCAGTGACTTTGGCTGAGAATTTCCAACAGGAAATCGCCCTAATACAGGCTTCTTATAATGCATTCCAGGAAAGTAATTAGCATTTTGGTAAGGTAGGATCCACTGTTTCACAATTACATAGATTGAAAGCAATGATTGCTTATTGGATTTATAGATCCTGTAAATTAGTAGATTTTGTTCAAGATGAATGTAAGAGCAAAGCAACTCAAGTTTTGTCACAGATGAATGACATGTTTACGCAGGCGAAACAATTAAAAATATTTGAATTGGATACTACTCAGTTAAGTGCTACTGTTACTGGGGAGGTTGATGGTGAGCAGGTTATTCAAAATGTACTACAAATGTCGAGTAATTCTCACAATAGGCCACTGCATGAGCTTAAAATTGAGATAGCAAGTACAAAATTGCCCAATCCTTTGCCAAAACTCATAAAAGGCATTCAGGATTTTAAAATAGATATGGCTGAAGCTGTAGTGGATATATTAATTCAACTAGCTGCCTGCCCCGGCTTGGCATGGGTGATGTACCGACAAAATTTTATGTTTACAGTACGACCATGCAATGGTTTAAAATTTAAAATAAATAATTTGACAATACTTTATTGTAATGCCTTGTAATTTACAGTTTTACTTCTGGAGAGAAAACAAATAGCGCCGATGGTTTGCCGACTCGAGCACGTAACATGCAACTGCATATGCGAAAAATACACTTTTAACGATTTACTTTGGGATTTATTGTCATTGTGAATGCAAGGCCCACCGGAAACTGAACACCCTTAAATTCAAAAGGAAGGTCGGTTGGCATTAGTGGTATTCTTCGAACAAGTACATCCTCCCCTTTGAACTTTCGTATGATTATAGTGGCTTAAATCAACTGTTTCATAATTGTTTTAACAGCCAGACTTGTTCCGCTGCACAATTTCGGCTGATTGAGATTGCGTAGCCTAGCTATCACAGAGTCAACCTTGAGCTGTAAATTGTGTGGCAGTAATTCTGGAAAATCAAATGAGTTTAGGAATTCAGTTAGATAATTGACTTCATTTGTATCTGCAATGAAATTGATCAACTTAAATGAATGCATTTGTACATCAGTTTTACTTTGAATTTTTATATTCAAATCATTTACATTCTTATTAGTTACTGCTAAAGTGGCTCGCTCGCTCGCTCAAGTAAGCATAGATTTTGTAATTTTCACCAATATTTGGGTACACTTTCAATATTAATTCTTCGTTTGACGTTGTGAAGTGACAAAAAATTGGGAGAAACGAAATGAGGCCAATAAAAGTGTCAGGAATTTTCCCATTGCAAATTCTAATAATGCCTTTGCATCTGAAAAGCACAATGCTCTGTGCAATGTAGCATATAAAGTTTGTATTGCAAAAAGGACGTAGTCAGCACACCCATAAGGTAGTGTGGAAAGAATGACATATGCAGTTAACAGTGTGGGTAAGCAAGGATGTCGTTGGCATAATAACAGTAATGGCAGCACTTACACAGTGTGGCGGGTAAAAGCTAACGTAGCTAATGAATTACATCAAGGAAAAAGTCACAAAGTAACATTCAAGCTTCTTCTGAATCTCTTTCTTTCCTTTACTCCTAATGTTTCCACCTCTTCTCTTAATTTCTATGTCAAAACAGCCATGTTTAAGCTCATAATTACATGACTAAAGAGCAAGTAGGTCTGGTCGGGCAATTGATTAAGTTTTTATTTGATGATAGCTTTGTGTATAAAATTTATACATTTTATCCAAAATATTACCTGATCAAATGTATTAAGAGCACTGCAGCTGCAGTGTGATTTATCTTCATTTTCTGATGAAATCACCTTTAGCTAGCTCGTGTACATAACCTCAAATAACCAACATCTGCAATACGAAGTAAACCTAAAACGGTTTACTATCCAGGTCCGCCATTTTCAGATGCCAAGAAGCATTATTGGTTATGCTCATAGTTTATAACTTGTTAATTTTAAAGGATTACAACAAAAATAAACTTATTTCTTTATTTAAACGAAGTGACCAAGGGAATGGTAGTTAATACATAAGAAATATATTTGATTTTTCCTGTTATCATGCATCATTGACTCCATAACCAGGTGCATTCCCTTAGTATTGAATGCGGAAGAGAAATAGAGCAGTACTTCGGCCATCTAGTTGCAAATAATAAGTACATACTATAAGTGTTTGTCGCCAAGAAAAACTTCTTTGCTTCTTTATTTTAAATGATAAGAGTAAGGAAAGGACAGTTACTACATAAAAATGTATTTGAATTTCACTGCTGCTTTGCGTATTGCCTCAATAAACTGGTGCGTTACCTTAATATTGAATGGGAAGGAAAACTATACAACTACTAGTGCCATTTAGCAACAAATGACCGTGGTACCACTGCCATCTGCAATATACATTATATATAGATTATTCAGATTAAAACACGAAACATGTGCATTTAATGCACAGAAAAGCTTCGTGATTTTGCTGAGAATATTCACGAGGTAGCAGTCGCCTTATGTTTGTGATTAAGAGAAGGAGACATTGAAATTTGTCATGATGAATTCTTGTCATTCAAGATACTTTCTCTCTTTTTAGTACAGCCAGGAATAGAAACCTTCGAGAAATTCGAAGAAATTATAATTCATTATGGCTATCTCTCTGAACAGTTTAACCAGTTTTCAACTAAGGGAATGCTCACTGAGGGTGAGCCTGTTAAGGTGCCCATAGTGTGCCAACATTGTCACAAAATTGGTTATCTTCAACCAGATTGCTTTAAGAGGAAAGCATGTGATGGCAATAAGTGTACAAAGTCGAATAATGCTTCGAACTTATGACAATTAATAGCTACAGTAAATTTTGATCAGAAATCTACGCAATATAAATTAGTGGCTAATAAAACTTTGTCATTACCTTGTGTTTTAGCGGAAGTATTTAAGGTTCCTAGTTTGTCCTTGTTAGATAGGGTAGTGTTGTTTTCTTAGTTAATGCCAAGTTTGGGAACTCTTTCCCAAACAACTTACTGCCAACATTAAAGCGTGGGGATAGTTGCAGAATCGTTGAAAGTATTAGGTAAGTGTTTCTTACCCATAAGAATTGCCAACTTTCTCTGGAATGTGGAGGTTTTAGTGGTGGCTAACCTCCCAATGCATATAATTTTAGGCAGTAATTTCGTGGTCAAAGCCACCATGATTACTGATGTATCTAATCGACTTTCATGGTTCAATTTCAAACCTAACGTACGGATACTAATTCACTTGGTGGATTCGGGAATATTATGCAGAGATATGGGACATAAATTCTGTCTCAGTAATCTTGAAGCAGAAGTTGGGGAAAATCAAGAATATCAAGTATTCTCGCACCTGCCCCGGGCTCATGCTGGTAGTTTTGGGGAAGTTATACAAGAATTTTAGAATGTCCTTACAGAGTACTTAGGGCATACAGACTTTATTTACTATGATATTAAGTAGTTAGATGAATCTCCAGTTAGGTTGTGTCCCTATAGGTTACCTCCTCACAGGCATGACTTATTGAAGTCTGAAATGAACGATATGCTCCGGAAATGTGTTATAAGACCCTCTACATGAAATTATTCTAACCCAGTCTTTCTAGTTCCTAAGTCACAAAATAAAGTACGGATTGTTGTTGATTATATGACTCTTAATACTAAAATATCTATAAATCAGGTACCTTTACCTCATTTGCATGAAAATTATCTTTGGTTTACTAAGGTATGTCATTTCACCACACTAGATCTTAATAGTGCATATTACCAGATCCCTGTAACCGAAAGATGGACATTTTCCTTATTTTTCACGCATTTCAATTTATTTTAATTTAATGTTTTGCCCTTTGGATTGGCGATGGGAACTCAGGTATTATCTCATTTGTTAGATAAAACCTTCCATGATTTGAAGTATAAATCTTGTTTAATTACCTGTATAATTTGTGTATTTACTCCAGTACATTTGAAGAACACGATAACATGTAAAAGAAGATAAATTTTATAGGCATCCCGGATTATGCCCAGTATGCAATACCACTTAATGCATTGAGGAAAAAAGGGGTAACGTTTAAATGGAGCTCAGAGCAACAAGATAGCTTTGTAAAGCTTAAGTTGGCACTAACATCGCTGCCAGTTCTTGCCATTCCTGATTTTAGTAAACAGTTTATCTTGCAATCCAATGCAAGCATAGGCCCTTTCCATTAATGAGTAAGAAGCGTTAGCGGTTTTGTATGCGTTGAGTAAGTGCAAATTTTATTTGCAGCCGAAGGAGTTTCTCCTTGAAACGGATAACCAAGCATTATCCTGGGTCCTTGCTTCTCTCTGTAAAACAGGGAAGATAGCGAGGTGGCTCTACTTATATCTGCCTACAAATTTAGGGTGATATATATTAGGGGTAGCCTTAATTGTATTGCGGACGCTTTCTCTAGGATGTTAGAAACTAACCTTGAGGAATCAAAGATTGAGTGTGATTATGGACCTGTTTTACACCTTACTTAATGATTCATCATTAGAGTTTGGGGAATTTTCTAAATTCCAAAATGAGGATCACAGATTGAAGCCCATTATTGAAGCATTGTAGGTTGGATGAGGTAATATCACCCTATACTCTTCGCGATCACACCTTATGTTGCAAGGATAAGTCTGGTAAATGGAAGATAGTGGTACTAGAAAGGATCATACCGTATTGTTTAAATATTGTCATGAAGGATCCATCTGCGCCCATCAAGGCATTTATTAAACATGCCATAAAATCTGGCAATACATTATTTGGAAAGGGATGGATGCGGACATTAGAGTGTTAGTGAATGCATGTCAAGTTTGCAAAATGAGTAAATCTGCCCAAAACACTAGACTTGGACACTTGTCTTCCAACATAGCTAATCGTCCGATGGAAAATGATGCAAAGCATGCATTAATATTATACACTTAAGCAAGACAGTTGTTTTAGATTTGTCTTCAAATGTCAATTTTGCCGAAAGTCTTCCTGGCTAATAGTGTCCAGCATAGCTGATGTAAAATTCGCCTGGAATGCAATGGTATAGTCAAGGTGTATAAACGAAGTCAACTGTATAGAGGAGATTATAAAAACCTTAATTCTTGCTGCATGATGTATACTGCTGCTTAATACCCTGAACTCATGCCCTCGTGCATTGTGCCGAGAGGTAGTGTCAACTACCAAATACATAGTCATAATGCCAAGCCCATAATGCAAGATCTTACTCCCAACTTTAGGTGAAAAAACTGAAGAAAAGGAAAGTAGGGGGTTGAAGGAGAAAGTGGACAAACGCAGAAGGTGAGGAATGGAAGAGTCCAAGGCAAGAAGAGGGGTACCGGAAAGATAATGGTACAGTTTTGTGTATGAATAACCTCTGATATTCTAATGAAAATCAACAAAACGTGACAATATAATGGCTATATTCTCTCAGCATACTATCTTTTCGCTAATACTATAAACATTTTTTGCAGATATGTGTAAGGATTTATTGGCAGTAACCGATGCACTAGACGCTGGTTCTTCAAGATTGGTTCTCTATTCATCAGTGCTGCTTCTGGAAATGCAAAGTACCGTATTAACTCAAGCTCAACGAAAATATGTCAAGGGTATCATAGACAAAAAACAGCTTAAAGAATTCTCTCAAATGGCGCACAAGCTTTTGAACTGTGCCATTGAATCGTTGAAATATGAACCACCATTTTCACCAGGAAGGAAATTGTCAGAAATTGCGGATCAGCATCTCTCAGAGTTACACATATGGGAAAAAAATATGAACATTTAACTACTAATAAAAGGAATTCATAAGCAATTCATACTATGATTTGCTTCACAGCTGAGGGGCTTACATGATTGACTGAAATTCAAATATTATTGTTTAGAGTTATTTAGCTATGGTGATATCTTCAAAGCTTGCTTACACAATTTTCTGTGCTATCTAGTTTAAATGTATAATAAGAACAAATGTTGTGGTGTTAAAAATAAAATGAATAACCAGAAAATATGATCACAAGACTAAGAATTTGACATGCACCTATGTACTTTAGGTTCTTATTCCGCCTAGTATCTCAGTTGCTCCAACTAGGTGCTGTCCTGTTTTCATTCTAGTTTCAGGTATGAATTGTGAGTTCAACAAATTAATAAATAAATAGATAATTTGAAATAATTTAAAAAATGAAATAAAAATAGAAAATCTCTGTTGATTATGTACTTCCAAGCAGGACTTTTGTATTCATTTATACTTATATCTGCCTTGGATATCCTAACTATATAAGCACCAAGAGTAAAATGCCAACACTGCAACATTCCTTTGACCCTTATAATTATCTCCTCTTCATCTTCTAAACTCCCAAATGGAACGTTTTGTTTCGATCATTACTTTGATTCTCCAATTATAGGTTAAGTAATCAAGATGAGGGTAAAAGATGTGCAATTTACACATGACATCTTTCACCATTTGTAACACATTTCTCACAATTTTTCATATCATAGATCTTTTACATTTCCAGGATATGTTATTGCAAATGAACCATATGACCACACTTTTACGTCTCTGGTTTTAACATTTAAATTGAGAGCAGTTGGCTCAAATGATGCTCATTACTTTTGAAACTATTAATGCTAGAGTGCTCTCCGATATTCATTTCAAAACAGTATTAATGTGTTAAAAAGGTAGACTCAAACTAAAAACTCAATGCCATTGCCAGAATTTGAACAGTGAATCTCCTAGTCTCAAGCTGGTTGCTGTAACCTCTGAGCTATCATGGCAACATGCCAGCACAGCATTCCACAACTGACTTGCACATTTCCCGGTAAACCATAAGATGATTACAAATTATTTTGAGACAACATACCCCAAAGGTAAATTACAACAATAATTTGAAATCACTTTGTGATTTACTGGGAAACATGCGAGCCAGTTACAGAATTAACTGCTCTGCTGACTTGCTGATATGGTAGCTCATTTGATTAGAGCAACTGGCTAGCGACCGGGAGATCCGTGATTCAAATCGCAGCTATGGCAGTGAATTTTTCGGTCTGACTCTACCTGCTCCACCTGTGGTCTTACACACTGCCTGTGTGAAAAAAAAAATTATACACTTATGTACACACATATACACATACACACACACACATATACTGGTATGCAAAATCAAAGGATGAGTAGCATAGATTAATATAACATATGAACTATTTGGTAGAAATGTATGAAAGCGCAGGAATATGTTGCTAGATGTCTCTCACATGCACACAGAAACCTCGACATCACATGGCGTGAGTGTAGTAAGACTAAAGAGCCAAGTGGTTCTGGTACCAATACACGGGGAAGTGGAACAACATTTGGATGACTTCACATGGAGAAGAATCATCGGAAAACTGGAAGGACGAAGTGTGATGAGTGTTGCCCAAGAGTTTGGTATTGCTCACGGCATTGTTTCACGTGTATGGGGAGCCCTCCACCAAAGGTACTGCTGTCAGAAGCAGAGGAGGTTGTCAACCATGGTCAACTACAGTAGCAGATGACCGCTACATTGTGCAACTGGCAAGAAGGTATCCATGTCAAACAGTGGCTGCAATTGCAACCATATCTAACAGGACTGCTAGGCATACAATATCACACTACACAGTGGCATGGTGACTGCATAGAGATTTCTCTTTGTCTGACAGCTAGCATGTTGTGTTTCATTGACACCTGTACATCAGGAGCACCATATGCAATGGTCAAAGAGAAACCGAATTGGACCAAAGAGGAATGCAGTTGCGTGCTCTTCTCACATGAGAGTAGATTCAGCTCTGAGTAGTGATTCTTGATGTACCCCAGTCTGGTTAGAGGTGGGAACACGTAATGAACCAAGGAACATCCTTGAACATGATAGCTTTGATTAACCGCATGTTATGGTGCAAGGAGGCATATTGTTGCATGAAGGGATCGTCCTTCAAATCTTTGAACATGGTGTACTCACCAGTCAACATTGTTGAGTTACTACACATATTTTCAGGAGTGCAGTGGGCCCTGACTTCATTTTTATAGAGGACAACATGCTTTTGCATCGAACAGTGCAGTCCTTCGTCTCTTAGAGTGAGAGGATATTCGGCGAATGTACTGGTCTGTCCATTTCCCTGATTTAAATTCCATTGAATATGTGTAGAATGCTATGGGAAGATGCACTGGAGCATGTCCACATACACCAATGACTCTCCAACAGTTTTTCAACAGCGCTGGTGTAGGAATGAAATGTCCTAACACAGGATCTCCTTAGTAACCTTGAGGCCAGCATGGGAGCAGGATGTTGAGCATGCATGGCTGTCTGTGGTCATTATACATCTTTTTAAGCACCATGTCTTAATTTTTGTAATAATAGAGTACCATCATATGACAGTGACATAAGTGTAGCTTATTTTCTATGAATAAAAATGTCATTCCTCTTTGTCTTATTGTATATTTGTTATTAAGTTTCCTACTGTAGCATTCTATAGTAGTTCTCTCTATGTATAATTCAAGTTTCATTGAGCTATGTTATTAGGTAGTTGCACAGCATGTGAATGTTACTTTCGTCCTTCGATTTTAATGGTGTTTAGCACCCGCTTTTACCATAAATGGCGCCGCAAGCAATGACACTGATGATACATGAAACGAAGACGTAACACCGGTGGAATGTGATGACAGGAGAAACCAGAGAACCCGAAGTAACCACTCGGCCACGCCTTGTCCTTAGGTTTTGCATACCCTGTGTATATACCGATTGTTACAGAATTAAACCAGCAAACCTTCAGCGGTTACAGAGGAGTAGACTAGGATGACACTGAGATAGCATACCTATGATCTGTGACACCAAACTTTGCAGTTAAGTAATGATTTTGCATTGGAATATTTGTACTGATAATTGCACATACAGAGGCTGAATACACATGTGGTTCTGTTTTTGATTCAAAAGTAGTTATATTCTGCTACATAAGCATGAAAATAGTTACCAATGTGGTATTTTCGAAGTTATGAGCTTTGATATTAAAGAAAATGCTCCATCAGCAAGGGCCAGTGCACCACTGAGCTCCAGTTTCACATTGTGGAAAACTGTATGAATTAGAAGCATTTCTTTATGTACAGCAATAGAGCAGTGAGAAGCAACCTTAGCTCCTAGTCTGTTAGTCCTGAGTAGGCCTGGGTTCCAACCTTACTCAAAATCTTAAACCTTTATTTTCCAAGCATGCAAATGACATACATTTGAGGTGAACCCAAGTTTCGTTCTGAGTGTTTCTTTAAAATTTTAAGTGATTTTATGGAAGTAATCACATGCTATGTTTTAACACTGCATAGGAAAAATGGTAAACTCTTTCCATTTTTCCTGTGCATGGTTTGTAACATGGTTTACCGGTATCGGCTATGCAGATGTGAATGCTTAATTTAAAGATACTTTCAGACTAATAACGTATGTGTTTCACTGCTTCTGTTGCTGTACTCAAAGTAGATTACTATGAGAACATGTCAGTAGCATGTTCCACTTTCAATTAGATGGCGCAATGCTAAAACCATTTTCAAGCTAACAATTTTTTTCCCCACATCAGGTGGATTGTAGAAGTTGGGGGTAAACTCAATTTTCATTTATGGTAGTTTTCTCAAACTAAGTACATTTTACAGAGGTACTCCCATGGTAAATTTGAACAAGTTGTACATAGGGTACATTACTGCAGTTTGCTTGTGCATGCGCTGTAGCATGAGTTGATGACCAGATATCAGTTATGCAAATGTGCCATAACACCTGCATATGCATTCTTTCAAGGTCATTGATGTATAATAGCACATATGTTGCATTGCTACTCTGCCTTCTACTGGAACTGAGTTATTCTCATAAAAGCCATGGAATACACTTCTTAGGAGTTAACTAATATGCACTTTGTTTATGGGGAGGTAGGAGTTAACACACAGGAAGCAGCACGGCTCTATGCAGTCAGATGCTGTCAACGATACATTCTGCATCATACTATCTTTCAGTCTATTCACCTGTGTCTGCAGCAAATGGGATCCCTGGTTGTGCATAGGCCAATGCTGGTGCAAGACAAGCCTGTCACACACTAGGTTTGAAGAACAGGTGTTTGAAAGGGTTTACACAGTCATTCATCTAGCACCTGTGCTATTGCACATATTGTGGGCACCATTAGTATCAGCGTAAGGCGAGTGTTACAGGAAGATACACTCCATCCCTTCCATCTTATAATGGCACAGGCCTTGAAATCAGCTGACTATGTTCCTTGAGTTCAATTTTGTACTGGGCCTTCGAGCAGCATGGTGAACACCTAGACTTCTTTTCCCGAGCGATCTTTACTGACGAATGTTTCACAAGGGAAGGAATGGCCGCCGCCACCGCCATTGCCACCGCTACCGCCACTGCCACCGCCACTGCTGCCACCACCACCACCACCACCATCATCATTATTTATTTATTGTTTATTATTTACTATTATTTATCATTACCATTATTATTATTATTATTATTATTATTATTATTATTATTGTGATTATTATTATTAATACTACATAATCACCATTACCGTGTCATCAGGCCACGCCATGGTCGTGTGGTTAGACCATTCGCCTCTCACCAAATTGGCCAGATTCAATACCAATCGACCACATATGAGATTTGTAGTGGACAAAGCGGCATAGGGGTAGGTTTACTCCAGGTTCTCAAGTTTTCCTTGCCATCGCATTCCACCACTGCTCCATCTTCATTGCATGTATCATCAGTGTCATTGCCTGCGGTGTCATGTGTAGTATACGCAGGCAATAAACACTATAAAAATAAAAAAAATTCATCACCACATGTCCACCAATTCAAGGCATGCATAAGGAGCTTGATTTTTTTTTTCTTTTGCATGAATCAGGAATATTCTTAACTTGCAGTGTGAATTATAGTTCTAAATTTAGTTTCTCGCTTGTTATGCTGAAGTTTCTCCCATTCTGAACATTCTGAGAAGTGAAAGAGTTTGGGTTTTGATCCTTATTGTTTACATTACCCCCAAATTAGGGGAATGAATAAAAAACCAATTTCCTTATTGTTTCTGAATTTTTTTTATGGAATGTGTAGATAACAGAAACAATTTACTTATTAGCTGGTCTTCATCTCTCTCATATCTAGCATATACATAGATTTGTTGTTGTTGTTGTTGTTAATGTGTAATAAATTTATTTCTGTATGATGTTCCTTCATATTTCCTCTGTCCTGAGGTCAACAAGAACAGGACTTCAATGTTGCCTTTTCTTTCTCAAGTGTCACCCTTTTGCACCCATAAACAAAGATTGAGGTGGTTATTGCTTCTTAAAATGATTCCCTCTCTTAAATTTAACAGCACTGGTCAGCACATGAAATGGTTTGTATTTGGTGTCCCCTGATACATCAATCGAAATACAGAGAAAAAATAAATAATCCTGTTGCGATTTGAACCTCTGAGCTATCAACCATACGAATGACACTATGTTCTCTAAACTTTTACCACTCAGTTATCTTGCACTTCATTTTGCATGGCTGTGATTACCAACAGTTAGCAGCAACTCAGAGAAGTTTTATCAGTGGCATAGTGGCTTGTTATTGATTTTGATTCATTGCAACCAACTGTGACCTCAAAGACTATAATGTCATAATGTTCACCTTATCTTCCTCTGCAATGGACAAATGTTTGTGGGTTGAATTCTCTAACTTCCTTTGTGTGTGCGCGTGTGTGTGCATGTATTTAGGATCATAATTCATATTAAATTTATCCTATCATAGAATGTCTGTAAACCTCTCCAGTCTTATATCGATATTGTGTATATATGTAAATTTTCCAGGTTTGTTTTCACTTTGTTTACTAGAGCTTTACCTTCCAGTTTCTTTGAACCAATACATTTGTTGTATTCTCACAGGCTTGTGCTTCCAGACACCAACTATACTATTAATATACTTGTTATTTATAAATTTATAGACAATATTAACCTGTAACTACAGACATGAAGTCAAATTCCTTTACCATCCACTCTTCATTATCACAGCTTTTGTATGTTATAAATAATTAGGGGGGGGTTGGAAGAACTAGGGAAGGAAGTCATAAGATTTAGTAAATCAAAATCATATTTAAGACTTAAGTGTTTATAAAGCATAAAACTGTTGTTTTATAAAATTATACAATTGTCAAAGAATAATTTAAAGTAGTGCCATATTCATTTGTTACTATAATTTCAGAGAAAAGCAATGTAAAATAGTATTGCGTTTTAGAAAAGAATGGTGTGTCAAATATGATTGTGACACATGCTGATGAGCACTGCCCACAAACTGGACACTTACAACATTTGCATAGTCTGGAGGTTTTTATTTTCAGTTTTTGGGACCTATATAGCTGTATTTTGTAAGTTGCCAGCTTATATCTACCTAATACTGTTTCCTCCTCTTCTTTACCATGAACCTTCCTGACTGATGTTCTCATTTATGAGGATTATCTAATCATCTCTCCAGTTCAGTGAAGCTGTTTTGCAAGCTTTTCGACAAACTCAAAACTTCACATGCAGCCTGGTGAAAATTAAATACACTGATTGTACTGATGTGTAGAATGCAAAAATGATTATTATTAGCCATTTTCTGACCCCCAGTCAGTGCTGTAAATCACATATGTTTCATTGAGAGTATTAATTCAAGATATCATATGGTTGAGGAAACTAACAACTTATGGCTTGTTAACTTTATCTTGAACTGGTGAAGAGTGCATACATGACATAAGTATATGGGTCATACTGAAAGTAGTGAGCAGCAATTTTAAACCTCCTAATATCTATTTTTTACAGAAAACAAGATAATATTGTAATCTACAGACATTTCTCTCACTTTCCAACATAGTCTCCATTTCTTTGTACACATATTTCCTCGTTGTTCTGCAAGTTTGAAAATACCCTTACAACAAAACTCTATTGCAGCTGCATGAAGACACTGAAGTACTGTATTCTGAATATCCTCACCACCTCATAGTGTTGGCCTCACACCTGTTCCTTAATGGAATCCAAATGATGGTAGTCAGAAGATGCCAGGTTAGGAAGTGGAAGAGGAAGTTTCCCACCCAAATGTCCTGATCATCTCCATTGTGACACGGGCACTGTGAGGACATGCATTACCCTGCTGCAAGATGATCTTCTTTCCACGATGTTCCCTGTGCAATGCGCAATGGAGCTTCCAAAGGGTCTGGATATAGTGGGAAGCATTTATAAGTTTGTCAAGGTTCAAGAAAATCAACCAGAATGTAACCCTGAGAATGCCAAAAGATGTTACCCATGCCCTTTCCTACAAATTACACTGTTTTTGCTTTCTTCTTTGATGGACAATCCAAATGTTGCCATTCCATACTCTGTCATTTTGTTTCTGGCCTGTAATGATGGAAGTAGCTTTCATTGCCTGTCACAATACTGGTTAACAAATCATCACCTTCATTTTGATTAATGGTTCTTCTCCCAGTTTAGGCTCTTCAGTCGAAAAACGTGAGACCCAATGGGCACAACTTTTTTTTGTCAAACAAGTTTGTCATCATTCAAACCTAAGCTTTATATTTTTTCCCGCACTACACTATATCCTACTGCAAGTTGTGCAGCAATTTTATTTAATGAAATAGATATGAAAATATTTTGGATATGCTTTTTTTGTGAATGTAAGCATAACCAGTTGGATTGACATGTTCTACTTTTGTAAGCAGCACACTTGCTAAAATATCCTGTATCAAATATATTTGGGCATATGAAAGAGAGATGTGGTCCTCTGGGATGAAGAAAAAGGGGTATGAGTGTGCCACATACTTGCTAGCCACCATGCATCACCACGTCTAGCTCTGCATAAAACAGGAACAAACAGGAGAAGTATAGAAGATTTTAGGACAAGGAGACCTATATAGAGAGAATTTTTTGCAAATTGAATAAAGCTTGAACCCAATCACAATATTTGATCTTGTAATAATGCAATGAAACCTGTTAGTGCTAGTTACCTATCTTCCATTTTGAAAATAAGAGGATAATTTCCTTTCACTGGCCAGGTAGTGAACAGTAGTTCAGTAGTTTATATTCAAAGTGAATAACCACAATAATTGGAAGCTTTGAATGTATTAAATGTTCTCCCAGAGCCAGCATTTGATCACTGTTTGAACATTGGAAACTTGGCTTTAAGAGTAAATTATGTTACAGTCTCAACTAATTCATCACAGGAACTCCTGCAATATGAGATGACAAAGATATGTCACTATATCAATGCAGAAATTTTTATTATGTGATCACAAATTCAAATATATTTGTGATTCTCATATTAGGTACCATATTATCTGAGAAGTGACCAATAAAATATTACTTCTAAGCTTCTGGATCATGGTTTTGAAGTTAATATAAAACTGACTAACATTTCATCCAGGCCCCCACTGGACATATTCAAACTTCCATATGACCTCTGATTGTCACAGAAGTGCAACTTAAGTGACAGACTAATTTATTGTAACAAATGTTTTTAATGACTCAAACATTGGTTAAAATAAAGTCTTCCATTCACTGCTGCAAACAATTCACTTGACACTTTAACCCAAAGATAGTTGATGGCTTTCTCATGCCATTACTGGCATGCCACTCCAAACTAACACTCCAGTCGAAATCTTATTCACAACTCATTACTCACTAAATTTGCTTGCAAATCTTCCTTGCTTTTATAGCTATAAATGATGTCACAGAACATTGTGGAAGCCAAAAGCTACTGGAAGACTCTGGCATCCGCCAGATATGTTGCATTCCAAAGTCTCTGATTTCCAGCATAAGGCACTTCCTGTGTTCACATATTCCAAGGTCTCCAATTCTGCCTGCTCATATATAAAAGCAAATGTAAGAGCAGCTGCATACTAATGGTACTGCCACACCACTCCCTGCTCAAAGTTGTGGCATACCTCTCAGCATCTGCCCTTAGTCTCAACCAGTAATACTATTGTCAGAGCTTGTTGGTGGTTTGATTGGGTTTCAAATGTCCTCCCAAAGTCTCTGCATGGGCTTTCTTCAGGACTTCTGTGACCTTATTTTAAAAGAGTACCCCCCCCCCCCCCCAGAGGCTCACTTTATGTGAGTACAGGTTTGGCATATCCGGGGCACCCGAGCCAGTCCCCATCATCATCCGCTCATTCCCATATGTCTTTCATGAATAAATTACTTCACTATTTTATCAATCAAACAAATTTTCGCACGCATTATTCAACTTCACACTACATTTCTCATTATGATAGGCTGTACTTCTTTTAGCTTTATAAAATTCTTAGATTTAAGGTCTTTGGAATATTAATTGCTGTCTCAACAACAGGGATCTTTGTTAACAAGAAAAACTTATATTGTGCACTCACAAAGACTCATTATATTGAGTTGGTTAACCTTATTTATACTCAGTAGATGACTAAGGTTTTTCATGTTATCAAGTTGCATATACTGTCAAAATATTTTACCTTCACCTTCAGCATTATTATACATTTAGAAAATGTAACTAAATACAATGTATGTTAAAATAATCCAATAAATACAACAGGTTATAGTCCCAGATTGTTCTCAGTGTGCATAAAGTTAAAAATATGTGCCACACAAGCAGTGACTAATATTGTGAGGAAAACAGCTGTCTTGTTCGTTATCCTCGTGCAGTTATGTAAGTCTCCATCTTATTTTGCTTTGCAAATATTTTGTATCCAAAAGAAACGTTTTTGTGACAAACGGCCACCGATGCCAATGTTTGTCATATGAATCTCTAAAGAAGGACAATTATGATGTGTGGAAGATACAAGCATAAGCCATTTTCACACACACTGGACTTTATGGCTATATGAATGGAGAAAAACAAAACGGCCAAATGATACCAAATCCGAAGACAAACTGAAATGGGAAACAGATGACTCAAATGAAAAGTAAGAACTAATTCTTATGATTTTACCTCCAGAACTAAAACAAATCAAGAATTGCTTATTCTCAAAAGATGTATGGGATATGCTAAAAAATAATTTTCAAAATTTATTAATTATAGAAAAAATGCACAACACAGATGGTGTACATGATCACCTCAACAAATTCTTGGACATTGTTGACAAACTAAAAGAAATGGATGTCATGATAAATGAATACCCATTGGTCATAATTATCCAGCATTCTCTACCACCTTCATTTGAAAATTTTTGAATCACCATTGAAATAAGGGATGAGCTACTCAGAGTTGAAAACCTAAAAGTTAAAATCTTGGAAGAAAATGAGGCCAGGAAAAATGACAATACTTCAACAGAAGGAGCACTAAATGCAAGTAACAACAGATATCAACAGAGAAGCGGTAACAACTAGAAGAAACAATTTACAAAAGTGAATCTCAAGATGTCTCTACGTAAAATATGTTTGAAGACAAATCATAGTACATCTGAATGCTGGTCAAAGAAAAAAGAATTCAAAGAAACCAGAATCCACCTTCATGGCACAAAAATGTTCATCGATTGCCAATTCAAGAAACTAAGACAGCTCGGTATGATGTCTTGATTCAGGAAGCACTTCATGTAATGACAAAAAAAAATTCATGGAACTGTCAGTGTCATGTGATCCTGATTCACTGACACTAGCTGCTAAAAGTCCCTTTACTTCGATAGATGGAAAAGGAATGGCAAAACTGAACACAGATGAAAGTGGAACTATTAATTTACCAAATACTCTGTATGTTTCAGATTTATCCGTAAATCTACTTTCTGTTGGAAAAATCACAGAAAAGGGTTACTCTGTTACCTTCAACAAACAAGAGGCCACCATCTCAGACCAAACTGGATGCCCAGCATTAAAGCTACAAAATCCAATGTTTTGTATTATATAAAACCTAAAGAAGCGAACAAATCAAGCAAAGAAATTTAATTGTGTTCCGACATGTATCGCTGGCATCAAAAGTTAGGACATATAAATGAAGCTGATCTAAAACTGGCTCTTTGTGAAGAAAAAGTAAATGGTTTAAACTTCAAGAATGATAGATCTTTTGAATGTAAAGTATGCCTTGTAAGAAACTTTACAAGACCTTCATTTCCAATCAGATAAGATAACAGATTGAATGAAATCCTAGAAAGTATCCATTCTGATGTCTGTGGACTTAAGCGAGTCACATCACATGGTGGAGCAAAATATATTATTACCTTCACTTATGACTATAGCAGATACTGCCCAGTATATTTTCTAAAGGCAAAAAATGAAGTTCTTAATTCCTTCAAAGAATTCAAGAATGAAGTAGAAACGTTCACTGGACAGAGTACTGCAACAAAGAATTCGGCCAATATCTGATAGCATGTGACATACAGAGTAGCTATTGATAACTTATACTCCACAACAAAATGGAATAACAGAAAGGAAAAACAGGACTCTCGTTGAAAAGACCATATGCCTCCTCATTGATGCTCATTTGCCCCCAATATTTTGGGCAAAAGCCGTAAATACAGCCAACTATCTTTGCAACAGATCACCTTCAAGAGCTATAAGTCTTGAAACCCTGTTCAAGAGATGGTTTGAACATGTGCCTTCTGATAGATATCTGCATACATTTTGATCAGTTACCTATATCTTGTACAGAAATCCAAGAAGAGGAAAACTGGAATCCAAAGCTAAACCAGGAATTATTTTTTTGCTATTCAGAAATCTCAAAAGCCTAGAGAATCTGGATGTCTGATCAAAATTAAATAGTTTTGACAAGAGATGTAAAAGTCCTCAACAAAATGTATTCTCAAGAACTTTTTGATCCACAAAGTGATGCTGTTGGATAAGATCTTAACTATATAATGCAACAAGATGGCGGCCGTGGTTGCAGTAGCTTCAAGTGTCTCCACTATTTCTGATGCAGTAGCGAGTAATAATTGTTCAAATGGTGATTTTTTAAATACTAAACAGCTTTATAATAAGAGTATTAGCAGCATAAGTGAAGATAGACTAAGCACGCAAAAAAATCTAACACATACATGTGGTGAAGGAATGTGCTACAGGAAACTCTGCGAACAGATAGCATCGCCATAAAGTAATGCCATTAATAAGCAAAGATCTCTAAGATTCTAGGGATATAAATGTCCACCTATGTGAGGAGACCAGTTCCTTGAAGCTACAAAATGAAAACAACAAGAAAAGTGCAGAAGATAACACCACTTCACAGGAGAACAATGAAAAAGACCTCGGGGCAACAGGAACAGAATGGAGATGCACAAACAGAAAGAAAATGGTATCCAGTAAACAAACAAATAGACAGAGCAAGGAAATCCGCCTGCAAAATCGCTTCCAGGCACTACAGGATGTAGATGAAAACAATGGAACTATTAACTGAATTACTGACCTGCAGTGACAACAACATTTTCAACGAGAGATGTGAATTCAAATACAAAAGCAATAAGGCGATAGTTTTAGAAGATTCAATGGTAAGGCATGCAATTAATCATCTCGATGAAGACATAAAGGTGTACTGCTATCCTGGGGCTCAACTCCAACATATTATAAATCAGCTGGTGAAAAATATCTACGATCCTGATGTCTTGGTTATCCATTCGGGAACCAACAACATTAATATGGCAAAGAGGTTGTGTCGGTCGGGAAAGAATTGCTTCCATGGGCCAAACTCTGCATTACCTGTATTATACATCATTAGGACGAGGATCTCCATTACATCAATGGAATCAATGCTACATTCAACTGGGTCTGTAAACTTTATCATTGTACATTTGTTGAGAGTAATGCATGGTTAGGTGATATGGATTTAGGTAGGGATGGGCTTCATTTGAACAGGAAAGAGTAGCAAAGTTTGCTAAAATCTTAAACAGGGTAATAAACCTTCTGATTCCAAAAAAACTAGTCAATTGTGATAGCAGTAAGATAAATTGTGAAAGCCCAGCTTCTAATAAAGTTTGAATTAAGATAGTAAATATGTAAAAAAAACCGATATACCCAAAAAAATCAGAACCAACCAGCCAGGGTAGATATAATTGGAAAGAGAGAAGTCCTGACAATACATCTCTACATGTACTACATCAGAATATTCAAAGTATAAAAAATAAATTACTTGATCTAGAAGTGCTACTAAACAGTGACTGGAAGCATATTGATATAATTTGTATAACAGAGCATGGGTTAAATAGTTGTGAGCTTAATAAACTTAGAATACCAAACTTTAACATTGTACATGGTTATTGTAGTAGATCTACTAAAAAGAATGGTGGTTCTCTGATTATGGTTACAAATACATTGTCTGTAAAACCAATAATAAGCTTCAAAGGCTGCATGTCAATGAGCATTTTGAGGCTAGTGTCATAGAAATCCTTAACAAATTAGTTATCTGTATATGTCGTAATCCAACAAGTGACATAACTACTTTTTTAGAAAAACTGGACTCTGTCCTGTTTGAACTGTATAAGACTAGTAAAAATTCTATGATTTTAGGTGATATGAACATTGATATTCTAACCAACAGTAATGATAAGTAAAATTTTATAATGCTCCTAAATACGTATGGATTGAAGCCAACAGTTGAGGTACCCACAAGAGTTACCGAAACTTCAAGTAGTGCAATCAATCAAATAATAATAAACAATGATGTAAAAAATTATGAGGTTAATGTAATTAATACTTGTTTATCAGACCACTTTGCCCAGACCATATCATTGAAATGGAACCAGAGTCAAAAGATTGTCAATTCAAGCACTTTATTTAAAAAAGTTCATCAAAGCATGGGGAAAATCATGACTATTTTCATTATCTATTGAGCAAAGAGACATGGGAAGAATTATATTCAGGGGAATAAGTAGATGAAATATATAATAAGCTCATAAATATATTTAATTACTATTTTGAATTGCCATTTCCCATAGTTAAGCAAAAAATAAAGATTGAGCCGTCAAAATGGATAACTAAATATATTACAACTTCTAAAGAAAAACTGAGATTGCTGAGTGAACTTGTCAAGAAAGGTAACATATCACTAAGTTTCAAAATATATTACAGTAGATATAAAGACATATACAGATCTGTCATAAAATCTACTAAATTAATGAGTAGTGATAAAAAGATTAGCATCTCGAAGAATAAACATAAGGCACTGTGGGATGTAATAAAACAGGAAACCAACCAGAAAGAAACTATTTACAGGAAATATTCAATTAAAAATTAATGACTATATAATTAGTAATCCCAGGGAAATAGCTAACGTTTTTAATAATTATTTTGTGGAAATTAAAAAGAAAATGCAGAATACAAACTGTGTTAAAAGAATTGAGAACATTCATGTGCACACAAATGAGAGTTCAATTTTTTTGGAACCAGCTACTGAAAATGAAGTATTGGCTATCATTAGTGAATTAAAAAATAAAAAAAAAAAAAAAAAAAACAGAAATATGGGATGAGAGCTCAAACGAAATCATTAAAAAATGTAGTGTTTATGTAATAAAACCCCTTTGCTTTTTGATTAATAAATCGCTGAATAATGGTCAATTCCCAAAAGCTTTGAAGAAAGCTATTGCAAAACACCTTTTTAAAAAAAAGGAAATGAATCTGAAACTAATAATTATAGGCCAATAACGTTACTATCAATTTTTTTCGAAAATTATTGAAAAAGTCATGTATAGAAGGCTGATTCAATTTTTTACTAAATTCAATATAATAAATTCTTGTCAGTTTGGTTTCCAGAAATTTAAAACAGCTAGTTCTGCAATTATGAATTTTGTTGATAGTATTTATAATATAATGAATAAAGGTGAGCCAGAGATGGGTTTATTTCTCGACTTGACTAAGGCATTTCATATGGGAGATCACAATATTTTGCTAAATAAACTCAATAACTGTGGAATAAGAGGTATTGCATATAACTGGTTTAATACATATCTAGAAAAGGGAGAACAAATAGTGCAAATTAAGTATCTTGATACAACAAATTCAAAACTCAAAAGGAATTCTCAAGTAAAAGAAAGGTACAACTGGAATACCCCAAGGATCAGTTCTGGGTCCCCTTTTATTATTCATCCACATTAACGATCTGCCTCATTATATAAAAAGTGAATCTGATGTAAAAATTATTTTATTTGCCGATGATACAAGTATATTCATAAGTGGGAAGTACAGTATGAAGCTTAATTCAATAATATCAAGCACCATAAATAAAGTTCCAAACTGGTTCAAAGTAAATAAACTAATAATCAATGAGGATAAAACTATAGCTGTCCAATTTCATAATAGAACCTTAAAGAATCAAGGGCTGTCAAGTATTAAATTTGGATCAAAAATAATTAAATTAAACACGAAAGCTAAATTTTTGGATCTGTGGGTTGTCCAACATCTCAGGTGGGACAAACATGTGGAGACACTGATAAATAAATTAAGTAAAGTGTGCTTTATCCTCTACCAGTTAAAGTCTCGTGTTTCTAGTGAGGTATTAAAAACTTGTTATTATGCTTACTTTCACTCACTGTTGTTATATGGAATAAAGCTCTGGGGAAATTCTAGTTACAGTAATGCAATATTTAAATTGCAAAAGAGAGCGTTGAGAATCATGTTGGGGATTCCCCCTAGAGAAAGCTGTAGAAAGCATTTTAAGAAACTAAATATACTCACCTTTCCATGTCTGTACATAAAAGAAATGTTTATTCATGTTAAAAGTGGTATAGTAAATTAACAGCAAACTTGGATATACATTCTCAAATACCAGGAAGAAAAACAAACTGCATTTAAAGACCCATAGAGCTAAACCTTTTCAGAAATCATTCAAATATAGTGGCATAAAATTATTCAATCAACTTCCTGATCTCTTAAAAGGTATTAAATCTGTTACCAAGTATAAAAAGTAAATTCACAAATTCCTAAATCTCAATCAACTCTATTCGGTGGAAGAATATATGAGTTATAGTGATAAGATCTGAGAGTCTGTATTTTGAGTATTCTGTTAGTAAAAATGTAATTCTGGTAAATTGTGATTAATTGTATTTATTACTGTTATACTGTTGTATAAACACTGAATTTGTAAATACCTGTATGTTTAATTGTGATGTTTCCTTCAGCAGTTGTGCATAAAAGATTCTTGTAAAATTGTTTCAAAATGCATTTTAATAATTGAAAATTATTGTGTGGTCTAATTTTTTATATAATATGTATTTCTGAAAACCAAAAAATTAATTACTGTATTAAATATTCATTAGTAACTACCTAATTGTAAATATGTTTCTACTTAACTGTAAACACAGACTTATCCTATATCATGTATATGATTTACAGGACTAATAAATTGAATTGAATTGAGCTGCAACATCAAACCGTTGAATAGAAAAAACAAGAAGAATCTGATGTAAACCATAAGATACCAGAGCAAGATGACTCCCAGTTAGTAATAAATGAAGTCCCACTTACACTGAGACCACTGCAGAGCAAAAAGATGCCGACCAGATTTAATAACTTTGTCTTCTCCATTAAATCAACATGTGATGAACCAGAAATACAGACACTTATGGATGGTGTTATGAATGACAGTGCAATGATTTGTGTTTTCGAAGAAGAATCTTCCTCTGATGAACCACCTGGTATATGGGATGAAGCAATAAAGGAAGAAATAAATGTTATTTGGAAAATGATACGGAGATTCTCATTAAAAGAGAAAAGGATATGGACACAGTAGAATCCAGATTAGTATTAAAATCCAAGTATGACACTGAAAGAATTCTGGAATGTCGAAAGGCTAGATTGGTTGTAAGAGGATTTACACAATACCCTAGAGTAGATTATGAAGAAACTGTTGCACCAGCTGCTAAGTTGAGTTCTAAAAGACTTATTCTTAGTATAGCAGTGGAAGAAGAAATGGAGATAAATCAGGTAGATGTATCAACTACTTTCCTGAATGGAGAACTAGAAGAAAAAATATACTACTAGTTCCAGAGTATCTTGAAAAGTATCTAAATGATTGAAGAGGCAGACAACCCTCAGTCAACAATATATGCAAAAGCAAGAAACATGTTAGAAGACTTGAAGAGCAATAAAAATGAAAAACTCTGTCTTCTCAAACGAGGAATTTATGGCTTAAAACAATCAGGAAGGCAATGGTTTGTGAAACTAAATTCTAAATTAAAAGGTTTAAGTTTCAAAGTCTCTCATTCAGACCGTTGTGTATACACTTTTGGGACAGGGGCAGAGAAAGCTCTACTAGTTGTGTATGTTGATGACATCCGGATTGCCTCTTCAAACAAATTGAATGTGAGTAAACTCAAGAAGGCGCTGATGGAAACTTTTCAGATGTGAAACTTTGGCCATCTAAAATACTGTCTTGGTATTGAGTTCAAGGAAATAGATGGTAAAATTAAAGCCTGTCAAACCAAGTACATAGAAAATCTGCTCAAGTGTTACAACTTAATGGACTGTAAACCTGCAAATACACCGATGGAAGTTGGTTTAAAACTAACCAAAAATGAGAGAAAAGAAGAAAACCTTCCCTACCAGAACCTAATTGGAAGCTTCATGCACTTAGCTGTGGCAACAAGACCAGATATCACTCTTGCTGTAATCTATCTTAGTCAGTTCAATCAATGTTATGGTCAGCCACATTGAGTGGCTGCCAAATGGGTCCTACAGTACTTAAAAGGGACCAAGGAGCTTTGTTTATCTTTCACCAAAACTGGGAAGCCTATAATTGGTTATGCTAATATAAACTGGGGATGCTGCCCTGTGGACCATAAATCATACACTGGCTACTGCTTCAAATTTGCTGGTTCAGTCAGCAGTTGGGAGTCTAGAAAGCAAAGAACAACAGCCCAGTCAACTGCAAAAGCAGACTGTATGTCAATGACTGATGCTGCAAAAGAGGAATTTCATTTAAAATAACTTGCAAATGATGCTGACCTAAAGTACAGTTACATGCTAATACAATATGATAATCAGGCTGCCAAGAAATTAGCAGCAAATCCCATAATAGGTTCTCATTCAAAACATACAAGCATCTGGGAGCACTTCATAAAGGAAATGACGTCTTGAGGAGACATCAAGATTGCCCACTGCAGAACAGAACAAATGGATGCAGACATTATCACTCAAGCAGTGCCTGCATTGAAGTTTGTTAAATGCAGGAACCTTTTGGACTCACACATGGAAAGTTATTTATCTTCCATCCTTGTTTGTGAGGGAGAGTGTTGACAAGTAAATCTTATATTGTGCACCCACAAGGACTCATTTTACTCAGTTGGTTAACTTGATTTAAATTCAGTAGATGATTAAAGTATTTTCATGTTATTAAGTTGCACATACTGTCATAATTTGTTAACTTCACCTTTTGTGTTATTATACATTTAGAACATGTAACTAAATACTGTATATGTTAAAATAATCAAATAAATACAACAATCTTTCCTATCTCCTTGGATCCTGTCCCATGGTTTTGGTGCAGCTTTCAGCAGGTGTGCTCTCTGGAGGTCTTAAATGTGAAGGTTGAATGAACACTCCCCACTAATTCTTGTGTGCGACACTAGGTGTGGAGCTATTCTGATATCATGCACACTCAAGCAGTTTTCAAGAGGCTAGATCCCCGTGGGCAGCTCTGCAGCTGAGATTAGCTGGGTTGCTCAGGAGGACCTGATGTGTTACAGCTGTCTGGTATGCAGTAGTAGTATTTCCTGTATCTCCTAAGTGGAGCAAAGGGCATTGTTGCGACATTTCCATGATCAGATTTGAATTTATAGTTGCTGAGTTTGCCACTGTGCCATGGTGACAAGAGATCAGCTCATCTCCCACAGGCGCCACTATAGGACCAAATTACAACTTGCAAATGTGAAATGGCAAGGTATGAGGTTCTTTTTTGCATGCAAATAAACATGACACTGTAGGACAAAATCATGACTTGTGGACGAGAAATGACATAAAATTTTGCCCGGGAACCTTCTTCTTTCACGGTATAGGGTTCTTTTACATGCAAAAAAGCATTATACAGGCTTTGCTTTCCTCCTGAAGGAAGACATACTAAGGATTTTGGTGTTCAAGAAAACCCATCGCCGTCCACCAGGTTTCATATTACAATGCTTGGTTTTAGAGCGTAGCATGGTAACCACTACACCACTGAGGGTGACAGAGTTGTCCGGGACCTAATGTAATCAATCACAAACCCCTGGAATCCATACGTAGAAGAAGCGTGACTACTGTGGGGGTTAATGGCAGTTATGCCTGGTAGGGCATAAAGACGGGCCTGCCTTTAGTGTAAATGTTATGTACTCGCCATTAGTGATAGCCAAAGGGTAATTCGTCTTAAATACTCCTTGAGATCTGGCCTGTAGGAGGTGCTCCGGGCCAGCGCAGACTAAAATACTGGTGAATCGTTTACTTTATCCCCCAGATGGCAGGTTCCGGAAGGGAGACTAAACCATCGATGTTCCAATTTTGAAAACTGGTAGAGATGGCCAACTACCTTCCCTCATCAGTTGTTTCTGCAAGGTTATGGAGTGTATATTACACAGGCAGTTAACGTGGTGACTTGAATCTCCAGGCCTCCTACTGAATATTCAGTGTGGTTTTCGTCGGCACACTTCCATTATCGATCATCTGAAACCCCTTTCGTCACATTTTATAAACATATTCCTGAGAAAACGCCAGACTATAACTGTATTTTATGACTTAGAGAAAGCTTACAAGTGTTGGAGAACTGACATTCTTCATACAATTCACCAGTGGGGTTTACATTGTGGCCTCCTCATTTTCATTCACCAGTTCATAAAAGATCGGGTATTTTGTGTGCCTGTAGGTTTGGTTTTAACTAATTATTTTACTCAAGAGAACGGAGTACCTCAGGGTTAGGTACCTAGTGTCACACTGTTCCTTAGAGCTATCAACCCTATTTTTGACTACCTTCAGCCAGGAATTTCATCATCGCTCTCTCTCTCTTTTTTTTTTTTTTTTTTGTTTTTGTTTTTTTTTTTTTTTGTGGCAGTGTTTAATGCCCACTTTTACTACAAATGGCACTGCAGGCGATGATACTGATGACACATGGGATGAAGATGAAGCGCCGGTGGAATGCGATGGCGGGGGAAACCGGAGAAAAAACCCGCCCATGCGCCGCTTTGAGCACCAAAAACCCCACATACGGTTGCCTGGGATCGCCTTGGTGAGAGGCGAGCGGTCTAACCACTTTGCCACGGTGCGGCCGCGCTCTTTGTTGACGATCTTAGTGTACCTGATAAGTCAGTGTTCCTCTCTCCTTGAACGTTGTTTTCAGCGGTGTCTAGACTCTCTTTCCTCCTGGAGTATAGTAAATGGCTTTCGCTTCTCCACCGAGAAGATGGTTTGTGTAAATTTCTGGCACCAGAAGGAATTTTCACCTCTCTGGCTCGGCAGAGAGATGCTACCGTTTAATGAAGCAAAACTCCTGGGATTTATCTTTGATAGGTTATGTTGGTCCGCTCATATAATTTATCTGAAGGCATACTGTGCACTTTCTCTTAATACTTGACGTATTTTGATTGGCACATCCTGGGGAGCTGATAGGACCATAGTTCTATGCCTCCACCGAACATTAGTCCGTTTCGAATTGGATACGGGTGTATCATTTACTCTTTTGCACCATCTTTCGGCTTAAATAATGTTCATCATCAATACATACGACTAGCAACTGCATATGCTGTACTGTCCCTATTAATAGTGTTTGTGCTGAAGCTGTAGCACCACCGCTGTGTTATCGTCGTGAGTTTCTTCTATGCATGCCGTCTATCCTACATGCCTCGACACCCGTCTCATACATAATTGGGTGTTCCTTGGATGTTTTGTCACCTCTTGTCACCAGGGATTAGCTTAGAATAACCCTGAATTCATCCTTAGGTCACCTTCTCAGCCTTGAAAAACCAACATCACATTATTTATACTGACGGGTCGAAAAACGATGAAGGTGTTGGATGTGCCTACGTAGTTGGTAACCGATGTTTCAATTTTTGTATTTCACGATAGTGTTTGATTTTTATCGCTGAGCTCTTTGGTATTCACCTGCCTCTTTTTTATGTTCGGTGACATGTTCCCATTCTCTGAGTTGTCTCCAAAGTCTTCGTGACTGTATTCTTACCACCATATAGTGCAGGGGATCAAGGATTGTCTTCACTCCCATTCAGAAGCCGATCTCGGTGGGCTGTTTCTGTAGGTTCCTGGTCACATGGGAGTAACAGGGAATGAGGCAGCTGACTCTGCTGCTAAGAAACTCATTGTATTCCCCAGAATTTTTTCTTCCCCATATGATCTGAAGGCGCTGTTACAAGGGATCGTTTTTTATCGTTGAGCACCCAACGCTCCCGAATTAGTGGTACCAAATTGCAGATAGTTAAACCACTCCCCGGAACTTGGTAAAACCTCTTGCTTCCTACTAAGAAGATGTAATTTTATGTCGCCTACATATTGGACACTATCACTTTAGCCACTGTCAGTTACTGCGTGGAGAGTCAGTTCCATTTTTCATTACAGCGCGACATTGACAGCATGACATATTGCCACCTCGTTGTAGAACGTGTTTTATCTTTCATTCGACAATGCTCTACGATTGGTTGTGCCTAGATTTACTTGGTTTCTACAGCTGTTTTATCTATTCTTTTAATCTACATTAGCGTCTTTAATGTTTTAATCTCGGAGTGCTATTACATTAGCGTCTTTAATGTTTTAATCTCGAAGGGCTATTTTAGTAAGTTTTAATAGTGCTTTCCGAGTTTTTCTAACACAGCCTCTTAGCTCGAGAGTAGTTTAGATAAAGGGACCTGGCGCAGAGGCAAGTGAGCAAACATGGGAGACATAGGGGCTTCAAGGAGGGAGTCCCTAGCTAGAGAGCATGGCTAGGCCTAGGGCTAGTGGGTATACATGGGTCAAATAAGGAATTCAAGAAGTCGTGCTACAGGGATGAGGTTTGTCCTTGAGCGCCACCAGGTCGGCAGCCAATCTGATTGCTGCTGCGTTGACATATTGCATTCGCGCTATACTGGAGAGTAACGTGCTAAGTGATTCCGTCTCTCTTAAATACTACTTGTGTTAAGACAAAATCTTCAAATGTTGCCCAAAAAATTAATTTACGAGGAACATAGGGAGTAATGTTCGTAGCCGAACCGTAAAAAAACACAGATTTTTAGCTCAAATAATTTTCATAATACACATGAATAAACACTGTGTCGCCAGGGACATTGCATATTGAGTGTGCGAGTGAGAGCGAAATATGGAAAAAGTGGGAGTAGCGACCTGGCAACGCAGAACACGATAACGCATCTCATTCGCTGCAGCGTAAAACTCTTCCCATTTAAAGGAACGTTATAGGGGGTGGAGGGAACCCAAACTAGACTCAGAGTATTAAATATATTTTCCAACCCTTTATGGTTCTTAGAAGGTCATATGCTTTGTTTTACAATCATTTTTATCGTTTTCCTAGAATTATGCCATATTTTAATGATTTTAGTACTTTCCTATGCATTGTGAGATTTATGTTTGCGGACCATTTTATATTACTTTAAAGTGTTTTTTTTTTTTTTTTTTCCTCTATTTTCCTTGTACGCTTAAAGTTCTCTGAGTGTTAGGATAGCGTTTAGAATGTTTTTTAATGACACTCCATGCAATCTGGAGGGTGTTTAGGACTCTGGAACAGCTAGTTTCAGACCATGCATCGGGCATTTTAACTCTTTTTCATTTCATTTCGCGGTATTTTGTGTGTATAGGCTCTAGAACAGGTATTTTAGGTTTTTTGAGTCGCTGTTTGCTCATATCTTACATTATTTTACAGTGTTTTCTAATGATTGTGGGACACCATTTTTCGGCGATTATAGTGTTTACACACTCCTCTTCAGGATTTTAAAGATGTTAGGATTTTGAGGATTTTAGTGCAGGTACAGTTGTTTAAATTGCTTTTATTGACACTCCATACCATTTGGAAGGTGTTTAGCGCACTAGGAGAGTTAATTTCGGGATATTCATCAGGCATTTTAGTCCTTTCTTCACGCATTTCATGCCATTTTTTTGGTTTGGGACTTCAAAACGGGTATTGTAGGGTTTGGAGTCGTTGTTTGCTCACATTTTATTGTTGTAAGGCTTTTAACGCCTTCACATGCATTTTACTACATTTCGGGACTACTGTTCAGTGTCTAATGTGATTCCAATGCATTTTTCGGAATTTTAAGGTGATATAAGTTATGGAAGGTTCGTCCTAGGGGACATTTGCATGATAGAGTAACTAATTTGCATAATTAATTCATTTCCATAATTAATTCATTTGCATATTTAAAAAGTCCATATAACATTTGAATAATAACTAGAGCAATTTATTTGCATATTTGACAGCTATCAATCACTGATGCATATTAATGAGCCCGCGGACCTCACCTCCCGCGAAAAAGATCGCTGATCGCCAATTATTGAGGTCCATGGCACTTTGAGGGGTCAATTCCAATTGAAAGTTAATGAGGATTCTAATTATGCAATCCGATTTTACCTATCATTGCACAATCAAATCATTATATAGTACCCGATTTGAATATTTACCATAATTTATTGAATGGTGAATGAATAGTCATTTCAAGGTATACTATCACAAGATTGCATCATACTTTACCTATTTGGACATGTTAGAGGTCACATAACACCAGAGACGTACAATAGCAATTTAACTATACGCCACCTACTTTTTTTAGACTTACAATTTAGGTCCAAGGAATAATAACAAAGAAGTAGCATTATAAATCATTACACCCCTCCTACAGCTACCACTGACAACAATCGGAATTTTAAAGAATAACAGCATTCTAATACCAACCATCTCTTTAGAGAGCCTTTCACATTAGGAATTTAGAGTAGGGTCGCATTCTTTACCTCTGTAATATATCTACGTCAATGAAAAGCTGGAGACTGCAGCCTTTACCAATCCAAGCGTGGAAATGCACCTGCGTCCCCATACAGCTAAATCAAGAACGCAATCCCCACCTTTTCGCCATTAAGGAAAAAAGTATTTTTAGCCACGTACGTATATAAAGAACACGCCAGCAAAAGAGCCAACATTTAACCATGTCTACTTTTAAAGGTTTCACTAAAAATGACGTGAAAACATTTGAGGATATGTACGAACTCTGGAGTGAGTGTGGAAAAGCACACCATTACGCCTACTTCCACACTGAATCGTGCAATGTTCTAATACGTACAATTGTGTGTGGCAATCCATCGTATCACGATCAAAAGCCTTCGTGACATGTTTTCACACAGAACTGTCCTGTCTACGAAAGTAAGATTTTGTAAATATAGCACATTTTTTAATAGAAGTCTCACATAAAATCCATTAATAGTAATAAAATGAAAACAATTATTTTTTAAAGGGAGAGGACGCCGATAAAACGGATATCTTCAGAACCATACATAACACTTAGCACCATTCGGAGTTGTGCATTGAACACACTCATGTGGTATTATGTTCAAACCCTGCAGAACATTCCAGAATAACGTCATATTATATATACAATCTCGACTGCAGAGTGTATCGAAGACAGATGAAACAAAAGTAAGCACAACGTGAAAATATGAAAGCAGAAAGGGATAATTCACATTTAGTATAAAACTATCAATTTTTCATGTTTCCAGAATTCGGAACATAACTCCAGTGCCCCCGAAATATCTAGATCCCGAGAGGACTAATGTGGATGAACTGGACGTATGCGTTACAGACCCGCGGCACGATTGCATTATACATGATGAGGTAAATGCAGACCAAGAACGTGATAATCAAGTAGCCGAGAATACTCCAAAACACACAAGGTGCGTAGAACATTATAGCAGACATAATGAGTTAATTAAATAAGTCTGGAATACGTGGAGAAGGACTTTGAGTATGCTGTTCCACATTAATGTAAATGCATTATTTCTAGCCAGAACAATTATGTTTCAGATCCGCAAAGAAAACACGCCAGCACAAAAAGGAGAAGAATACCTTTGCAAATCATCTCAGGAAACTGAGAGCACTTGAAGCTCGAATGCTGAATATTACGGAGCAACAGTCCAGGTCAGAGAACGATGGAGACTGCATTAAGACATCGAAACGGGTTCTAGGACGTCTCAATCTCTAGCGTGCATAGAGCGAGTGTAGAATTCTATTACGACATTCCAGTGCTTTTCATCATAAGTAACAATACATTTGGGTATATGACTCTGCTGGTCTCAGAGATAGTTTACAAAAGCCTACCAGAATTAGACAACTTCACCAAATGACTTAAGTGCGCGTATCGAGAATACAGTGAAAATATAGTTTTCTCATATAATGTTATTGCAACTATGGAAAATGAGTGCATTAGTCTTTTCAATACATCTCTAAATGATGGCAAGATATTTTTAAAAAACGAAGACATAAATGGTCTAAAAAGAACCTGTTCATTTATGGAGAAGAATTTACGCAATTTGTCTATTGTAAATAATGAACTATGTAGGAACAAGGAAATGGAGAAGGTAGGTGTGTACTGGATCACTCCAAAAATAAAAAGACATGAACATGCACTTTCATAATTGTGTTTTTTATTTCACAAAGGAGAACCTTACAAAACGTCCACATCCAATTCCTTATAATTATACAACTAAATCAGAGATTGCATGACATGTGCTAAGGGCTTGTAGGTAAATACTTTATCATGAATAATCAGACAATATAAGGACGTCTGAGAGGGAATATTTGCACCCGCTTGAATTTCGAGTCTAATATTTACAGGTCCGTTGACTGTCTCCTCTGGTTGGTGAGAGCAGTCGATAATGAATATTGGGGCATAGGCGAGAAAATATTTTCTGTGCAATAAGGGGTAATTCTCTTTGTTGCAATTTGAACTTGGAAACCTAGAGTACATTTCATACAAAGAAGCGAATCTAGAGTTATCAAACCCAAATTCATGTCATGACAAGGATAACATTCGCTAATGAGACAAGGTCTCAGATTAGATATATTACAATAATCCAGCTGGGAGCAGTTTTTTGTTTGTTTGTTTTGTTTTGCATCGTTTATTCTGGATGTTTGAGGTCCTATTATAACAAATCTAGCCTTCTCAGGTTTGGATGACGTTGTCGCAACGTTCCATGTAAATGTATTGTTTGAGGAACAGCAGATTGAGTATGAAGATCCAATGTTCGAAACGCAATGTGTAGGCTCCTATCTGCCTGAACTATCTTGAGCAATTCCACTTTTTGTCTATCAGAAAGGCACATTACAGGCGTTCTCCATTCAATGCGTGTTAGTTTAACAACTGCATCTTCTGCTCCAGTAGGAGCTACAATACAGTTTCTAGTGTCCTTGCTTCGAATCAGCACCAGCTCAAACGTGCTATTCAGGATTAGTTCCTTGTGATCATCAGCGAATCCCAGGAGCATCGATTGCGGAACTATTGCACTGAACATTCCGCTTGCAGGGTGCACAATGTCAACATCATTCTCAGGGTAAGCCCATCCAGAATTTAGCAATCGTCTTGATTCCATGGAGTTGAGAGCTGCATAGTTGCGCATCGTTGTTGAGATACCAGGATCTCTGGTTCTATCTCCCGTCGAACCATTCATATCCAGTCGAATTTCTTCAAACATGAATGCAATAGCATTCTTGCTAAGTTTTGCAGTAGTAGCACTTCCATCAGCTGTAGCAATCGATCCTTCAATGTAAGTTTTGCAGTAGTAGCACTTCCATCAGCTGTAGCAATCGATTCTTCAATGTACAGAAAACCCTTGCTAGGTAATGTATATAAATCTCCATCTTGGCAACGGATCCCAATTTCATCATTAGCACCAAGAGCCGATGAATTACACGGTAGAAGCACATGCTCCTCTGCTTTGGCAATCTTGTCATCAAAGATGGGCGTGACTGTCACACCAAAGATATCCATCATAAGATTCTATACCCCAATGCTTCGAGGAACTGGCGATTCTCGATGTTAGCAGTCTGATGGTTTTAGGCAGCATACGTTGTGTACGATGAATTCCACGGCTATTATATATTTGATGACGGCGCTTAAAATTGATTCCCATTTCGTCGGAGATGAAGCCTTATGCTCATATCCTCGTTCCTAAAGTTGACGAGGTTTCCGTCTTGATCGACGACTCAAAGAGTGATTTCATCAATAATTGATGATTGGCAGGTATATCGGATTTGATGGCTCTTTAGAAATGTGACATACAGGGGCAACAGAAGGAAAGAACTCGTATATCGAGTGCCCGCTCCTACCATTAATGCTGCTCGAATGATACTGGCTTTAAATATGTTTACGAGGAAATATGGTTCAACCATCTTTTCAGGAGGAATAACAGTAGTATTTAAAAAGCCTAAAAGCGACCCAATAGAATACTTTTTTGAGAATTCCACCGTGTAGGGGCATTTCACTTCGGTGTTTTTTTAATTTAGTTGTATTTTCTGCAAGTTTTCGGTATTCGAAGTCTACACCGTAAGGATTAGGTTGTTTTATATAGTTAATTCATCATATTAATACATTTATATACGCTTTCCAGGGGTTATTCACCTATAAAAGTTGCAGTGCAACTGAAATCCTAAAAAGGTCTGTCATGAAAGGACGGAAAGCGAACCCGTGTTGTTTTTATAAAGTTATTACCAGTTCAATATCCAAATATTTGACCTTAATGTGTGTATATTTAAGCTATATAACACTCTTAGTTTAGAAGTATAAAAACGTACCGTTTATACACTCGAACTATGTCCCTAATGCTATCTTTTTTCTTTGTATAAATATTCAAGAACGGAGGGAGGGGCAACCGCATCCACTTTATTCGCTTTCTTCAAGTCCATTCCTCAAAGAGTGGAATTAAAGTCCATTAGAGTCGGGGATCGACGTGGGTCCTCTAGACTAAGATGTTCTTAGAATCTTAAATGCAGGTGCTAAAAGCAACAATATACACGTATTCCTGGTAATTTCGGCCTAATAGTCGAGAATTACGCTCAAAACTTTAAATGTCCTCGAAAGTTATAAATTGAAACCAAGTATCCACAATCATAATTTATTCTCACAACTGTTGTCTCGTAATAACTGTGTTGGAAGCTTTGCTCCGTCCCGTTAGGATTGGTAGTTCCTGACATATCTATTTTTAAAGATTTTGCTCATACCCAGGACCTTCAGATAAATCTGTATATATTTAAATCATTACACGTAATGCTGCATAAAGAATAAAGTTTGTTCGAATTCAGAATCTAAATTAGTATATTAAAGTTTCATACATCAACCTAGAATCGAACCGAGACCCTGTAGGTTAAAAATAATGTATAATGATAGTTTGGCATGCTAAGACCATTAATATTCGCTTTTTATGTTAATTTAGGCCTTCTAGTTCGGGATTCAGCCAAAAAATTAGTCATCGAAAGGTATGGATTCGAACCAAGGACCGGGGATTAAAAATTATAATTTAATCTGATGTAGCGCAATAATAGTTATCATATAGCATTTGTTCCATCTCGCTAGGACTAACAGTTCCTGAGAAAATAATGCTTAAAATTTCACATCGAACCCCGGACCCTAAGGTATTTTGGTTGATATTTATAACATTACACTAATTCCTGTCTATTTAATGCACTTTACCCGAAGTATTTATTTAAATTAGTTTAGGAGATATATGCAGCTAAAATTGAATATATCCACCCAGAAACGAGCCCAAGCAGTTTTGACCCTCAGCGGTAACTGTTCCTGGGCTGCAGTAAGCAGAGGAGTTGATCACTTCTTACCGCATTGCTTTATCTTAAGCCGTTCAGGAGATATAAGCCATCATCTAGTAGGTAATAAAGGTCATTTCTGAACCAGATTTCCATATAAAATTTGAATAATAATTAGAGCAATTTATTTCCATATCTGACAGCTATCAATGATTGATGCATATTAATGAGCCCCACCGACCACACCCTCGGCAGCCACGCCCCCACAAAAAAGCGAGGATGGACTACAACTTTGGCAATTTTGAAGATAGAGCATCGTGCAACATGTCAAATTGAGCTAATTTTTTACGGGGAACATGAATTTAACATCGCAATTAACCTAGCTTTACATAATTTAAGTACAACTAATTAACAAAAATTAGTAACTATTACAAGATAAATTGAAAGTCCCAAAGAAACTCAAATACACTTCTGAAAATGAAGAAACATTAGTACATTTAAAAAATTTGATAATATGGACACAAAAAGGCGCGGAAAATGGTTATTATTTTGCAAATGTTGGAATGCACTTTTATTAACTGCTTACATCTCCTGAACGGTTTAAGACAGAACAATGCGGTAAAAAGTGATTAACTCTGCATCATTCTGTTGCATCAATTTCATCCTCAATCACTTTTTCTTCTTCTGTATTATCATCTGCATCACTAGAAAATATATCATCCTCATCAATGTCACTATCAGTTCTAGTAATATCCTCCAGTGCCCTATGAAGATTGCAGCCTCTAGCAAATGCAATGTTATCTGACATTCTACCCAAGATTGTATTCCTGGCACAAAAGATCACTTGTTCTCCTTATTAGCAACTGTCAGTTTATGTTTATAGATGTATTTGTTACAACAATGGACTAGGTTAGACAGTTACACATGGTTTAATCATGGCTGTATGTTCTGGTATCTGTTTATGAGTACAATTTAAATTCTAATAATTAGGAAATAAAATAACACCCAACCTATCTGGGGTCAAATATGACCCCAAGTGGTTATTTGCACTTTACCTCAAAATTAAAAAAATGAAATCAATTTAAAATAAAGATTAAATGAGAAAAAAAGGAACTATAGAAAGAGCATATCTGAAAGCTAGAGTCATAGCAAATTGCATTAAAAAAGGTATTAACATTCATCAGCTGTGAGGTAAATAAAATATCTTAGATAGGGGCAAAGAGTTAAAGGGACAGGATTATTTAATAAAATAATGAAAGATATAAAACAAACTCTTGAGTTTCAGTGTAACGGGAAATTACATCTCAACTCCATCATATCACAATAACAGTCAAATCAAATATTTCATGTGCTGTGTGCATATTAAGAGCAGAAGTACAAACATGAAAGTCTGAAATCAGATTTTAAAAGCTCTGTACACTAAAAATGGTTTCTAGACATAACTAATTAAGATATCAAATAGTAATTAAACATGAAACTGCCCCTAAACACCTAACCCTATTATTTCTTCTGTCATTTATGGTGGGATATGCATTCGGTGCAGCAAAATCATTCTTATGAAATAGGATTTTCCATTATAGTTGCAATAAAGTCACATTAGGGATTCAGGGCAAAAAAAAAAAAAAAAAAAAAAAAAAAAATGGAGAATTAAATATGCAATATGCATGGTTATATACATTTTCACAGTAATTCAAAGAGTATATGAAATATTTAGTCCATAAACCCACGGTAGGTTACCTCTGAATATGGCCAAATTGCAGTGGTAGAAGTGACAATTCGGGAGTTGAAAATTAGAAATTTTACTGTAATGTTTGACTTTGTTTTTATCCTCATGGTTGGGTAGCTGTAAACAACCACTTCATGTCAGTGCTGTGCAATGAAAGGTCATTTACCCATATGTGCAAACATGCCTGAATGTGTATTCTTTTTTGTTTTTTCCCCCAAAATTCATTATAGAAACTGTAAGTTTCACCGCAAAACGAATGTTTTCATAAATTCTATCAGAATTATTTTGTTGATTAAAAATCTCCAACACACCGGCAATATATTGGCAAAATTAGGAACAAATCTTGGTAACCACAGAAATATGGATGGCATTCATCTGTCAACTTTCTTTTGAAATGGAAAAATTGGAACTTATGAGCACATGCTAACACTTAATCCCTTTGTCATTATGGATGGAATAGTTCTGCCATTTAGCTGTTATGGATGGCACGATTCCACATGCAGATTAAAGCTGTATTAATTTGAACAAAACATTGTTTTGCAGTTAACTTTTAACACAATTACATGTGTTATGCACTAGTGTGACAATTGAAGTATGCTGTGAATGAGTTTTACTCTTTAGTATAATTATTTATGTAACATTGTGGAACATTTTTTGCTCTTTCTCATTACATCACAGTCTACTTATTGTAATGTATTGCACAACAAAATCCATTAAAAAAGAAGTTTGAGTAATGCATACCCCCTGAGATGACCCAATGTGTTTGAAACATTCTTTTGATGTGCATCAGAGCAAAGATAATTACAGACAATAGAGGAAGCATGCATGTGAGTTTCTTTGTTTTATGCATGTTGCATTAGCTTTACTCAACATTGAGCTCTCAGTTGTTTACCCCTTATAACATAAGAGCACCGAGTTTATTCAAATCATTCATCATTCCTTTGGTTAAATTTGTGTGTACTAAGGCATTTTTTAAACTTTGAGGAGGTTAATACAAGAAGATCTATCTCCATCAGTAAGGATCAACGACATCACTTTCGAAAATTCTTGGTACTCTATTCTGATCATTAGACTGCAGCTGCTGATTGTCTCTCTTCAGCTAACTTGAACAAAGTACAGTCCAAGTAGAAAAGAAGTATTTAACAGGCTTTTTTGCATTAGCTGCCTAAGTTTTTTTTAAAAAGAATATGCAATTGCTTTTGCAAATATTAAATACAACCACAATCAAGGCATATGTGCAGGATTATCTTTATTGCTTACAACTTCAGGAAACACATAGTTTTTGTCTCCTTCTAATATCTCAAAAAATAGTGGAATAATTTGCATTTTAACCAACATGTGCAGTGTTAAATTGCCTACTGGGATTTTAAACTGATATTGGCTGATGTATGGTGGCCATGCATGCTTTATATGGCTGATATTGGAGAGGTTAAAGACATTGGCTTATGTTCTGTGCAACAGCTGCATGTCTGCATAAATGTAAATAAAAATTTAAGGAGGATAAAGTAGTGACTGTGACTTGTACTGTTGAATTACAAAAGATATTATATTTTCAACATATAAGCGAAGCAAAATACAGGATGATTCAAAAGTCGCATGACATTTTGCTCTTATCATTAATTTATGCATTTGTGTTATAGGTAACTGGACACTATGTTTACAATAGAGGAAAGATTAGCTATCATTTTGGTTCATATATGAGAATTAACTTACAAACAGGTCCCAGAAGAATTGACTAGGAAGTTCAGGAAACCAGGTCCTAGCAGGCAGGTTATTAGAGACCTGGTACTGAAACTGAAAGACAGGATATATTGCTGATGAGGCGATCATTGTTTGTGCCTTCCCTGGTTGGTGCATTGGTCGTGGTTCACCAAGAATTTAGGTGGCCCGCTTTCAAGATCTGACACTACTAGACTTCTTTGTCTGGGGTTTCGTCAGTCCAAAGGGAAGATGCAGGAAAATCAATTACAGCAATTGAAAAACCAAACCACTGCAGTGGTAGCTGCTGGCAAAAGTGTTTCAATCTACACAACAAAGATGGAGTCTACACTGTGACTTAAGAGGGCCACCATATTGAAACATACTGGGTTTATCATCCGGTAGTCATTGCTTTCCATATGTAATAAAAAGTTCGAGAAACATTGTTTTGAAAAATATCAAAAGACCTTTGAATCACCCTGTATTAGGGTTCAGAAAATTAAGATTTTAACCCACATCTACCTGGATTTCTGATATGCAGTAATTTTTGTAATTTTGAAATTATTTGTTCAATCTAATGTTCTTGTACTATAATGAAACTTGGTTTTGTTTAAAAACATGCATTTTGCAGGTACGCTAGGCAGATATGAGTGCTATGATTGTTGTTTTCAGATTTGATTGTTTTAACTTCTCTTTCTTTGGAGTTTCAATAAAATGCATATCTAACTGATAATCTTTATTATTTTGTATTTTATGTGATAATTAACTACATTTTATTTTCAACACTACTAAAAATAATCTCATTCTACTGCACTTTTAAGATTCTACATGAAAATTTTCAAAACATTTTATACAGAGTCCCATTTCAAACTTAATACTGTGCATGTGTGTGCGCGTGCATGCATGCGTGTGTGTACGTGATAAGGACAATCAGCACATCTGCGTTCATCAAAGGATTCATACCGTCATACCTCACGTCAACTGGTATTCTATAAAAACACCATTATATTTCATATAGTTTTGATTATTTATATTTTTAATCCCTGCATATTTCTACTAATTGCTAGTGTTGCTTCCTGCTAATGATGGTGCTCTTCCAGGATCCTTGGGTGGATTGCGTTGCTGTAGCAGTGTGATTGATCTCAGAAATGCCAGCAGACTCATTTGCCCTCCAGATTTTTTATGTAGGATCCATAATAGACCACCAATTCTTTCCTCGTAGTCCGATTCTGAAAAAAGAGACACTCTCGTCCATTCTGTCTGTATCACCCATGAAATGGTTATATTCACCAATAATTACAGATGGACGTGGCACTGCTGCTAATTCATTGTGCATATCTGGAGCATTTTCCCAGTTGCATCTCCTACTCGGTACAATATTGTAGCTGCTCAAAAGAAGATTATCAATAAAGGACTTAATTTTTTCACCTATTATTTATGGATCTTGGTAATTTAGAAATAAAGTATAGTGTTCGGTTTCTGTTAAAAGACAATTAATAATATCACTGACAATAAATAACTCAAATAATTCTGTAGGCGACTTGTTTCTATAAGCTTCAGGAAAATATCCATTTATAGATGGATTTTCATCTCTTACCCAATCAGTTGGTTTTCTTGAGGGTTTGATTTTTTTTCCCTTGGTTACATTTTCATTCTGTGACATGTCAGAGCATGATATTGAACCACTGGGCCTCATCTCATCTTGATTCTGAGCCACAGTCATCTTTCATTTCTTCAAAGTAAAGGATTCATTACATTGTCTTGTTTCTTTTATGTTTTCTTCTGCTTCGTAAATATCTTCATAATCTCACATAGTTCATTTGCACAATTTTCAGGCCTAAGAACAACTTCTGCTTTTGTCTGCAACCGATTTCTGAACTGAAAGGTTATTATGTAAACTGACCATATCTTCCTCTCCAGAATCGTCAGATTCAATGTAATGTCCGTCTGGTGGTTCCATATAGATAGCATCTAAATCTATATCATCATCATCTAATATTGCATAGTGTCAGCAAGTGTTATGCCCTTTGAGCAACATATAAAATAAATATCACTGATACAAAAAGAAAAATTTGGTTATCTGCAAAATGCTATGTGCCTAGTGGTACCATATGGTACCAAGCTAATTCTAAATTCTATATATTTGACAATTAGTATATTTGAAGTGAAAACATGAATTAAATATCTTCTTATAAGGTTTCTGCAACATATTCCACCAAAGGTTCTTGAAAACAATAGTCCCAACTCAATATATTCAATTACTTACTTGAAGCAGACATCTATGTTGAGCTATTCAGGAACTACTATATAAATTGACGAACTCCATTATTACAATGTGACCTATAACTTTAAAATTTTACATTGATAAACAATGTCTGCTGTGTCCTTCCCTAATGTAAACAATGAACCATGTTTAAAACAATCATTGTTGTCAACACAGCAACTCCAAATAATCATATGCACTTGTGGTACTGTACGGTACCGCTAGGCAGATTTGGGTTAAAGTAGAAAAATATCTGACTGAAATTGAATATTTGCTTTATTTTGGAACATTCTACAGCTTTTACAATATACTGAAAGTGCTGTCATCATAGACAATTCACAAGATACTTCAGAGCTCACCATGATGAAATAACCTTTAGCTTTGGGCACCAGAATATCCTATCCTCTAAGGTAAAATTCTGTTCACTTCTTTATAAATTAAAAAGAACGAAAATGCTTATTACAATACCCATACAGATGTTATTTTGGTCTGAAAAATAATTAGAATCAGTAATTTGTAGTTATACTGAGTCACACTTTACTTAATATTGTTGAAAAACGTTTCAATGGTATGGTGAGTGTAAATAAGTGTGATTCAGTATAACTCCAAATTAATGATGAATACTTCACTGTTAATAGTGCTTCTGTTTTTAATATTTAAAGTATAATCAGTTTAACTTAATGCAAACTAAATTAGTTGAATACACAGATTAAAAAGGAATGACATACACAGAGGAAAGAAAAACATAAAAATCAAAATTGGCTAACATATAAGCAATACAAAAGTTTAGTTAATTGTATTTCCAGCAACTTATATGACATTTGAAATATTGAAAACATACTAATTACTGTCCACATAAACTGACTTGAAAGTAAAATAAAGAATCAAATAATCAAAAGCTTTAGAATATACGCCAGTACCCATTTTCTCCAGCTTCTTTTCACAGGCATAGTGTTGCATCTATCTGGGCCAAAGATGGAGCTATTAGTTTCAGTTTACGTCTGTAGTTTGTATCTGATGCCACAGGATTTCCATCCAAGTAAATAGTTTGCAGTTTTGTGTTACCAGAAAGTATTTCAACACATGTCCAGTTATCAATTAAGTTTTCATTCACCTGGAGCAAAGAAGACAACATTTTTTCAGTGTAAAGCACAGAGGTTTCTGCTTATTTCTTTAAACACCTCATATCACAACTTGTGTTGAGTTCCATGCTGTTTTAACTGCAATCCCCTTGCTATCAAAGTTCAATAACTCAGCGTCAGACGCAAGAACAAAACTTGATCTGAACAGATCTGTCTATAAGCAAGACACATTTGAATGCTTTTGGTGCTAAAGCAAACAATATTAAATGCTAACAACACTTACACATTTTTCATTTTACACTGACATATAGTACTAAAAAAAATATCCTAAAGCCTGATTGTACAAATGTTAGACTGCATACCAATATTAACACAAAATTTGAAACACAACCATTGAGCAGCCAATTTTGATGGTATTTTATATTGCATTACATGATCTGACCACATGTACAATTTTCAAGGTCAGTTGCATCAAATGCATATGAGCACACCTGCAATGACTAGGCAGAGATACCATTATAACTGCTAATTTCTAGTTTACTAACTTTTTACTAAGGGAATCTCGTGCAGATTTTTTTTATTTTTAACTGGAGTACAGATACTTATTTGTGTTTATATGAAACAAACCAAACTTTTTCAACACCACCGCCATTATTATTATTATTATTATTATTATTATTATTATTGATACTAATGTGTGTAAATGCCTACAGTGAAGCTCAAAATTGCAACTCTTGTTTTTGTGTATGTGAGTGTGTGCTTCTTTTCCATGCAAAAATGACTGCATCTATTAAATTATACTTTGTATTTAACATATCTTAGGTCAGACTGTGAAAATAGGATGTTTTGAATTTTGATTAATTTCACCAAAGACACAAATGAGGTGGAAAAATGAAAATCCAAATATCTCACTAATTACCATTTTGAAAATAGAAAGTTAAACAAAAAGGATTATAAGATTGATGTTTCTGACCAGTATATTTATTAACATTTCAATGGAATGATTATTTAAGAATTGAAACCAATTTTCCATCACTATGATTCATGGACGTAAATCCATTACCTTGGAAAACATTAGAATTATGAATGCATAACAAGTACAAGAAATAGATCCAAATTCGTCTACCTATTCCTAAACCTTAAAACTTATAAAATCAATATAAAAACACCATATTACATTTAAATTGCACAGAGAGGAAAGGGGGTGAAAACACTGGTGGGAGAGGGAAAAGGTGGTGTAACAGAGGGAGAGTGAAAGAAATGCTAAGGAGGGGCAGAAAAGTGAGGGAGACAGAAGACAATAATGTTCATATTTAGTACAGCGAAATTGCTGTGGGTACTTAACAGTAAATAAACTAATAAGATCTTATAAAAATATTTTAAAAATGGGACAATAATCATGAATCACACCTTTGTGAATGTAATTTCAAAATTGCATTAACAGAAAAAAAAAAATATATATATATATATATATATATATATATATATATATATATATATATATATATAAGACTGACTGATGATTTAAACTGTATTTCAAAGACATTTGTATTGACATTTTATAGGTACTTTCCAAATCAGTGAAACGTTTAAGTAAATATGTCAACTATGCAGTATCTATCACAGCTGTTGCCGAATAATTTGGGCTTCCCTTCAATAATAAGCAGGCATTGGTTGATTCAAGATTATATGAAGACTTGAAAAAATTCTCCACTTTAAATATATTGAAAAATACAAAACATATCTTAAATTTCAGTTCCTGTTGATGTAGAAATTAAGATCTCTGACACTTCTAATTCGCATGTGCAGTCTTCGAACTTAAGTGAAACTACATGCAAACCTTTGAAAGTATCATGCAAGCATGTTGGGTGATCACTATGGTTGAGACTCCATATTACACTGTAGATGCCTTTCAATAATCATCCTACAGTTTGGTATAATGAGGTCCACATTTGCAGATCCACAGTTGAGAAATGCACTCAATATACCACATACAGGGAGAGATTAAAAATACTTAACGGGCCCAATCTGGTAGTAATAACCAATAACAACAGACATGCTATTCAGAACACACTTGTGCATAACTCTGATGATGATGAAACCTGATTGGCCTCTCTTGAGGCCTTGCCCGTAGGCTCTTGGAGCCCTTTGTGCCTCATAGACTGGGTTTCAGTCAAGTCCAATGGTCCCAATAAATTGGAAAACTGGACTATGCCTTTGATGTCTACTGCTCTTAAATCTGTGGACCCCAGAAAGGAGCCCAGTATTACATTTATTTGAATAGCAAATATCTCGCATTCTTTAAAATGTGCAGAAAGGTTTCAAAATCCATCCTGCATTTCCTAAACACGGGGTCCTCTACAAGCCCCATTATGCATAAGTCTCTTCTCAGCGTTGTGCCCAGTGAGATAGCTAACAACCTTCTCTGAGCCTGGTTTTGACTAGGTTCAAAAGAGCCTCACTTATTTACTGCCTGGCCTAGCAATAAAATCCTGGTCCCAACTGGCAGTAACTTGCCTTTTCAAATCTCAAGATGAGCCCTTGCTGTAAGCTAGGTTATCTCATACTTAACACTATTAGAGGATATGCCACAAAACAGCTTGGGTCCTACGAATTCAAGACCCCCTTTCTGTTTAGCCAGCCTGGCTGCCACCTCAACACCTCTGAACCCGCATGCCCGGGAGACCAGACAACAGTAACTTGTCTGCAGGCACAGAGTCTTTCCAATATCATTTGGCATTCCCTCACCAATCTGGATGTCATTTTAACAGCTGTAAGTGCTTTCAAAGCTCCTGACAATCTGAGCAGAAATGAAAGTCCACTCATTTGCCTGAAATGTTTAAAATATGCATGACAGACTAAGACGGTACATATCTCAGCCTGCAACAAGTGGCAAACCTTTCAAGTGGAATGGAAAGCCTGGTCCTGGAGACCCAAAAGACATTATTTTCCATGTCTGTAATGATCATTAAGCCAAAAATCATGTTATTATGAAGTACTAACTAATATGTTCTGGAAATTCTTTTATTAGAGTTTGAAAACAATTTCATGACCTGAATAACATGAGTGTGGGAATGTTAAAATTTTGAAAATTCATTTGCACTGTCAGCTAGAGCTTGTTGACATGCAAAATAATACACAGATGCATAGCAGTGTGGAAACTAGGAATGGAATTATGGAAACTAGTTGACACAAGTTTGTCCTAATTTGAAGAATTTTTGCCTGTCATATGTTAACAATGTTTGGATGAACTTATATCTGCAAGCAGTTCTTCTCAGTTATGAACAACATTAAGAACAGAAGCAGATCAAGAATAACTGATTCTATCCTAGTTTCCACATTGTGTTTAAATGTTGCTAAATTACAATCCAATTTTAACAGACTTAAAGGTGCAAAAATCCCCAAATCATGAATAGAAAACGAGCTTGATGTGCTGTAGTATTTATATTGAATTACAGTCACATAATGAAAATAATGGTTTATCAATGTACAGGGTAAATATAAATATAGGGGTTTTAACTTTTTATAATATTTATTACATTCAACTTACAGTTATGAACGATATGTCAAATGAAAAAGCAACTCAAACAGTTTTACCAAGAAGCTTATAAATGCTCAATGTGACTACCCTTTGTCACACAGCACACATCAAGTCTATAGCCGAGTTCTTCCCAAACGTTGATAAGTGTGTATTCAATAATTGTAGCAACAGCTGCTTCAATCTGGTTTCTTAATTCAGGGAGGTCAGCTGGTAGTGGAGGCACATACACATGATCCTTGATGAAGCACCAAAGGTAAAAATCGCATGGCCTTAGGTCAGGAGAACGTGGAGGCCATGCATAGCAAGCCCTGTCATTGGGGCCCTTGCGGCCTATCCAGCGTTCGGGTACAGTGACGTTCAACGAATTGCGTATTTCGTTATGCCAGTGAGGTGGTGCACCATTCTGCTCGAAAATGAAGTTCTCTGGCACATTTTCTTTCAACTGAGGGAAGAGCCATTGCTCTAGTGTATCAAGAAAAGAAGTGTCAGTTACAGTAGGTTCACCAAAAATGAAAGGCCCATAAAATTTTTGCCGGGATACAGCACAAAAAACATTCACGGGAATTTCGTTGCATTTGTACCATCTCGTGAGGATTTTCTGAGCCCCAGATGCACACATTATGAGTGTTAACATGTCCGCTAAGGTGAAAGGTCGATTCATCACTGAAGACAACACGATCCACAAAATTGTCATGAAACAACATGTCGTTTGTGAATTTGGCACGCAATCCGTGGTCTGTCGGCTTTAGAGCCTATAATAACTGTAAACAGTAAGGATGTAGCTGTAGCTCTCTCACTCGCTCAACAGTCTCTTCACTTACTCCTGGTTGTCCCGTGCTCTTCCCTTTACAAAGGCAGCTGGTATCTTCAAACTGATTATACCATCTACGAATGTTTTTATCACTAGGAGGATCACAATCGAACTTACTACGGAACGCACGTTGCACAGTAACTACAGATTTGGTCTTTGCAAACTGCAAAACACAAAACGCTTTCTGTTTACTAGTCGCCATCTTTGCTACTACCGCTGTCTAGCGGAATGCGGCAGAAACATTGCATGCACATGCGCAATTGTATCAACAAACAAAACTGTTTGAGTTGCTTTTTCATTTGACATATCATTTATAACTTTAAGTTGAATGTAATAAATATCATAAAGAGTTAAAACCCCGATATTTATTTATATACACCCAGTATTACAATTCTTATATGCTATGAAGTGTATGCCACTGATCCTAGTTTTGTAGCATTACTTGTTATGTTATAGAGGCTGAGGTAGCTGAGAGTGTATTGGTGGAGGAAGTCCGGGCAAGCCTATTTCACCTTCAAAGGCATCCCTGAACAAGAACATTCCAGTTCCTTTCTCAGTTAAGCTTTTCACAGTAAGATCCTTATTGGAAAACACTTATGTTTAAGTATACTTGGGCCCAGTTCCAGAAAGTGCTGTTCAATTTCTCTAAACAAGTTGTTTCTTTACATTGTGATAAAATTTTAACGACATGTTATAGTTCTATTATTCCAAAAACATTTATTTGCAAGATGTTTGCTAACTCATTGTTAGCAAACATCTGACAAGAATGACAATGGAGAAGGTGGGGAAAGCGATGTGTGCATCTCTAAATGCATATCGATGTGCTTGTTTGTATTGTGCCGTCTTTTGTTTTCATTACTAGTAGTAAAAAATGAGGGAGGAGGAGGAAATATGAAGCGAGAAAAAGGTATGAAGTTTTCCAATTTTGAGAAGGAACTCCTGATAGAATTAGTGACGAAATACAAAGATATCTAGAATATAAAAAGATAGCCATTTGAATAACGAAAAGAATGCTGTGTGGGAGAAGATAGAAGATGAATTTAATGCAAACATTAAAGCAACGAATAGGTCACACAAACAACTGAAGCAATTTTACACAAGTCTGAGGAGAGTAATGAAAAAAGCAAGGAGTGAAGAATGTTTGAAAAGATACAAGACTGGTGGAGGCCAATGCAATTCAAATAAAACTTATGATAGAAGGCCAAGCTGATCCACTCAGTATTCCACATGATTGTGATGCTGAATATTATGGTAAGTAATACGTTAATTATTCATACCTCAATGTTGAACATAATAGAATATATTTATTTAGTGAGTCTATTTTTTAACTAGTAAACTGTTTCTACAGTATAACTTGGAAAAACTTCCATGACCATGAAATCTTGTTTTAAAATTTTAAAATTCCAGACATTATAAACAAAATAAATAAATAAATAAATAACTGCAGTAACTTATTTAACGGGAGCCAAAATGCCAATGTTAAAGTTTGACAGATTATCTCAGAAACTGTTTAAGATAATGAGCTAAATTTTTGAAAGTATATTCAGCAATAACTTTACTGTTGATTGATGAAATATATAATACTTCTGTCGATTAGAAGGAAAGGTATGATTCTCTTTAGTGAAGTGGTTAAAATTTTGTTTAAAAACAATGATTTTTAAATTTAAAAAAATAACTAATCAAATCACATAAAAACATTTTTGATAAAATAAAACCTATTTATGTAAAAATATGTGGTAAAAAGTTCAGCCCTTAGTGGTAATTAGTCTCTGATATAATGGGGCATTTGTATAGAAAATTTTACTTCTTCAGATGGTGCTTTCAAATACAACATTAAAAACAATGTAACCTAACTTTCCAAACACAGCTTTGTAGTACCTCAAAAATTTCACATGAAGGACATACGAGCGGGATGCCAATTCTGCAAATAGCTAAAGTAAAACTTTCCGATCAAAATAAAAAAAAAAATCTCTTCTGTAACATTAATATTTACAATGTTATTGATGTTTTACCAAGTGAGTGGTAATGTTCTAAAAAACTAATACGCAAGATTGTTTACAAATTATTTTTAAACTATTTACAACCAGTGCATCTCTATGAAAATTGTACCAAAATAAGCAGGAGCTTCAAAATATTCATATGCAATTAAAACATGAAAATGGAAAAAAATTATGAAAATCCCAATTCGACTCCCCTTAAAGAAACTCCTATTTTATTCGAATCTTTTATTTACAAGGGATTCATGTAGTTTCAGTCCTTGCAACATTCTTTAATTTTTAAAAAGTCTAAAATAGTTTAACCAATAAACCATAATTCTGTGTGGGCCACTAAGATTGAATTGCATAAATCATAATATTAAAACAGAAATCAAGATATATTGGTTTAGAAAAAAAATTATGACCCCAATATTATTATTATTAAAATTTCATATTAGCTACTCCATTTTTAAATTTCAATTGTTACAATACGTTTAAGACAAACATATTATTGTAATATTAATACAGAAATAAGAGTGCATACCAACCGAAGAAAATTGAATTTGTTTATAACTATTCAGTACTCTGAAGGCAACCTTACCAAATTCAGGAAGATTGTTAAATTAAATACATACATTTTGTTCATGTTTGAATATAAATAAATGTCATCACTAATCAAGAAAAATGATAACTATATCCCGATAGTACAGAAAGTCAAAAATAAAAGATTTTGACGATTCGAGAAATTACCATTTATCTATTTTGTTTTAGGGGATACTGAAAATATCTTGGTGGAAGCAATTCCTTGTGATATAGAAGGTGAAGAAGTGCCACAAGAGGTTAAATTAAATGTACTTTACATTATTTATTTTAAATTCACAATATGGCATCATACCTACATATTTTTAGTATACATGTAACATGAGGAACGTATTACAAAAATTGACATGAAATGAATTTGATAAAAATATTTCAAAATGTAAAAATATCATACATTAAAGTGAAATCTTCATTGTCATTTTCTTAGTAATGCATTCTATATGCCAAATGACTTTTGTGTGCTGCTGTACACTTCTACAGTAGGCCTATACAATAAGATGTTACAACAGAATAATACTCTCTAATATTCCAATTTAAATTGATACACTTTTAAAAATTAATAAAATACATGACTTCAGGTGGCTCTAAACAAATTGTTTACATCATTTCTCTTCTAAACAAAATGTCTAAACAATACTTCAATGGTAAGTTGTTATTAATTCTATTTTATAAAGAAAGTTGTAGGAAAATAAACATTCTGGGATGCATATTTATATAATATATTATTGTATATTCAAACGAAAGACCCAGGGCATAAAAGCACTAAGCAACCATATTGCATGAACACGGTCAGTATTGTTCACACATGATGAAGTGTCAAGGTCATTACAAAAGTTTCCTAGGTGTGCCAATACTTTCAATGTTATTTATATTTGCAGGCCAATCTCTGTCGCGAGAACATTGCTGCATTAGCTGGAAGTAGGGCAGCTCTCTGTGAAGAAGAGATGTTATTAATTAAGGACAAATATACTTTAGAAATTGAAGTACTAAAAATGAAAAAGGAGACAGAAAAAATTATCCAAAGGCTGAGCATGACAAATTATTGTATTATAAAACAGCTGAGCGTGAAAAAATGTTTTATTACTAAGAGAAAAGAAGGCATTTGGAGGAAACACACAAGAAACAATAATTATTTAAAACCTGTTCTTGTAGGTCTATAAATTTATGGTATAGTGCATAAACATTCATCCCTTGTTCAAGTGATAGCCACGTAAACATAGAATTTCAACTTTCAGCAAATGGACATACAAACTTTGTGCACTATACTCGTACCATTGAAATACTACACCACTGTTTATAGTAGTTCATTTATTACTGGCATGATAACAAAAAATAAACCAAGAAATAAAGTGAAATAAAAAAATTAAATAACTTACATTCAAAAAAATGTATTTTTCAGAAGTCTTTTTTTTTTAATGCACATAGTTCGTAGTCATTTTGTTCTTATTGTTCTCTTCCAATGTTATGAATTTCTATAAAAATAGTTATTATAGTGATTATGTTATTATTTTGATACTGAAACTCCCCAAAGCAAAAACTTTTCTTATTTACATGGAGCATGTGTCATTTCCTCTTTCATAATAAGCAGGGCTAGGAAATATAAACTACACTTTTCAGCATTGAAAGCAATTAAAGCCCCAAGTTATAGGCAATATCTATGCTGAAGTGTTAATCAAATCACTTATATATAGCATATTAATAGGGGATTCGGTTTATGTGTGTCCAATGTACCTATAAGTCCATATATCTTCTAGCTCTCATAATAAGTAACATTATAGGTTTACATTGTTTTAGGTTATGTGTAAAAGTGTGTTAATGTAATTCTTACTGTAGAATTAATATTTATCTTGTGATATAAAGATATTCTGTTAAGTTGTATGCTATGTAAGTGATGGTCTACATAATTATTGTACTATGGTACGCTGCTCTCTGGGAATAAATTAATTCAATAGTATGTTGCTGTGCAATTGCATTCCTGAAAGCCATGGCAGTTGGCTTGTCTGCTTGAATAGAAATGTTGTTCTGGTTTCCATCATTCCTGTTTCTTCTTCTATCCTGTATGAACTGGCACAAAAATAAGTTTTATGGGGGAATTTCATTTTTAGTTTTCACTGCAATGCTGTGCAGCACAGCTGTTGCCACAATGACTGTCAAAGTTGTTCAAAGTTTAATTTGTAGACCCAAGCTGAGGACCAGGAAACACCTCCACAATATTAGCCTGTTAACAGCTAAACTTTTGGTGCGAAATGAAGGCACAAAATCTGCCGCATAGGTTACAACCTTGGTGGCAAGCATATCATTTAAACCCCTAGATTTGCCGTACCCACCAAATTTGAAACTAATTTCTTGCCACATGCTATTCGGAAAACATGTATCACAAATGCAAGACAACCCCAAATCTGGACACTAATATTTTGGGGAAAAAAATATATATATATAGTCTTGTATTTGAATGAATATGATACTCATTCTGCCAGAAAGTATTTGTAGTACTACAATGGCACCAAACTTGAACCCTTCACATTGGTAAACCAACTATAAATAATTTTTTTTTTTTTACCTTGATAAATCTCATATTGTTAGAAAATTATGCAAAGTACGGTATTTTGCATAAAAACCCAATTTTTTAATTATTTCACAATTTAAAATTGGAAAATTCTGGCATTTTCAGATCTCCAAAATATATGCTCACTATGTTTTTAATAATTTAAATATTTTTTGGTTTTATCGTTTAAACATTTTCCCATCCCTACATATTGATGGCAAGTGCAAAACTCATGTCTTGAAAAGGAAATTTTACATGATGAAAAAACAATTTTTAAAATGCTGTTTTTAAATATTTAGGTTGTTATAATGTGATTGTGCTAACTGCACGATTCCTATGCAAAATAAATCATCTGAACTAAATTATTCCTCCTCAACAAAAAATAAAATCACCCATATGGTTTTGAATGTGTAAGTGTGACTGTATACAAAATGTTGCTCCTTCCGCTGATAAGAGCTGTATCAGGTCAGTTTCACTAGATCTGCAATCTGAAATGTATGTACTTTGCTAAAAACCTCTCCAAAAACTTCTTAAAACTTGGCTGCAAAGCATGAGAAGTACTAGAAGGTTTTGTATGGCTAATTTATGTACAAGACAGAAGTACTTTCCCTTTAAGAATAAATGCTACCAACAGACAACAGGACTAGCAATGGGGAATCCTCTGTCACCATTTCTAGCCAACTTACTCTTGAGTAATTTTAAGACAAACATCACTGAGGCATTCCCACCTATATAAAAGACGTAATAGGTATGTAGATGACATCATCACCATAGTCTGGAAGAACTCAAACAATGCACTCAAACTATTCAATATCCAAAACAAAGCAATTCAGTTCACCATAGAGACTGACTGGGAAGGATACTACCATTCTTTGACATCAAAGTAATCAGAACAGAAAAACATAAGCTAACATTTGGAATACGTAGAAAATTAACAAATACAGATAACCACATAAAGTATGAAGCTACAATCCCAAAACACACAAATATGCAGCCCTGAACAGTCTAACGTACACATTAGTACGCATTCCCATGGAGAATAGTGAATACCACAAATACTCCAAATAGCTACCAACAATGCCATCCAAGAGAATACACAAATACAAAAAACTGAACTGCTTAACACACACAACCACCCTACAGAACCCCCAAGACCAACCTCAGTTCAAAAGTCACATATCATCCTTGGGCACATAATAAATTTCAGAAAATCTTCAAGAATTACATCACCTTAGCTCCAAAAAAAACAAACAATTATAGCACTCAGAAACTGCTATTCAAAAAGTTAAAAGATCCTATTCCAGCAAACAAAAAACCTGGAATTTATGGAATTAAATGCTCAGACTGTAATCTAGCACACGTAGGAAGGACAAAAAGAAGCTTGGAAACCAGATTGAAGGAACATATGAGAAACCCAAAACACAAATGGAAAAATCAGCTCTTGCTCATCATTTCTGGTCATCAGGACATGAAATCACACCTAATATAAAAATGTTAAAACCAACTTATAAACACAAGAATTAAATGTCTGGGAGAAGATCTATATCATGAAGAAAAAACCACATCATGAATTTTGATTTACCATCATATAGCACCAGATGCCTCACAAGTTATGCACCTCCACTCTCACTATTAACACAAATGAAGCAAAATTTAGCCAGAATTAAGGGTTGAAAATTGGGAACAAGTGTTCCCGAAACCGTTCCCAGTGAGTAATTACTAAGTCATGATTTTGTTACAAAACCTGACTCAAATTCTTTTAAATTAACAGCACTTCTTTGTTTAGGTTGTAGGACGCTCATTTTTGATACACAATCAAATACAGTGTTTCAGTAATTCTGCATTGCCTTCCTCTTTCCACTTAAGCATAAAATCAAGCACTATGAGGGTTGGCTGATAAGTCCCAGGCCTCTCAATGAAAACAGCATTTAAAAAAAAAATGTTTTCCTTTATTTCTCAACATAATCTCCAGAAAGGATATCACATTTGTCATATCAGTGTTCTAATTTAATTAAACCATCTCTGTAGTGCGATTTATCAAGGTCCTAAAAATAGCTGTTTACCGACTGAATGACCACCTCGTTGCTGTGAAATCTTCGTCCTCCAAGAAATTTTTGAGATTTGGGAACAGGTGGTAGTCACTGGGTGCTAGATCTGGCAAATAGAGTGGATGCTCTAGTAATCTGAACTTTAATTTGCATATTTTTCCCATTGCAATGACTGAACAATGGGCCTGAGCATTGTTGTAATGAAACAAGATTCTAATGAGGTCTTTTTCTTTTCACCTCATCACTCAAACGTTGCAATAAGCTTGTGTAGTAGTCGCCAGTGATACTTTTACCCTTTTCAAAGTAATCAATAAAAATAATTCCCTGTGCATCCCAGAAAACACTCGCCATAACCTTGTTAGCTGACAAAATTGACCCTTTCTGGAGTTGTTTCACCTGGCAAAACCCTCTGTTTTGACTGTGTTTTACTTTCTGGAGTGTAGTGATGTATCCAAGTTTCATCCATGGTAATAAGCTGTCTCAAAAATTCACTACAATTTTTATGGTAGAACTCCACATTCTTGACAGAAACAGTTTTTCTTTGCAACTTTTGATCAGGTATCTACATACGCAGCACTCATCTTGCACAGACCTTGTGAAAGCCCAAAACATTACTTAAAATATTACCTGCACATTTCTTTTATATGTTAACAGCCTCTGCCTTCTCAAACAACTTTAATTTGCAGTCTTCCAGCACTAAACGATGAATTTTTTCAATGATCTCTGGAGTCATCACTTCTACAGAGTGTCCAGAGCGAGGCTCACTACTAATGCTCGTATGTCCCATTTTAAACTCTGCAACCCACCTTTTAATCATTGAATATGAAGGGGCAGAGTATTTCAATGTACTGTCCATTTCCTTCTTGATTTCTTTAGGTGTTAAGCCTTTCAAACGGAAGTATTTAATCACTGTACATTTTTCCAAATCCTCCATTTTTGTGAAAACTCTAAAGTTGTCTTGTTTAAAATGCTGTCATTCAAAGACTAAACAAGCTATTGACCTGTAACTATGGATACAAGCTAGTCTAGAGCTAAACTATACAATGCTACTGTCTAACTGGGCTAATGGTGCTATATCTGTGAGGCCTGGGACTTATCAGCTGATCCTAGTAGAAGAATTTTTTACCTAGGTTTAACAGACATACCTACAAAATGTATGTATGGGCCTTATTCCATAATTCTTCTAGTTAATTCCGAGTATACCTAACTTGCTTTGTCAACATACATACAAATCAAGGTCACAGCCCAACAATCACATGTTCATATTCTACAAAAATTCATGTAAAAGAAAAGAAAATAGGCATAAAAATATGAATTTATCTGAAGGTCTAAAACTTTTTTGCAATGTACTTCCAAATAAATGGGTAATAAATTTATGGCTTGGAATTTTTATATAAGTCCTAGTTAAAATTAGCTAAGCTGTGCACTATTCTTCACAATATGTTTTTACACTCTGTGGTTAACAAAAAACACGGGCATACCCCTCCCCCACACACAATCTCTCTCTCTCTTTTCACAATAAATTTTCTATCCTCAATTTCTTGCAAACATAATGAACAATGAAACTGAAAAAGTGACATTTGGAGGAGTGGATAGATTTTGATTAGACAATAAAGTGTACATAAATTAATTAATAATCATGAATGCCAATATACATGAAGATGAAACTTGGCACACCACTTCTTATGTTGCTAGTAATTAATACCTGTGAAAAAAAATATCCTTAGCTTCAATAATTTGGAAAAACAGTTAAATGTATCTTGCCTTACTTTTACCTTTTGATATTCCTACTCATCATTAGGTTTCTAGCTGCTGCTTCTTCTTCTTCTGAAGCAGCAGAACAGCTTGTTGCATTATGATCGCTATTAGTTAAATGTAAAAAAGCGAGCCCATATTGCAAAAAACCTTATTTCTCCTACAGATCATGATGCGACAACCACACAGCTAACAGTGCAAAGGCCTGGTGTACATAACTAACACTAAAGTATCAGAAAGTATAATGGTGTGAATGCTTAATTAGCTAATTTGCTGCACCTAAGTAGTCAAATTAACAATAATCATTTGGGCAGATTGTTCACAACATTTACAAAACTGGTTGCTTCACCATAGTAATAATTTTTGTCACAAATAAAAGTCTTAAAACTGCTTTTTTAAAATATTTGTGTACTAAGCTTATAAGATATCTGGGGAGTCTATTTACAAGACCATTTTCAATACCATTATAAAATGTAACCCCTCTATGCAAAACCTTGTATCCAAAAATAAAATCTGTACTTCTTTGAACAAAATCTTGTACATATATGATAATACAAGTTTTAAGATTTTGCGCAGGCATAATTGTAGGCGAAAACCATGTATGCATTTACCATCTAATAATCTGACTTCTGCATTGTCAACTACCTTTGACTGCCAGAATCATTCGATGTGGTGCCTCTGCAGTCTTGAGGTCACGCACTGGACATCTTAAGAATCTATGCAGAGGTTTGCCTTCGGTGGGAGTTCCAAAATCCATCAAAGTTGATTTGTATTTTTTTAAAAAAAATGTTTTCCCGTGCATAAAGTTCAGTTGGTCTTTGCACATCCTTCAGGAGATGAATGTTTTTAATAATGTTGTGGTTAGAGATCCAAAAATGGTATGCTACTGCTGATTTGTCTGTATGCCTGTATTTTGTATGTCTAAGGCACTCCTTGAGATTGTTTCTCTGTTTCTTTTTGTTTTTTCTATGTATATTTTCTCACAACCTTCACAGATGATTTTGTAAATTCCTGGTCTCTTTGATGAGTGATTATGTCTGATATCTGTTTCTTCTTTCTATTCTCATTACTTTTTATGTACCAATGGCTCACTGAATTCATTGTACTCTGCCATCATTTCTATTTGTTTTAATTCTTTCTTGTATTCTGTTTCATTTAAAGGGATGTTAATCTGTGTGTTAAGCTGTTTAGGATCACATGCTTGCAATTAACAAGGTTGAAACTGTCAGATTTTTTGTGGTTGTCTATGTGGGTATCCGTCCTGTATATTCCAAACTCAAGCTTGTTATTATTTTTGTTAATTCTTATGTATAAGAAGGGAAGTATTCCTCTGTTTCTTTCTCCACTGTGAATTCAACTTCTTGTATCTGTAAGTTTAAGAGCTTCACAGCATCTTCCACTGACTTTTTATTAACTTATGCAAAAATGTCATCAACATACCTGAACCAAGCCTTGAAAAAGTGAGGGAAAAAAGTGTGATCTGAATCTTAAAAAAGCTCATAAAAAGAACTACCAGTATTTTGGTTATATATTTTCCCTTTGAAGGTGAATCCAGTTTGATTGATGATTATATTCACTAGCTTGATATATTGATCGATTCTTGCTTTTTCCATATCTATTTATTCTAGCCAGCTTTTAAAGAAATACATTCATTTTTGATGTGGTATGCTGGGGAATAGTGAATTTACATCAAAGGACACAAATGTCTGTGTGAGCCAGTTTCATGTGTTTCATGTTTTTGATAACTTTTTTATGCCTCGGCTCTTGTATTTTGGGAAGGTATGCAGTTTCTTTGAAAGCCATTTCACTAGATCCTAAGGAGAGTTAATGCTGTATGCATTTTGTTTTGAAATTCCCACCGAAGACAACCCTTGCATAGATTCATAAGACATCCAGTGGGTGAGCATCAAGACTACAGAGGCACTACATCAAAGGATTCCAGCAGTCAAAGGTAGTTGACAATGCAAACGTCTGCCAAATATATGTACTACAGATATATATTATTAGTGAAGCTTCAAAGTGTTAATTTGACTCAAAAGTTACTTTTAAAATAAAATATTGTTTTAAGATCTGTATGGGTGAGCTAATATAAATGTGGCACTCACCAGTTGTTAGTCCTAAGAGGGATCATCAAGTACTGTAGAGTTGCAGTACATGACCACAGTTTCCTCAAATTCTCATCCTGAATGATTGAGATGGCACGAAGAAACGCCTTGAATTTTGAGAATGTCAAGTAGTAAGTTTAGCATAATTATAACGTGGATTGTCACTCAAACTCAGATCAACAATTTCTTCATGTCGCTCCCCCCGCCCCAACACATTTGAAATTTTAGACATGATGTTAAATATCTATTATTTTTTAACACTTAAAAACATTGTTTTTTTTTTGTTTTTTTTAAATTTCCTTCTTTAAATAAAATTTTACATAATTTCTCTTACGCATCTGAATTGATATTTTATTTCTTGGTCCAACATAAATTTTTAATTCTGTGATTATTTAGGCATGGTGGCCTTGCTCTGGTTCACATTACTTGTATTTATTTCCCTATACCATTTCTCTCTTGTTTTTGGCATAAACTTCCCTAACATCTTTATATCCCCCTTCCTTCTTTAACTTCATTATCTTGATTTTTAGAACCTTTTTGCTATAATTCCCCAATTTCTAGGTATAAACTTTTCCCTTCATGATCTCATTTCTTCACATCCTAACATATAATACAAGTCATTATCTAGTTCTCCACATAAAGTGCATCTATCCAAATTCACTCTCTTTCTATTTGCTCTTAATCTATGTACACTTAATCTAGTCCATGCCCAACCCTCACTTCCTGCCCTATTATAAATATCCACATACTTCTCTCTGCCCATCCCTCCTTTAACTGACTATATAGTACTAAACTTTTCTTATAACCAAGGCTTTGAAATAATTCTTGCTTCTCCACAACATTCCTTACCACTTTCCAAAAAGTTGTCCATCCCTCTTTTCCTATATATTATGCATTCCAATTTCTTATGGAATTCTCATTTCCTGGGTACAGTTTGTCTCAATTAGGGGTTTTTCCTGCATTTCTAAACATTGTCTTAAAATATCTGCTCACCTATTATCTTAGTCTATAATAATATTACAACATCCTATCCATTATCTTTTTAAAACCCATTCTTCCCATTTCCCGCAATGCTGCACCATTTGATGATGATATGGGTAAACCCAATACCCTTCTAAAAATATCCATTTTATTCAACCCATACCACCCTTCTTCACTTCCCCAAATCTCTACCCTGTAGGCCATCTTTGCTTCCACAACAGATTTTTATACCCTTTCCAACCATTTGGTTTGTATATCTGGTATGTTATGCAGACAAGATCTTATAGCATTCATTGATAGTTTTCCCTTAGCTAAGGCACTAAACCTGTACTGATTTCATCTCCCATTACTGCTCAGCCTCACTCCTAGATAATCAAATTTCTTTACTACTGGCAACTCCTTCCCCTCCACGTGCCACTTTAGTATCACTTAAAAAGTTTTTGAAGTATATTAATTGAACTGGCATATTTCCTTTTAATTCATTTATGACAGCAGCAAAATCATCTAGGTTTTCTGCATAGTATTAAACTGCAGCCAATCATGTTCTTCAATGAGTCACCACAGCTGCCAGCAGAGTGTTTGGATTTTTGTTCTAAAAAATTTAAATTCTTTTAGGTGATTTGATGAACAATTTCTTACCATTAGAAATCAATTTGTCAATGTCAGGAAATATGGCTCTAATTTCCTCACATATGCTATGCAATTCATGCACAGCACACATGCTACATGAATCATTTTAGGATAACTGCAAGTCCTACTGCTGTATATTTCATATATGGTGCAGCTTCAGTAAAAAAGTAATAAAACACTGTCATATTGTACACTATCTGGCCACAATATCTGCACTGGTTCATTAAATAATCTGGCAATAGTCACATGGATTGTGGTAGGCATTACTTGGCAGGTCATTAGAAAAGATGGCTTTGAAATTTCAGGATCATTCTTAAATACACCTACAACTATGTTGCCAATTTTCATGCCAATAGAATCTGGAGTTTCAACTATGCTCGCCCATATTTTTAATCAGCACAGATTTTGTGTTTATGTGTCACAGTTTCTTTGTAGCACTTGGGAAGATGTTGTTTTCGCATTTCAAAATTTATATATTTCATCAGGAATGTTTTAAACTTAGATTGATTCAATTCCATAATGGGTATGTCTGCTGAAACTAATGCTCTACACAAATTCTCACAATACACTGAAAATTCGAAAGGTCCAAGAACACACACTTTGCTCATCGTTAGTTATAGCTGTACATTCATTGCCCTTGCACAAATGGGTACAAACAGCATGTTTGTCAGTGTTGACACTGTCTTGGAATCACTCTCAGGTGTAATTCTTTCAAATTATACTTCCTTGGTTCAAACTAATTAGGTTGGCTCATTCCAAATATAGGCTTCTGCCATCACTTAGTATTAACTAGATTGTGAGAAGAGATTGCTCATTGTTTAGCTCTGATCTGTTTATACAGATTACTTAAGATCACATGGAGACCTTGATTGTATTTGAAGTACCTCATGATGCTACATACACCTCTTTGTTTCCTAGTAGCATGGTGAGCTGGTGACATATCTGAGAAAGATGAAATAACATAGCCTTTATAATGGTAAAACTGCATATGTTGCTAACTATTCCTGACAAATAAGTCAATGTGACAAATGATATATTAATTTTTGTATTTTCCTCCTCTTTATGTTTCCTGTATGTTTTGGAGTGTACTGAGACAATGTGTTACAACAGAGCATTTCAACACGCACAGAACATTATCTTAAATTGACGTAGCCGCAGAGAAAAAAATTAAATTCTTGGAAAACTACACCTTTACAAATAAAATAATTGTGCTTATAAAAATTGGCTTTCCAGTGAAATAGAAACCCTCTGGATATGCCATAAAATGATTGCCTTCCTGCCTTACTACAAAAAAAAAAAAGGAGCAAAAACTTGAGATCATAGGAATGGCTACTACAAATATTATGATAATATGATTATAATTTAACCAAAGTCTTTATCTCAAAAATTGGTTGCAAATAATTTCTATATTGCACTGTTACATAAAAATTCTGCAGTACATTTTACTTGACGCTTTGATGTGTTGACAGTCGCCATTGCGTGCCAACACCCCCAGTTGAACATTTGACTTACAACTCTTTCTTATATAGCCATTAATGACATCTTTCATTTCTAGCTTAATTTCCTTAATTTTGCCAACAAACTTTCCATCATTTCCTCCATCTGAGCATAAAAATTCCACTCCCACACCAGTGTGACCAATGCCTTTCTTGGTTACAAATAAAATTTAATTCACTCGATGCTTTGATGCACAGACACTGTCAGAATTCTCATGCCACTGCATGCTAACACTCCAGTCAAACCTGACTCACAAGTCACACTGTATTGTAACTCTTCCTACTTTTTATAACTAAAAATGATGAGACAGCTTTCTAAGAATCTGTCAAAGCTACTGGAAGATTCTGCCTTGTGTCAGATATGATGCATTCCAAAGCTTCCAGTTACCAGCATGTCACACTTCCTATGTTTACCTCATTCCAGTTCCATTGCTGCATACCAAAGCTTCTGTGAACCCAAGAACGACAGTACATTGCATGTTACAAAACCAAACAAAGTGGTTTCAAACATGAAATGAGAGGAAACAGGATATTAAACTTTATTGGGGAGAAAAATTCACAAACTCTAGCATAATTTATTAGTGCACTGTCCTATTAATACACTATTATGCACTGTGCCCTCTATTAGTATGGATGGATTTATTTTACCTAAAGTATTTATTGTACTGTGCAGTTTTAGACCTTAAGTTTCAAGGCATTTCAAGATGTTTAAGGTAAAAATACTTTACTGTGAAGGCAAAAAAAATTGGAAAAAAGGAGCCAAGATCCTGAGGCCTTTGGCCCTTGTTTTGTAAGTAACTGTTTTCTACTTTTGAGTTCATGCACAAGTTAAAATGATACATATCTTCAAGATATTGCTCCCAGAAAAACCACTGAACTTCCACACATTCTTCCCATCACCATGGAGCAAGTTCTACTTTTGGATACGTTTTAATTTCAGCAGTGGATACCTTTGTCTAGCTGATATTTTGACTGCTAATGACAACATTCCATTTACAGGTATTTCTTGAGGCAGTATTTTCAAAATGCAGCCATTTATTCATTACCAATATTCTTCTCTGCTGTTCCAGAACATAAATATTCATTAAATGAATCCAAGCAGCAGCCAGATTAGGATAGATTTCTACGACGTTCATGCCACCTGGTCAGAGTATATATATATATATATATATATACATATATACACATACAGGCTGTTTAACCGATAGTGGAGTGCACCTTTTTTGGTGAGCGTCGATGTGGATTTCTTCTTTAGACCCGAGTAGGATGGTAAAGAGGAAATAGCACAGAGCCAAGCTACTTCGGCAGCAGTCGATGCCTGTTCGCTGGCAGCCGTCAATCTCAATCAAAGAGGACACAAGAAAGAAGTGGCAGAGACTCTGTGAGGATCTCCAGAGGAGGGAGCAGCACAAGAAAGCTCCTTTCAACATTCCATACATCCTATCCTAAACTCCCCATTAATTTCCTATATACCATCACCTTCACTCCCTAGGCTGCAGTCAGGTTTATTTATGGCTGTAGCCTAGACACAACCTTCACCTGCTCCTGCACACTGTGTGGCAGTTTCAATCTTTGCTTACTAATGTGGCTGCTAAGCTGGACTGCGCTACGCTTCAAGAGAACAATATACCACATAACGTGGAGAGGTTTTTAGTGGGTATGCCACGCTGAGCAGAGAGGCCTACATATCCTCCCAGCCATTGCACTTCGGCTGGGGGCTGAATGCTGCAATGCATTTTCCCCCTCCATGGTACAAAAAAAAAAAAAAAAAAAAAAAAAAAAAAACTGATTAGTAGTCATTCATCATCCTGAGGATGGTAGAAATTTACTCTTCCAAAACGTTGATGGCTCCACATCCCCTCACCTGGCTTAAAGCCAGAGAATGCTTGAAGTAAATATTCATGGTTTGCACCAAATATACAATGGAATTCTTAAGTGTTAATGTCAGCCGTTTCTAGGGTTTACTAAACAACTGGTTGCAAAGGTGTTTGTTCTGCATATTTGTGTTTTGGATTGTGAGAAGATTATTTTGAAAAGTCTAGATTAATTACACTGTACAACAAAAAAGTGCCAAAGCTTGAAACTCTGAAATATATATGTTATTATGCACTGAAAGACCACCACCCCAGGCATGGTCTGACTGCTTGGAAACATAAGACAGTCTTGTATTGTAATAATGTGAGGGAACTTATGCATCAGCTAGGCAGATAACATATTCGTGATGAGCGGCATATATTTATCAACTCTTCAAAATCCAGTATAAAAGGTGTAATGCTATACAATGATAATATTAACCCTTCGGTACCAGTGGCTTATGGCATAAGTATGAAAGGAACGTACAAAAACATGAATTTCTTCCTAAAAGTAGTAAGTTATAATGACAACAAATGGTAAATATGTATTGGTCTATTAACCAGATTGCAACCGGGATATACAAAGTATTGTTTTTTGTTTGAATGGAACTCTCAGAGAGAGTTAATCATTACAGAGTGATGGAGTGGCCTTTGAGACAAGGTTTAGTATCAGGCGAGGAAAATGTAAAGTTTCACCCACTCGTGGATTCTCAGAAAATGTTATTAACACTGCTCCATATAAAGCTGGTTTTACTGAAGAATTTCATTTAAGCAATGGACAAAAATAGGAATAGTCTTCAGTATCTAAGAGAAAAGTTTCCCAGGTTCAGTGAAGCAAAATTAAAAGAGGGTATTTTCATACTTTCTCAACTCCGGAAAATCCAGCAGGATCCTATGTTTGAGGAAAAACTTACGAAACAGAAATAGTAGCATGGTGTGCATTCAAAGACATATGTTCAAAACTCCTGGCAAATTACAGAGAAGATAACTACATCAAAGTTGTGGAAAATTTGTTAAGGGCAAATGAGAAAACTGAGTGCAATAGGCCCCTTAAAATTTGTTTCCTGCACTCCCATCCCTACTTCTTTCCATTGAATGTGGGTATGTTAAGCAACAAGCATGGAGAAAGATTTCAAGCAAATATCCCAAATGGAAAGGCGATATGCAGGAAAATTATCTCCTAACATGCTTGCTGACTACTGTTGGTTTCTTGTCTCTGAGTGTTTTGGGCCCAGCCACAAAAGAAACTCTTCCAAGAAAACATTCTAAAATTGTAAGTTTTGAACATTTTTTTGAAGTTATTTGACATTTTATCAGTAATTACCACAGCCTTTTCAATAAAATTGGTACTTTTGAATGCTGACTGTACTAAAATTTTGAATCTATAACCTACATTTATGAAAAAAAATATTAAACTTTACCAATATATAAAATATGGTTGCCAAAGTAAACGGAACGTGATAGGGAATTTTTGACTTCAAATTCAAATTTAGGAGAACCAAATTAGGTTCTCACATTTTCATTTCATGACATGAATAAAGTTAAAATTTTATTGTACAGTGTTATTCATCACTCTTAGATAAATACAATTGTTAGCAATATACTTGTAATTAAGTTTGCAGTAGCTAAAATTAAGTGCTCATAGCTACTTGGAATTATAGTGGTAAAGGTCAAGTTAAGATAATTAAACACTACTTTTATGTTTTATCCTATAGGTGAAATGATTAATGTTATGTAAATATTTTACTACCCAACAAAAAAGCAAGAGCTTATAGCAAACTAACCAAAGATTTGCATATGTTTGGATAATCTCGAGAGCAGCAATACCTTGCCTATGCAATAAAACTTTAGTTTTTGGACTGGTAATGGATTTTAGGTGTGTGTGCGTGCGTGTGTTTTTTTTTTTTTTTTGTGGGTCAAAGGATGAATTTCCACAAAATAAATTAATATAGTTACGCTATTTTGCTGTGTGCTATCATTATTGGAAACATTACCTGCCATGATATTTAAACACATTTTGCAATGCATTGATTTTAAAGTGAAGTATAGGAACACTTAATAAGATCAGAAGGAATACTTCTTTCACCTATCACCATTTATATCACTGCACAATCACAAAACATGGTAATCATATACACCTTAAAAATATAACACTAAATGCAAAACTTCATTTGAAACATGCCATGCAACTTCACAAAAAAGTTTTTTGGCTATTATATAAGAGAAAAAATGTTTCAGAGTATATTTGTTAATAATAATAATAATAATAGAAAGAATGTGGGGGATAAAATGAGCCATAGCTGCTGGTCGTAGAGTAGTCTTTAGTGGAGGAATGTATAAGGCTAAAGTGAAGGAAAACAAACTGTGAAGCTTGGTGTCGCTATTTTAAAAAGATATCCCTTAGGAGCAGGACTTAGACTATATGTCTACTGGGGAATTTATGCCATAGTGATCATTTGTACAGCCAGGTAGAAATAAATGAAGTATGAGGAAATTAAAAGTCTAAAATGGAATAAACAAAGTAGTTCTGATGGAATACAAGGCATATTTTTTAAGGCGTGAAGCTAAATTGACATTAGATTAATTTATCATTGATGATATTAAATTCCATTTTTGAAGGAGGTAGGAGGATGGATAAAAAAAGTAACACCGAATAATGTTTTTCCAAAAAAAGTTTAATAGTTAAAAACACAAAAAGACTCACAAATGAACTTACACTTTTCACCTACTTTTTGATATAGTCACCAACTTTCTCAACACATTTGTCCCATCGTGATACCAGTTTCAATATGTCCCATTCATGGAAGTCTGTTTCCTTGGAGTATAGCCATTTGCAGACTGCTGCTTTCACTTCTGCATCTTTCACAAAGCGTTAACCAACCACGAATTTCTTCATAGGACCAAACAGATGAAAGTCTGATGGTGTAAGGTCCTGACTGTATGGTGGATGCTGGAGCATTTTTGGTGATTTTCTGACGAACAGCAGTTGCAATATTGTGGCAAGCTTTGTCATCAAGAAGTTTGACATCAGCATTAATGTTGTGGTGTTTGCCACGAATGGCTCAATATTTCACAAAAATCTTAATGTAAGCTGCAGCATTCATAGTGGTTGGGTATTCAGCAAAATGTACCAATAAAACATGATGCATATCCCAAAACATTGTCACAAGCTCTTTCGTAGCAGACTGAGTCTCTTTGAATTTGATGTTAAGATGGCGGCGCGTGGTGTTGTAACGAGAAGTCAGCTTCATAAAAGTAGTGAAAATCGTGGAAATAAATACAATGCTGTGCTTTCTAACTGCAGTAAAGTAGTTAGAAATAGGAGAGAAGATGACGGAAATGAAGATAGGGTATTGAGAGAATCAGAAGTTCGAAAAGAATTAGAACAAGTGTTCGTGGCTACAGCGGCAACGAAAAAAAGGCGGGAAATGCATGACTGTGAGGTGGTAGCGTCGCTTCATGTTATAGTTGATATTTTAAATAAAGATCTAAAGCGTGTGCAGGAAGAAGTGATTGCTCTGAGAAAAGAAAACGAAGCATTGAAAATACAGCTAACAACAAAATCTGATTCGGAACCGACTCCAACATCATTACAGAAATGCCGCGATGTTTTTACGGTGGTAGGCAGAAAAGGTAAAAAGCTGCGAAGGCATTCTGAACCAAACATAACTAGACTCCATCAGTGTGATGTACCGCTATCTAATAGATATGAAGCGCTACAAGATCAAGAAGATATTCTGGAAATATCTACTAGTCCTAAGCATGAAAACCCTGTACAGTTTAAAAAGCAAGAAGTGAAAAAATCAGATAAAACACGGAATGTTATGATAATTGGCGATTCTCTATTGAAATTCTCGGGTGAAGTATGCAGGAATAAAGGCTATGATGTTCGATGCTTCCCAGGGATTAAAGCTACAGAACTCAAACACAAAGTGGAGCAGTTAAATCTAAAAGAACTCAATCCGGAAGTTGTGGTTCTGCACGTGGGTACAAATAATATTAACCAGGGAACTCTTGCCGAGGAGATCATGGGGGACACCATGGATCTAGTTCAATATATCCAGGAACAAGTGCCAGAAACACAAGTGGCCGTCAGCAGCATTCTACGAAGATGCGATGTTAGTGATCGGCGTATATCATTGATAAATAGTGAACTCGACTGGATGTGCAAGGTGAAAAATTGTGTGATGGTTGATGGCAATTGTTGGCTGAGCCTAAAAGACTATGGCCGAGATGGGGTGCATTTGAACAGAAGAGGGTCGTTTATATTGGGTAATCTGTTATGTAATGTGGTATCCTCTATACTGTGCAAGGGAAACTGATACCGGTCAGTGTGGATGCTAATTTTAATGTGGTAGGCTTGGATATCACCCCTAAGGTAATGCCAACAGTTACAAATAGTGATACTTGTAACAAGCTCAGGGTGATACATTTGAACATTCAGTATATAAAAACTAAGCTATTGGCATTAACTCAAATATTAAATGATGTAAATGCAGATATTTGTGTCATAACTGAACATGGGACAAGGGATGATGAAATATGTAAAATTGATAATTACCTAGTTGGTTCCAAGAATTCTAGATCAACCTATCGGGGAGGGGGGGTTATTATATATATCAGGGATGGAATTAAAGTCAAGAAAATTGATGTAAATAGCTATTGCACAGAAAAGGTCCTAGAGGCAGCTGCAATTAAAGTGGCAACAAACATGGGCAACATACTCATACTTGGGATTTATCGATCACCCTCTACAGCTGTTAATGAATTCCTTCTACAACTGGAAACTATTTTAGATCATCATCTAAGTACTGATTCAAAAGTGATTATTGCTGGGGATTTTAATGTTAATGCTGATCTCTGTGACAGATCGTACAAAAATCTAAAGGAAATATTTAGTTCCTATAATATTGAAGATATAATTCAGGAACCAACTAGAGTGACAAATCAAACTTCCTCCATTATAGATCATGTTGCATCTAATATTAAAAACATTTCATATACTGTATTTGAAACATACATTTCTGATCATTATGCACAATTGGTTGACTTTGTTGTTGTTGGGTGTAAGAATGAAAATAGAGAAACTAGAATCATAAGGGACTTGAGCAATGAAAATATAAACAATTTAATAAATAACTTAGCTGATGTAGATTGGGAAACTGTTTTCTGTAATAGCAACAATGTAGATGATAAATGGAATGAATTTTATAAGATATTCAAAAATTTTAATGCCTCATGTCCACAGAAAAGTATAGTTGTAAATAATAGTAAAAAAACAAAATTACCAACAGAGACAATCAAACTAAAAGAGCAAATGAGAGACATGTATGCTTTGTATAAAAGTACTTCTCTGGAATATTATAAAAACAAATATAAGAACGTAAAAAGAAATTACTTAAATAGCTTACGTAATACAAAAATTAATGAATTCAGAGAGAAAATGGGTAATACTGAAAATGTTTGCAAAACTGCATGGAGCCTGATTAATGAAACCAGAAAGCAATCTCCATCATATCAAAATATTACACTAAAAATAAATGGGGTAATTACAGATGATCCTATTATTGTCAGTCAAAAATTCAATGATTTCTTTCTAAGTGTCCCCTCTCAAATACCAAACTTGACAAATTATATGAATACCAGTTCCTCAGCAGTTTCTTCGTTTTTTATCAAGCCGACAACAGAAAATGAAATAGGTCAAATAATTGATAATCTACCCAATAAAACAGGCAGTGGATGGGATGAAATTAGTCCTAAGTTGTTAAAAAGGTGTAAAAGTGCTATCCTAAAGCCAATAACATATTTAATTAATAATTCAGTGGAACAGGGTCGATTTCCAGAAATTCTAAAATTGGGTGTGGTAAGACCAATATTAAAAGGGGGAGATGAACAACATACTGATAACTATAGACCTATTACTCTAACATCTGAAATTGCCAAACTATTTGAAAGAGTTTTATTGTCAAGGCTAAATAGTTATCTAAATAAATACAATATGCTAAAAAATGTTCAACACGGTTTTAGAGAAGGACGATCCACTATTACTGCCATTAATCAATATATACATGAAGTAATTGGTAAACTAGAAAACAATGAGAAGGTCAGCACTCTATTCTTAGATTTATCTAAAGCTTTTGATTGTGTTGACCACAATATCCTAATTAGTAAGCTTGAAAATTATGGCATTAGGGGACTACCACAAGAATTAATTTGTAGTTACTTGATTGGAAGACGACAGTATACAGAAATATCATGTAAAAAGGGGAATAAAATTCAATGGGTAAAATCAAAATTGGAAATTGTGAAGTATGGTGTACCACAAGGTTCAGTATTAGGTCCACTGTTATTTATTATGTACATCAATGATATAAAATGTTTGCAAAACACTTCTGTTATGACATATGCAGATGACACTACTGCGGTGTGCTGGAATAAAACCATAGAGGGCCTAAATGCAACCCTCAATAAAACGACTTCTGTGCTGTTAAATGATTTTAAATCCATAAATCTACAGTGTAACATGCGTAAAACTACTGTAATGCATTATAGTATGTTGAATAAAAGTAGCAATCTAACTCTAAAAGTTAATAACAACATTGTACAAGAAGTGAAAATACAAAAATTTTTAGGTATTATTGTAGATAACTGGTTAACGTGGGCACAACATATTGAGTCTATATGTAATAAAATCAGCAAGTCAGTATACTTAATAAGATATTTTAGCAGTTATAAAAATTCTAACATTTTAAAACTCATTTATTATGGATGTATTTACCCACATTTAATCTATGGGATTGAAATATGGGGCGCTGCTGCAAAAACACATATGGACAAATTACTTTTATATCAAAAGAAAAGTGTTAGAATCATGTTTAATTTAAAATTCAGGGAATCATGCAGGGAGACATTTATTAATAAAAGGATACTAACCATCTACTCTCTATATGCTTATAGAGCAATAATGTTTGTAATTGACAAGTGTGAACAAATAAAAAATAAACAAATGTATGAATACAATACAAGAGGCAACATGAACTATTATAGATGTAATGTAAATAAAACTGCATCAGTGAAAGATGTACAATATCTAGGAATTAAGCTTTTTAACAAGTTACCCCCAAAAATTAAAGCAATCGCAGAGGTGTCAAAACGACAATTTAACTTAAAATTGAAGGCATATCTGTTAAATAGATGTTTATATGATTTGGATGAGCTATAAATTATGATTTTGTACAAATGTATATATGAAATGACGTGTCTAAAATCAATGTATTGATAAACTGGACGAAATAAATATTATTATTATTATTATTCTTTACTGGGGAACTGTCTGCTTTGTTTTGGGCATGTAGTAGTATACCCATGACTTATTACTAGTGACAACTCCTTTCAGAAAGGCATGGCTATCTGCAGTGTACACATTAAGTGATCCAAGCTTGTCATCATTCACTGACCCTTATGGTTATCTGTCACATTCTTAGGCAACCAGCGAGCACTAACTTTACAAAATTCAATGTGTCATGAACAATATCGTACACTACACCATATAAAATTTTGAACTGCTTCAATACGGTTCACAGTTGCACATGCCAGTTGTTCAAATTTGCTCCCTCAATGCCTCTAACATTCTGCGGAATTGCAGCAGTTACTGGCCTCCCATAGTGTTGAGAATCACTAAGGTTCACATGGCCCTCATGGACAAATACACACAACCTAGAGACATTGCTATGGTACATACAATCATCCCCATACATGCCATGCACATCCCTGTGAATTTCATTTGGTTTATGCCCTTTGGCCCACAAACATCAAACCACACCTCTCTGCTCTTCACATGACAGTAGCATGCATGCATAGTTGCATAGTTCATGCTTCTCTCGCTAGAGCTACACATGAAACATAAAATACCCTATGTTGTGAAAACTTCAAACTATATCTGTGTGAAATTGAAACATTCCAGCTACAATACTAAGGCAGAATAAAATTACTGTGCTTTACTTTTCGATCTGTCCTCGAAATTTCTAAGGATTTTAGAGAACAGCAAAATTGGTTCCAATATTTAAACACAAGGGAGATGTGAACAATTTTAAAATCCATAGGGGCATTCCTATTAGTACTAGGTTAAACATACAGTGGGATAAAATAATAGGATAACATAGTAACAGTGATGTGGATTTGAATTTAAGATGAATCTAAGAGTCAGAATGGAAACGCATACATCATTTATATTTTTTGGACTTGACCAGTTTCAAGACCCATTTGCTCGGTGGTGGTGTCAGTGGTGGATAATTATTTTAGTTGGTTTCTGCAACCAACTAAATTAATTAGATTTCATAACAGGGACCCAAAATGAACAGAGAGAACAAGATAAATTTGCAGCTCTATGAGAGACATTTGAAAAATGAATGAAGCATTTCCAAGGAGTTTTTCTGATAAAGCCAGGGAAATATGGGATACTCACAAGCATAATCACCCATATGTTGGAAAGAAGAATGATCACTCTCAACAAGGAAACTCACCTACAATTGTTGTAAAAGATGGGTGCATCCAACAAAATAAATAACTCTGTATGCAATGTAACATCAGGCAGAAACTAATACTTCCGTCGATTTGGCTGAAGAGCTGTGGAAGAAGCATAAGCTTTCACTTGTCAGAGTCACAGTGCAACAGGAAGCACATTCCTCAAGAGCTCAAAGATATTTCTGGAAGGAAACTGTATTCAAGCAAATTTGCTTTCACTCATCCTAATGCAGCAGAGACTACAATCATAATTATTTCATATATCTGACGTGAAAGATCTAATTGGAATCTTCTTATGCTATCTAAACAGCATAATGAATGGAATAGATTCAGAGGCTGAGCAGAAGAAGAAAATGGTTATCAACCTGTATTATAATGAAACTACATGTGGCATAGCTCCTTTGACCAAATGGTACGGAAATTTTCTGCAAAAGGAGCAAGATGGCAATTATCCATTTTCTTCACCCTCAGTGATTTAGCCACTGTAAATGGTTATACAATATTTGTCTTGAATTTCTCTGACTGGGGTAAGAAACCAAATCTATGAGATCTAGTATTGCAGCTGATAAAACCAGCTATAGAAGAATAAGCCAAGATATCGGAGCATTACAGAAGAGTGCGACTGACAATGTCTGAGTACTTCAAGTCCTAGGCTTCATAAGTTTTACACAGGGCTAGTGTGCGATTTAAATACGAGGTCCAGGACTTAAAGTACTAACAATTTTTCAAGTCTGGGGTATGTCATCTCAAAATAATTTGGGATCACCTTGTGTGGTTTACTGGTAAACACAAGTATGGTGGGAAATTTAGTGCTGTATATGTTGCTATGTTAGTTCAGTGGTTCAGGCAAACTTAATGGAGACTTGGAAATACATGGTTCCAATCTCAGTTAGGGCATTGAACTATTCAGTCTGACTTTACCTTTCCAGCTCCAGTCCTACACATGGCTAGTGTGAAAGAGACAATAATTTAACATTAAATATTACCTTTATTCACATGACAAAATACAGAATACAAAATACTGTTAAAATAAATTTGCTTAAAAAGTGTTCAAACATTTTATTTCCAATGGGGATCATAAAGTACCTCCCCTCCCCCATTGGCAGTAAGAGTTCTGTAATAAGGGTTGGTATTGCGAGGATTAAAGAAACACCTAAGGCATATCAAATAAAGACACACAAATAAATTGAAGTTGCACACCATTTCTGGACAAACAACCTTAACATCACATCCAACATAATACTGCTAATACCTACAAAATACTTAAGACGCTTTGGAAGTATATAACTCCACCACTAGATACCAGCACAAAACAATCAATACTGCCGCCACCACCACCACCACTGGGAACATGTCGGTCTCTTGCCAGTTGCTCTAACAACAAAGTTACCTTGGTAACATGCTGGCACAGCATTATATATCTCAACTGATTAATATGTTTCCTGGTAAACCACAAGGTGATCTCAAACTGATTTGAGATGACATACCACAATGGCGACTTACAATGTCATAAGTACTTCAATTCCCAGCCTTCATAGTTTAGCAGACTAGGCCAATTATTATTAACTTAATCTTTTTTTACATAAACCGTGTGTAGGACAGGAGTTCGTCAGGTTGAGTCAGACTGCCATAGCCGGGATTTGAATCATGGCTCTTTCAGTCTCTAGCTGATTGCTCTAACTACTGAGCTACCATGGCAATATATCAGCACATGATTCAAACTCTGGCTATTCCACTGAATTTTTCAGTCTGATTCTTGCAAATAAATACCTGGATTGCTATTACATGATGATCTCATTGCAGGATCATTATCTAATACTGTATTGATGAAACAATTTTAGTACTAGACAGTTTTTGTAGGAAATCAAATATTAATTGAGGTAAAAATACAAGATCATGGTACTTAAGAAAGGCAACAAGCTAAAGCAAGATGAGAAATGGTGTTGGCTAGGATCATAAATTAGTTAATAAATGTTGCAACCTAGGGGTAAAACTAAATAATAAAGATGGATAAAATGAACCAAAGAAAATAATACCTGTTAAAAGGAAAACTCTCTTAGACTCTCGGCAAGTTGTCACAGTAGATCAATGGTCAGAGCAACCGCACAGAGAGCGGGAGAACCTCGTTAAAATTTTGGCAGTGGCACTGAATTTCTCAATTGGTTCTAATATACTAATGTTTCTGTTGTTACTTGGACTATTCACTTCATCTTTCTCTTTAAAAATTGGCAGGAATTTTGTGGAAACCTTCCTCCCTCCAGAAGAACATTGAACGCCCTCCAGAATTCCCCTGGCATTCAATCTATTCCATTAGCTTTCTTCCTTTTTAATTTTTTAACCTGTTTTCTTATCTTGTTCTCTGATATTTCCTGGTCTAATATTTCTTCACAATTATGTAACTCCCCTAGTACTTTTGTCTACAATAGCACATTACTTCCACATAATAGTTTTTCAAAATACTCCTTCAATTTATTAGGACCAATTTTATTCTGCAATACCCTAGCCTTAGTTATTTTTTCTACCAACTCCCATATTGTTTTGTCATCATCCTGTTTTGCTGCCTTATAGATCTTTTACCCAATTTTATCACACCATTCTTTCTTTTTCTCCTCAAACATTTATACTTCTACCTCAATATCAGGAAGTTATCTTTTTCGAACCATTCTTCTGATTGTTTCCGTCTCCTAAACTTTCTTTCTACCCTATTTCTTGCTCCAATGCAATTCCCATCATACCATCCCTTTTTTACATTTTCCCTTGGATTCCTAATTTATATTGTCATTCCTACTAACTTCATTTCCCCTTCTAAGTATAGCATTGCTTCTTCAGCTTTTCCCTCCTCAATAAGCTGTGTAATAGCTTTCTTTCTTCTACTTGACTTTAAATTCCTAATAAATAATTCTCTCTTCTCTGTACTCCAACTGTAATTTTCAACAGTTTTACCTTCATATATATCTTTTGCCTGCTCTACTACTCCCACTGTTTTAAGTCTACTAGGTCATCATGTAAATTCTTTGAATATAACATATAATAAATGGCACTTTCTCCCATTTCATTGACAAATGTAAACTCCCCTGATTTGTCTGATCCAGTTGCCCTATTGTATTCATAGATTACTAACTTCACAAAATTCTATTAATATCTTCCCTTCTTTGTTACCTATTTTGTCTTTACTATGCCTCTTTATATAATTATTTTCTTTCATTTGGTAATCTTCTAAGTCAACTAAATGTAATTATTCTTCCCTTATCCTTGCATTGAAGTCCCCTAATATCAAGAAATCTAAATTATCATACTTCTAACACAAAACTTCAATGTGTTCTCTAAGTTACTATAAAAGCTTGCCTCATAAAAGTCTGATGACCCTGGTAGATTATATGCCACACCCAAAAGTAAGTTTTGGCACTTTCCCTTCACATATTGTAACATGACCCACATCACTCCCTCAGCACCTATTCCCTTTATTTCCTTTACTTCAAAATTTCTTTCCTTTCTAATAAACACTTCTATTCCCCCCGAGACCCTAACTTTCATTTTCTTTTTCACTCCATTTTTTCTGAAATAACCACAACTCTCCATACTTATTACTTCCTTGTTACTCATGTATCCCCCACTGCAATTACATTGCCCCACTTCAACACTTGTGTTAATTCACCTTTGTGGATTTTGTCTATTAGTCCTTCAACATTGCAACATAAAACTGCCAGGGTTGGCCCATCCTATATTGAATCCATCCTATTTTGTTTAAATTGTTGCTGCTTTGCTCTTGCCTGATTAACCACCCTTCCTGTTGTGTCATAAGTCTCCCATTGTCTCAAATTGTCAGGATGCACCCTCCTGGTGTTGATACAATGCTGATCTCTTCACCATCTTTCCATATGTTTGAACTGGCTGTGGCCACTAATGCATCACTTCTTGCATCGTGAATCAGCTGCTTCTGTGAGCTGACCTTCCTTGGTGGTGACGTCACAACCTTGGATGAACAGTTGCTTGCTGCTTCCCCTCTCTGTGGCGCATTAGTCCCTTCTCCCCGCCAATCTTATCCACTGTCCTGGATTCTTTCATCAGTTCGCTGAGATCTGGGAATTCAATCCATGTAGAGCTGAAGCTTCATAAATATGCTCTCCTACCTGCATTTCTGGCTATTTTTGTATCTTTTAGTACTTTGTGTCTTATTTCTTGCTCCTGTTTACCATGGTCACTTTCAATAAATATTCTCATGCCTTTAAGGTTTGTGCTGCTTACTATTCTCCATTTGACATTCATGGTTGCTAATTTAATTAGAATTGGTCTTGATTTCCATTCTCTTCAACCTAACCTAAAGGAGTTTTTTTCTTCCTCTTTGTTCTTCTACTCCAAAGATCATTACATTCAGCTTCCTATTGGCATGCACCAATTTCTCCCATTGGGTTAGTCTATTTTTACATTCCACTAATTCTCTTCTTGTTTCACCTGACGTGTGCTTCTTTTCAATTTTTCCATGTTCTTTCCCAATTTTGCTTCCATACTCTTCTCTCTTCATTTAAGATCTTTTATGTTGTCTGCTATGTTTATTAACATTGCCATCACTCCATCCATTACTGGTCCTGGAATGAGTTCTATGCCTCCTATTACTAATAGGACTGCAAGTACTAACATAATCCAAATACATTCTTAATGTATGTTAGTAAACATATACATAGTGTCAGGTGAAAAGTACCATGTGTATCAAAAACCCAATAATATAGAGTAGAATGAAAATAATTTCATTTTAGAATAATTGCTGATGGACATTAAACAAGAAGCAGTGATTAGAAGACTTTGACAAATACCATGACAAAATGAAAACTAGGAGCAGAAAATGGCAAAATAATGCAACATCTTAAAAACATCTTGGATGAAGCTCAGTATGATGAACAGCTGGAAATAATAAGTGATACAGACATTAAAACCAACAATAGAAGCCAGTAAACTCAAAAGTCAAGTTAAACTGTAGATCAAACAACAGTTTTATTCAACTACAGTGTTGAAGAAAAATTCTTCAATGTCAGTATCAAGAGCCATTGAGAGTGAGCAAGTAATTGGTGCTTAATTGTTATTACAGTAGTGGATACATTTATTTTTACAATAATTCTCAATCTCTCTATAAATTCTACAGTATGAAGCTGAGGACTGAAACATTTTAATGCTGAAACTTCAAGTTATGCATTCTGAAAAGACATATTTTAGGTGTGTAACTAAAACATTGACACTAATGAACTGATGTGAAAATGCTACAAAAAGGAACTTCAAGTGTTAAGTGACTAGCAATATAAAATAATCATAAATACACACAACATTCTACTAACAGATACAGCAGTCGTGTTGATTACTTTAAGTACTTCCATTTTATTCAATATTCATATTTATTTGTTTTGTTTTCACAACATTACTACTAATTATTGCATATAAGTTTAATTTTCTTTGTGGTAAGGATAAATAATTTGCTACCAAAATAAGCTCAGGTATGGCTTGGGTACAAAGGATACTGATTTATTACCAATCTATACTTCATGAAATGGTCCTGTATTGAAAATCTCCAGCCACCAGTCGCAGGACTGGTTTCTAAAACTGAGTCCCCTGCCTTGTTTACAAAATAGTGTAAAACCTGCAATATTGCTTTAATCCATATGAGTAATTAAGTTATAATAAAAAATATATGCAATGACACATTCTTTACAACAAGAATGGAGACACAGAAGTGTTTAAAAGAGAACATCCAACTGTATGCCATGGTTAATATGGGATGAGAAACACATGCATTAAACCTAGTCCTAGGCAAGCTGAACAATTGTTGCTGGTGCCATGGAGGAGGTGGAATATTCTGCTGTATGAGTCCACGAGTCCAGTGGTACAGGTGCTAGTGTATGAAACACAGATTTATGCTGCCATATCTTGAAACTTTTTAAACTTTAAATATTCTATATATATGACCTGAAGATACTTAAGGGACTAGCTAGTCCTGCTAGTCCTACTAGTCCACAGACAACACACCTATACTGCGTATCATACTGTAACAAAAATGGCTACTTTGGTTGCTTCCAAGAAACTTTGTTTCATCACTTTGATGCTCAGCTGCGCTGAATTTCTTAGCTTCTGCTGCACTTTGCTGTCTCTTTCACCTAAATGCACATTCCGATGACTCTGCCATAACTAACTTCCTCAACTAAAGTTGGAGTTTTCTCAAAAAAAGGCAGTTTCTCTCTAACCTGCTGGCAAAGTTGATGCACCTTAGCATACTACTGTACTACTACTCTCATCTTCTGCCAAGGAAATACATACATACATAACATTGCAATCTGTAGACTCAAACCCCAAACTCTAGGATGTAGATCATGTCAACAATTACATTTATTCATACTTATTAATAAATTTATTTACAAATAATAACTCTGACAATCAATTTTCAGAGGTATCAGTTTTGCATAATTGTCAATTACATGTCTGTTTCCAAAAGTCTACCTGTACACTTGCATTCTTAGAATATTCATGTTTATTATATTTACATTGTTACATTATTACCAGTATTTTTTGATTGAATGAAATCCTCCTCTGTATAAAAGGTGTGAGTAATAAGGTATCATTTTAATTCTGATCTAAACTTGTTTTTGTTCAAAATAAGAACTGAAGCTTTCCTGGCGACGTATTAATTCAAAATCTTCTCGGGCCAAGTTTTTACCTGGCTAGAAGCCCGAGAAGATTTTGAATTGTTTTTGTTCATTTGTAATTCTTTTATAGAAGAGGGAAGTGAATTAAACAAAACTATTCCTTTGTAGTAAACCCCTTTTTGGAATAACTGCAAACTATTTGTTGGTCTTTGTAAAGTCCTGCCTATGTCTGGTCTCTTTGTTATGAATATCTGTAATTTTTGTAAACTTTTCTGGGTTATTTATTACAAATGACAATATGGCTTGAATATATTCACAGGCTAATGGTAAAATTCCAAACATTTTGAAGAGTGGCTTGCAGTGAGTTGATTGTTTTTCCCCTGCCATTATTCTTAATATTTTTTTTTTGCATGATGAATACTTTTTCAGCATTTACTGAATTTCCCCAAAATATTATTCCATATGCCATCAATGAATGAAAATATGCATAATAAGCTGTTTTTAGCCGTTTTCTAAGCTGAATTAAAGATCGAATTGCAAAACATGCAGAGCTCAGTTTGGGTAAGATATAATCAATATGGTGTTTCTAATTCATGTTACGATCAATCATAAGACCTAGGAATTTTGTATTACAGGCTTCTGCAATGTGATTATTTTCATATTCTATCTTTAAGTCTGCCATGTTTTTATGCTTTGTGCAAAAATTAATGTAGTTAGTTTTTTCAAAGTTTATGTGGATTTTATTACTTTCAAATCAATCATTTAGGTGTTTTGAAAATTTTATTAGATGAATTTCGGAACTGACTGACATTGTGTTCTTTAGTTATAATACTTGTGTCATCTGCAAAAAGAACTGGATAGGCGTATTGTTGTTTATTACTGCAGGTAGATCATTTATATAAACTAAAAATAATAAGGGACCCAGAATACATCCTTGTGGGACACCATGCTTTATTTCACACCATTCAGAATATACATTGCTGTTATTTGAAGTATTTATTATAACCTTTTGCTTTCTCTTTGATAAGTAAGATGTAATCCATTGATATCCTTTGCCCCTAATTCCATATCGTAATAATTTTGATAGAAGTATTTCATGATTAACGCAATCAAATGCCTTTGATAGATCACAGAATATTCCTAGTGTGTTAAGTTTGCCATCCAATGATTTGAGAACTTCATTTGTTAAATTAAAGATGGCATTACTAGTTGATATGCTCTTCCTGAATCCAAACTGCTCTTCGCTAAAATATTATATTATTATTACATTTATCTAGATGGTGATGAATTCTTTGAAACATAATTTTTTCAAAGATTTTTGAAAAAGCTGTAAGTAAAGATACTGGTCTATAGTTTGACATTTCTGAGATTTGCCCTTTCTTGTATAACGGCTTAATGACTGAATATTTTTATCTGTCTGGAAATATTCCTGTTAACATGGATATGTTGCATACATGACTTAAAGGTTTGCAAATAATGTCTTTAGTGTTTTCGTGCTTATTTCATCGTATCCTGATGAATTCTGGCTTTTCAGGGATTGTATTACTTTTTTATTTCGGTTGCACTTGTGGGTACTATCTCTAAGGATGTAAAATTTACGATACAGAATTCCTGAAGGTACGAATTTGGATCTCTCTTACGCTGTTTCTTTGTCAGTAAATTTTCTGCCACCTGACAGAAATATTTATTAAATGCATTTGCTATCTGCTGGGGATCATTTATGGTCACGTGGTTTGCTTTAATTTCTTTTATATCATTTTTCAAGTGATATTTACCAGTCTCTTTTTTAATAATGTTCCATATAGTGCTAAGCTTATTGTGAGAGGACTGTATTTGTTTTTCATAACAAAGTTTTTAGCTGCATTTGTAACCCATTTTAGAATTCTGCAGTACATTTTATAGTGTTGTCTACGTCTAACACACTTACTTTCTCTAGTTGCTAAATTAAGTTCTCTTTTACGTCTACATGATATTTTTATACATTGAGTTAGCCAGTCATTTTTAGAATTGTTATTAATTTTCTTTACATGGAGTGGAAAACTAGAACTATGAATTCTTATGAAAGTGTTTAAGAAGGAGTTAAATTTATCATTTACATTATTTAGTTTATGCATTTCTTCCCACAATTCCTCGGAGAGTTTAGCTTTAAAACACTCTATGTTTTCTTTGTTTATAATTCTAAAGCTGGTTACGAGGTTTGTTTTTTTGGAATTGGGTGTATAATAATCAATTTTGGTGAGTTGTCCATCATGGTCTGAAAGTCCATTAACAAAGGGTTGTATTTCATGGTACTCCTTTTTAGACATATCTATAAAAATATTGTTGATAGCCGTTTTGGAATTATTTTGAATTCTAGTTGCGGAATTGACTGTATACATAAGATCATATGATCTTAATAGTGAACAAATTTGCATTTTTGATTGCTGTCTATCAAGAAATCTATGTTCAAGTCACCACATAAAATAAATTGAATCTTTGGCTTGAAGAACAGTTTTAGAATAATGTCTAAGTTATGTAGAAAGTTGTCAAGATTTCCTGTGGGTGCTCTATATACCACTAATATAATTAGTTGGTTTACTGTGTTAATATGAACAGCGCAACATTCAAGGTTTGTTCCATACAGTATTTTTCAAGATCAATTACGTTGAAGCATATATTATTCTTAATGAAGATACTAACACCTCCTTTAGAGAGTTTTTGTCTTCAGTACCAAGGTGCTGTTTTATGACCATCCATTGAAAAATGTAATATTTCCTGTTTTTCTAAATGATGTACTGTAATACATAAAATATCCGGACTTAACTTTTCAAATTTGAAATTGATTAACAATTCATTTATTTTATATCTTAAACTTTGAATGTTTTGGTGAAATACTGTGAGTAAGTTTTCTTTTTTTAATGACTTGGAAAAATGATTATCTGGTTTCTGTTTTACTTCTAAAACATTTACTGCTCTATTTATCTGATTTACTCTAAAAAAGGAGCAACATTACTAGTGACAAGAGCAGGAATATTGCTGGTACTATCCATGGTTGTACATGAAAGTCTCTCAGCAATGGAATGCATCAGCATATCCTTGCCTTGAGAGTTCAGATGCAAGCCATGTTTAGTGTAACCATACCTTTCAATGGATGACACGTCGATACTAATGTGGCCTGTTCCCTCTGGACTAAAAAACTGATCAAGCCTGTGATTAACTGCCCTCACCCTCCTGTTAATCCAAGGCTTGTCAAATCTCCAGATGAGATTCACAAAACTCACATTAGTGTGGCTACTGGCCTTGGCAATGTGGTTAATGTCCATCTCAATTGAGTAATTGAGATCCCTATCTAGACTATTTCCAGGTCCCCCCACTATTACTACATGATCTGCTTTATCAAGATCCTTTGCAAAAATTTCTAAATTCCCCACCACATGTCTTAGACCAGCATTGGGGGTTGAAAATACTGATAACAGTACATTCCTCCCCCAATTTTGCCTGGAGTCTTTCTCTGATGCCCCTAGCAAGACTACTCCCTAAAACTTAACACCTTACGTTTGGCATCAGAGGACCTCTTTCCTGGCTTGGACCTGGTAGCAGGCCTCATCTCCAGTGATGATGGAGTAGGCACTTCTTCTGGCATAGCCAGGGAAGATTCCGCCTCTACCACAGCCAAAACTGAGAACCTGTTACTCAGCTCCAATTCGGGAAGTTTCTCACGAGCACACACAAAACTACGCCTACATTTATGGCTGGAATACACCTTAAATTCTGGCAATTTACTTCTACATTTACCCAATCTCAGGTTTTCAATTTCAGATCTAGCAAGTTCTAGTTCTTTATGTAGGCTTAGTATGGTGTTCTCATGGCTTATCACTAAGGTCTTAAATCTACACAGTTCACACAACCAAACCTGACCTACACTTTCACAATTAGTATTCACACAGTCCCAGTGCAACCATAATTCACACTCTGCACAAAAAACACCTTGTTTCACAATCCTACAACACGATCCACACTTACCCGACACATCACAAACTCGCGTACTCATTCTCATAGACATAATACACCACTTATTAAATACACTAAACACCACTTTCTAATAGACTAAACACTGGTCACTTATCAAAATGTTGTCATTGGATTCACTTAATCACAATATGCTTATTATTTATTATATTAAAAATATGAAAATAGAAAAGTTGACTGAACTGCTAAGTTAAACACTAATATATGCAAACACAAAACCAATATGGCGGACTTAGTCAGCTGGCTAGTGGCACAAGTAAAAAACTATATTAGCCTTAAACTAGATTATAAATTAAACTTCTACGGATATTAACAGTTGACTGAGATCTTATATTTAGCTTCTTAACACTTTTAGCTCACAATTACGTTGATAAATATACAAAATTTGAAAAGATATGGGAGCCTACCTATACGCTTGACAGCACCTAGACGCCACCTATCGGCATATCAAGTTTCTAGAACTGCCAGAAGTTGCACGTAAAGCATTTGTTTACTAGGCCATTACTGCATGAATTACTTTGATCTAAGGGTAACATACACCTATAACAGTTCACAGGGTTATGTAAAGCAGTTTAAGTGCCATAGCGCACATGTTCACATTTCGAACAATCCAGCTACATAAAGGCACTATGCTGCGCACATAGTCCACATCTGCAACATTCGGCTGGCCAAACATAGCTTGGCTTGGTGTTTATTTGTACTTGTAGTCAATATTAATAATTGTTAACCCTTCCTCCAGACCCCAAATCTCCAACCTGTAAAGCATCTTAAACAAACTGCTCCCAAATAAACACCCACCATTTTATTTGCATCTCTGGTATTTCATCTTTGTGTGTTCTTATAACCTTTAAAGAGAGTTTTCCTTTGAACAAGTATTATTTTCTTTGGTTCATTTCATCCATCTTTATTATTTAACTTTACCTCTAGGTTGTAACATTTATTAATTAATTTATCTTCCTAGTCAACACCATTTCTCATCTTGCTTTAGCTTGTTGCCCCTCTGAAATACTATTATCTTGTTTTTTACTGTGCTTGCAAAGAGACGTGTACACTGCCAACATGATGCGTAGTGGCATGAACTGATGCCGAGGTCGGCCGGCAATTTGCAACCAGTAACTGGTATCAGTCTGTCATGCACCATGATAATGTGAATATCACTCCTCATGACCCATAGCGGAGATAAAAATAGAGTAAACAATGCCACCCATAAATTACGAGGAAAAGTCTTGCACAAGCAAACACCAGAAGTGATTGCTAAAGTGTATCGATTCATGATTGAGAAGGCTGCTGAGTGGATCCCTATTAAATTCAAGTCTGCACAGAAACATAGAGGTAGCCACCATTTTGTCATTTAGTTCAGTCTGTAGAATTAAATCTGAATTAGATCATATTCAGTTAGGCAAACGAGGGTCTTTTTCAACACAACACTTTGTAAAGAAATACCCAACATGTTCTTACAGAAGATTATTAATTTATCTACACCATGCTAATCGAGATGAATATTAACAGAAATGGTATTATGTCTTGCTGCCTTGTAATTAGATGGAAAATTAAGGGAATACATTAGACTATAGTGACTGTCAGATTGTCAGATCTTTTAAAAATTATCGCAATATGAATCAATGAAATTTGGTTATTATAGATCTGCTAGCAATAAAACAAAGGAGGTATGAAACAAAAGATGACTTCCCACATGAGAAAAGTTTAAACAGTTTAAAATTGTAACCAATAGCAAGGAACATAGCCGAAATGTTAACTCTACAAAAAAAAGTATATGACAAACTGTGTGCTTTAATGAGGTCTATATATGTAGTGTTGTAAATTTTTGTCTATCTTATGGAACCGCAACCCGATATTATAATATTTACAGAGCATGGTCTAAAAATAGAGGAATTAAATGTAGATAATTATGAAAACTACTCATTGGGGGCTAGTTACTGCAGAAATAACCATAAAAGTGGGGGGTGGTGGTAATTTACGTTAAACAAGAAATTAAATACAAAGAAATAGATTGCAAAAAATTCTGTGAAGAAATGTGCAGCAAATTTGCAGCAATCGAAATAAAGCAAAAAAGTAAAAACCTCATAGTAATAGGGATTTACAGTCCTCCAAATGCAAACAAAGTAATTTTTCTCGAGAGATTAGAAGAATGTCTCAACAGTATAAGTAAAAATAGAGACACCATAGTAATAGGAGATTTCAATATAGATGTTCTAGTAGAAAACAAAAAGAAAAGGCTATTATTAGAAATGCTAGAAAGAAATAATGTCACACTGGCAGAGACAGAGCCAACAAGAATAACTAGGTATTCAGCAACATGTGTGGACCTCACGTTCTCAAACCTAAATAGGGAATCTTATGAAATTAAAATAGAAAAAATGGAATAAGTGACCACTATGGCCAACAAATTGTAAGTAAAACATTAGGTAACTTAAAGGCCAAAAGAATAGTAAACAAAAACACACTAGAAGCATTACGCTACTACATCAAAGAAGCACAATGGGAAGAAATCTATGAAAAATATGAAATAAATGAAAAATTTGAATGTTTTGCTAAAATCTTAGAAAAATGCTTAAACACAGCAATACCTATATGCAAAATAAATTGTGGTATGCAGAAAAGTAAAAACTGGCCAACCAAACGTATAAACATCTCAAAAAAATGCATGCAATTCCTAAACAGCTTAAAACATCCAAAACTAGACGATAAATCATACACATATGTAGAAAATTACAAACAAATGCTCAATAAAGTAATAATTGAAGCAAAGAAGCAGCACAACAAAATACTGATACAAAATGCAGAAAATAAAATTAAAGTAGCATGGAATATAATAAAAGCATCACATAAAGAAAAGAAACAAATATGGGTAGAAAACACATGTATTGAAGTAAACAATAGATTAATATAAAACCCAATAAACACAACAGAAACATTTAATGATTATTACATCAATATTGTAAAACCTTTAGGCCTCAGTCAAGGTCAAAACCAGCAAACAACTGAAAACGGTAGGATGAAACATAAAAGTAGTGTTTAATTATTCTTTATTCTTTACTCGACCTTTACCACTATAATTCCAATTAACAGTGAACACTTAAGAATAACCGCTGGAGACATATGTACAGGTAAATTCCCAACAATTTTATTTATCTAAGAGTAATAAATAGCTCTGTACAACAAAATTGTAAATCTTTTCCTGCCATGAAATGAAAATGTGTAACTTTTACTAATTCAGGTCTCCTAAATTTGAATTTGAAGTCAAAAATTCTCTATCACTTACCGTTTTCTTTGGCAACCATATTTAATATTTTGATTAAAATTCAATATATTTTTTCAAAATTGTACTATATTCAGCATTCAAAAGTACTAATTTTAGTGAAAAGGATGCAGTAATTACTGATAAAATGTCAAATAGTTAAAAAAAAAATTTACATGTAAATAACTTTTACAAATTTTCCACAACTTTGATGTAGTTATCTGCTCTGTAATTTTCCAGGAATTCTGAATATATGTCGTTGAATGTACATGTTACTTTTTCTGTTTCGGTGAACTTTTCTTTGAAGATAGGATATGCTGGATTTTTCGGATTTGAGGACAAATGAAAATGCCCATTTTAATTTTCCTTCACTTAACCTGGGAAATTTGTCTCTTAAATACTGAAGACTATTCTCATTTTTTCCTTTGCTTTAACAAAATTCTTCATTAAACCCAGCTTTATAAGGAGCAGTGGTAATAAAATTTTCTGAGAATCCACGAGTGGATGAAACTTTACATTTTCCTCGCCTGATACTAAACTTTGTCTCGCCACTCCTTGACTCTGTGATGATTAACTCTGTCTGATAGTTCCACTAACACAAAAAACAATATTTTGTATATCATGGTTGCAATCCGGTTAATAGACCAATACACATTTGCCATTCGTAGTCATAACTTACTGCTTTCAGGAGGATATCCATGTTTTCATTTGTTTCTTTCATATTTATGCCATAAGCCCCTGGTACCAAAGGGTAAATATTACCATTGTGTAGCAATACACCTTTTATACTTGACTTTGAAGAGTCGATAAATAAACGCCACTCATCAGGAATATGTTCTCTGCCTAGCTGAAGAATAAGTTTCCTCATATTATTACAATAAACAAGAAAATTGTTCTGATATATGGTGGGCTTTGAGACAGTGATGTGTTTTAACAATTAAAATTTAGTTGAGTCGATTTTGTAACCCTACATCACTTACTTTTTTATTTCGGAAAACATGTTTCAGAAGCCATGTGCTTCCATTGTCAATTCCTTTGGTCGACTACCGGCATTGCTTGCTGTGGTGGTTGTCTCTGTCCCTGGTGGTGGTTTGATGAACTTCTGGATGAGTAGATCGCCTGGCGGGATTTCAAAATTGAAAACCCGGTTCTTGTTTTTCCAAACTTAATAAAATTTTGGACATAGCTACAGAGAATGGATTTCGGGCAGAACTGGTGTACAAAAAAGTTAATAAAGCCAAAAATAGAAAGAGAATTAAAGAAGTCAGCACACTCACTCAAAACCAGAAAGAAAACAAGATCTACAAGAAGTTTACATACCACCCTACAACTTTCTACAAATTCCAGAGGATCTTCAAAAGACATAACATCATTCTAGCCCCTAAAAACAATTACTCTATAAAAAACATTTTAAATTCCAAATTAAAAGATGATATCCCACAAGAAAACAAACCAGGAATATATCAGTTCAGCTGTAATGACTGTGAAAAAATCTACATCGGCCAAACAAAAAGAAATATAAAAACCAGGGCAAAAGAACACCACAGAAATATTAAACTCAAACAAGAAGAAAAATCTGCAGTAGCTTGGCATTTTTGGAAAGAGAAACACACTATAATTAGAAGTCCAAAAATCCTCAAAAACATCACAAGGAAGACAGAATTAAAAGTTTGGGAAAACATATATATTTGGAAAAACAAGAACCGGGTTTTCAATTTTGAAATCCCGCCAGGCGATCTACTCATCCAGAAGTTCATCAAACCACCACCAGGGACAGAGACAACCACCACAGCAAGCAATGCCGGTAGTCGACCAAAGGAATTGACAATGGAAGCACATGGCTTCTGAAACATGTTTTCCGAAATAAAAAAGTAAGTGATGTAGTGTTACAAAATTGACTCAACTAAATTTTAATTAAGAAAATTGTTTTTAGAAATATATGCTGATAAACTATGTTGACGCTTATGATAAATTGATTCTTTGGTACCCGGTTGTAAGAGACGCCATTCCTTTAGTCAAGATACTAACAATTCAGTCTGGGCTTGTGTGTGATTTAAATCTCTTAGCTATTAAATCATTTGGCATTGTCTATGAAATTAGATGTGGTTTTTTTTGGATTCCACGGATTCAGAATCAGATTCAGAGTCATGAGTGAAAGAAGAAGTAGGACCAGCCTCAGGGGAGGAACTCGATGCTTCCTCTTGTGGAGTCATTTATCCAGGTGGCATTGGAATAGGAAATGAATTGCTCTTCTTAATAGGCCTTCACGCGGAGGGCAAATCTGGATAGACTATACTGTGTTTTTTGAGATGAAACCAGAAGTAACAGTCTAAAAGGTGGTCCTTCTGTTCTGTCCATACCATAGGAACAGCAAACTGCATAGAAGGGCGAGTGCCATTCAACCGGCCTCTCAAATTACAAGATCATCCACTACAACAACATTTAGGAGCAAAATGATTGTCCTTATGTACTTTAGAGTTAAAGTACAATTCATATGCTTTCTTAATTGTAGGATTATTATTTTCTCTTTGAGATTTTGTAGTGAATTCACTACACACATAATATGTTTGGATAATTTACACACTGACGCAACAATGTTTCTGTAAAATGAGTTTTATAAACTAAAGGTCTTTTTAACGCACTTCTAACTGCCAAGCACTGTTATTCACAACCACAAAATTAACATCTGAACTAACATGAAATATGAACACAGAACTTGACATATAAACGAACTCGACAATAGCAAGTCACTATACTGACTGAATATTATTCTTTACAAGTAGCAGTGGAGGAAGGGTATACATTTGGAAAAGAATGTAGACAGGTAATGTGTCTTCTGATAACTTCCACTAGCATCTACCTGCAAGATTACCTTATATTTGCAAGCAGTCAAACCCAGCATAGAGTGACGGCCTGGCAAGTATTAAAAAAAAAAGCAGAATTGCATCATGATAAAAAGCCTTACGTGATATGAAAAAATGGAATGCATTTTTGAATTCAATGGACATATTAACATATATATTTCAGAGTTTCAAACTTTGGCACCTTTTTTTTTTTTGTTGTTGTTAATCTAGGTCTTTCAAAATAACCTTCTCACAATGCAATACACAAATATGCAGAACAATCAGTTGTTTAGAAAACCCTAGAAATGGATGACATCAATGCTTATGGAGTCCATTGTATAATTGGTTGCAAACCATGAATATTTACTCTAGGTGTTCTCTGGCTTCAAGCCAGGTGAGGGGATGAACAGCCATCAACATTTTGGGAGCGTACATCTCTCCCATCATCAGGATGATGAATGACTAATTGGGCAAAGTGCCTGTATATATACTGTGCGCCAGGTGGCACGGACCTCGTAGGAAAATCTCCTTATCTGGCTGCTGCCTGGATCTTATTTAATGAAGTTTATGTCCTGGAACAGCAGAGAAGAATATTGGTAATAAATAAATGACTGCATTTTGAAAATATTGCCTCAATAAACAACCTGGAAATGGATTGGTATCATTAACATTCAAAATATCAGCTAGACAAAGATTTCCATTGCTAAAAGAAAACTGTATCCAATAGTAGAACTTGCTCCATGGTGATGGGAAGAATGTGTGGAAGTTCAGTGGTTTTTCTGGGAGCAATATCTTGAAGATATGTATCATTTTAAGTTGTGAATGAATCCAAAAGTAGAAAACAGTAATTTCCAAAACAAGGGAAAAAGGCTTCAGGATCTCAGCTCCTTTTTTCACTCACCCTTTTTTCCCCAATTTGTTGCCTTCACAGTAAAGTTTTTTACCTTAAACACCTTGAAACTTAAGGTCTAAAACTGCCGGTATTCTTTCACAGTGCCATAAATATTTCAGGTAAAATAAACCCATTCATACTAACAGTGGGCGCTGTGCATGATTGTGTATGAATAGGTCAGCGCACTAATAAATAATGCTACAGTTTGTAAATTTTTCTTCCCAACTAAGTTTAATGTCCTGTTTGCTCTCATTTCATGTTTGAAACCACTTTGTTTAGTATTGTAACATGCCATATGCTGTTGTTCTTGGGTTCACAGAAGCTTTGGTATGCAGCAGTTGGGCTGGAATGAGGTAGACATAAGAAGTGTGACATGCTGGCAACTGGAAGCTTTGGAATGCACCAAATCTGACACAAGGCAGAATCTTCTGGTAGGTTTGACAGGTTTCTAGAAAGTTGTCTCATCATTTTTAGTATAAAAAGTGGGAAGAGTTACAGTACAGTGTGAGTTGTGAGTCAGGTTTGACTGGAGTGTTAGCATACAGTGGCGTGAGAATTCTGACAGCTGTCTATGCATCAAAGCATCGAGTGAATTAAATTTTATTTGTAACCAATTTTTCAGTCAAGAAAGGCACTGGTGTGGGAGTGGGATTTTTATGCTGAGATGGAGGAAATGATGGAAAGTTTGTTGGTAAAATTAAGGAAATTAAGCTAGAAATGAAAAATGTCATTCATGGCTATATGAGAAAGAGTTGCAAGTCAAGTAAGTCAAAGGTTCTACTGGGGGTGTTAGCACGCATGGCAACTGTCAACACATCCAAACATCAAGTAAAATGTACTGCAGAATTTTTATGTAGCAGTTAAATAAAGAAATTATTTGCAACCAATTTTTGAAATAAATAAACACTTTGGTTAAATTATAATCAAATTATCACAATATCTGTAGTAGCCATTCCTATGATCTCAAGTTTTTTCTCCTTTTTTTTGTAGCAAGGCAGGAAGGCAATCATTTTATGGCATATCCAGAGGGTTTCTATTTCACTGGAAAGCCAATTTTTATAAGCACAATTATTTTATTTGTAAAGGTGTAGTTTTCCAAGAATTTAATTTTTTTCTCTGCAGCTACATCAATTTAAGATAATTTTCTGTGCGTGTTGACATGCTCTGTTGTAACACATTGTCTCAGTACACTCCAAAACATACAAGAAACATAAAGAGAAGGAAAACACAAAAATTAATATATCATTTGTCACATTGACTTATTTGTCAGGAATAGTTAACAACATATGCAGTTTTACCATTATAAAGGCTATGCTATTTCATCTTTCTCAGATATGTCACCAGCTCACCATACTACTAGGAAACAAAGAGGTGTATGTAGCATCATGAGGTACTTCAAATACAATCATGGTCCCCATATGGTCATAAGTAATCTGTATAAACAGATCAGAGCTAAACAATGAGCAATCTCTTCTCATAATCTAGTTAATACTAAGTGATGGCAGAAGCCTATATTTGGAATGAGCCAACCTAATTAGTTTGAACCAAGGAAGTATAATTTGAAAGAATTACACCTGACAGTGATTCCAAGACAGTGTCAACACTGACAAACATGCTGTTTGTACCCATTTGTGCAAGGACAATGAATGTACAGCTACAACTAATGATGAGCAAAGTGTGTGTTCTTGGACTATGAAAACAAACACCAAATCAGTGAAATGTGATTTTATTAGTATAGAAACAACACTAATTTTCACAGTTATAAACTGTAATGGTATTAACATTATGAGGCATCAAAAACAAAACAAAAAAAAAGAGGCAAAAAGGAATGATCTGTTCCAGTAATCTTACTAATAAGATCTAAAAGTATTCTGGCTACAAACTGTTCACAGAGAGGAATAATTCATGGACTGCTATTTGAACACAGATGAATAAGTCTTTATGTGTAGTGCTTAATATTATAAAATGAATTTAAATCAGTGGAATATTTTTGGCAGTTGCTGCACCGGTAATGGATCCACACATGGTGAGTGTATAGATATTTTTATTTCACTGAGCAGCAGTTTTCAATCTTTGTTAAGACTCCTCATGTTCATTTTGGTTTTTCAAGATCCAGATGCTTTGGCATGCTGATTTCTGACACCAGTCTTGTTTCTTTTTTACACTGAGATTGTGATCTAATGGTGTAATCTATGATTAATGTTGTTAAAATATTTATTCCTTTCAAACCATACCTTAAGGATGAAAACCTTAACTTTCTAAAGTGTCAGTATGTATATAGTGTTGAAGCCTTTTAACAAGATACTATCTAAAATAGTTTCGTTCAGTGCATTAAAAGCTTTTGATTGTTCTTTAATCCATTATTTATATATTTATTCTTCCAATAGTTCATCATATGCACAAGATTTGCCTTCGTTGTATAGTCATTTTATGTTTTGTTTGTTTGTTGTTTTTTGTGTAATGTGATGAATAAATATGAATTTTTAAATTAAAGTGGCACAATTCTTATTAGTTTTATGCAGCCTGGTATAAATGGTTATTTATACTGATTTTCTATGCCATCTGCTCTGTTTCTTTACTTGCAGTTTTAGTTTTTGCATTAGATATACAATGCCATATGCTGAAATCATGCTCAACTTTTGAATACTAAATTTTAACATATCTTAAACGTTTGTGTCTGTCATTGAAAATAGCTTTAATTCAACACATTTCCTGTTTTGCAAGTCTAAATCATTATGTTGTGAGCCTTTTCCAATTTGCCGTTTATTATACCACTTAGTACAAATTCAAAATCAAATATTTTGCAAGGGTTTAAATCCATGACAGAATATGCTACAAATTGCTGAAAATTCTTGGAAATCAATACTCATGCCTACCAAGCATATATTTTGCCACCATTTTTGCTTCTCTCTTTTTTTCTTTACCCCTAACTTTTAACTGGTACTGCCTTATTTTGAATGGTTTAAGCTTTAGTAGCATTGCCAAAACCCAATAAGTATCAATAGAGCTTGAATTGTTGAAAGAATGTAACAGATGAATGTGCTATTAAAGTATTTCCCCTTGATTTATTTCCTGATCAATTTTGTGGGTTCCTCATGAAGATATTACAACAGTAACACATACTTAACATTGTATTTTTAATGCCTGAATTATTAATTTCAATATAATTTAAAAAAGAATTGTATGATGGTGGTGGAGTTGAACTGATTTCATTTCAAGTAAAATTATAAAGGGGGCTTTTGAGCCCCAGGCACCCCAAATTTTGCTACATTTTATATATTTTAAAAAAATTACCAGTATATTTCTTTCATCCTAGCTGGTATCATATGCTTTTTTGCTTAATATTTTGAAAAATAAACACAATAAATAAAAAGAATGGAAAATAGGAATTTAATGCAAATTTGTAACACTAGACATTAAGAGGTGAATGTACTAAGTAGAGGTCAGAATTTTAGGTAAATACATATTTTACTGGCATCCTAATTCTAACTTGAAACTTTTTTAACATTCTGGATATGCATACCAGACCAAATATTTTAAGCTTTATTGCACATAAAAACACACATTCCGATTTTTTTATGAAAATAAATAGTTTTGGATATTCATATAAATTACACAAAATCGCATAAGGGAAACCTCTTTTTAAAATAATTTTCACATATGTACATAAAGTCACATAAAAGCAGAAGTAGAATTATTTTTAATGAGTCACCATCCAACTTCTTTAATGCTCAATTACATAAGCCAGATGTTCCAATTTGTTATTCATTATTGGAAGAAATGATATGTCAGTTGAAGTATACCTTCAGTTTGACAAAAATATGAACGTTCTGTTTTCTCAAGCTGCATGAGCCTGCAAGATAACGGGAATTCCTCCACTTCCATGTGCGCTTGATTTAGCATATGTTATCGCTTCACAGCTCGCTAGTATGTACATTGATATTTGTAGGTAGCTATTAGACTGTATAGTCAATAATTATTTAGATATTTTTTTAATCTGCAAAGTTTATACAACCTTCTATATGTGTTGTGGTGTTGGGAAGTAACATATAGACAATTTTGAGTTCAGTCCATTAAACATGCAAGGTATAACAGGAGACTAACGTTCACATGGAACATAATGTTTAAGTGGCAATGAACTAAAGACAGCTATTTCATGCTGTTCAAAAAAAAAAAAAAAAAAAAAAACAAACAAACAAACAAACAAACAAACAAACAAACAAATATTAAGATCCTGTGCCAGTACTTTAGCATAACCATGCAAATTTTCAGTGTATTGTGAGAATTTGTGTAGAGCATTAGTTTCAGCAGACATACCCATTATGCAATTGAATCAATCTAAGTTTAAAACAATCTTGACGAAATATACAAATTTTGAAATGCGAAAACATTATCTTCCCAAGTGCTATGAAGAAACTGTGACATATAAACACAAAATCTGTGCTGATTAAAAATATGGGCGAGCATAGTTGAAACTCCAGATTCTAGTGACAGGAAAATAGGCAACATTGTTGTAGGTGTATTTAAGAATGATCCTGAATTTCAAAGCAGTCTTTTCGACTAACCTACCAAGAAATGCCTACCACAATCCATGTGAGTATTGCCAGATTATTTAATGATCCAATGCAGATATTGTGGCCAGATAGTGTACAATATGACAGTGTTTTATTACTTATTTACTGAAGCTGCACCATATATGAAAAATACAGCAGTAGGACTTGCAGTTATCCTAAGTGATTCACGACACATGTGTGTTGTATATGAATTGCATAGCATATGTGAGGAAATTAGAGCCATATTTCCTGGCATTGACAATTATTGATTTTTAATGATAAGAAAGTGTTCATCAAATCACCTAAAAGAATTGCAATTTTTTAGAACAAAAATCCAAACACTGTATTGCCTCCTACACCTGTGATGACTCATTGAGGAATATGATTGGCTGCAGTTTAATACTATGCAGGAAACCTAGATGATTTTGCTGCTATCATAAATGAATTAAAAAGGAAAGATACCAGTTCAATTAATATACTTCAAAAACTTTTTAAGTGATACTAAAGCGGCATGTGGAGGGGAAGGAGTTGCAAATAGTAAAGAAATTTGATTATCTTGGAATGAGGCTGAACAGCATTGGGAGATGGAATGATCAACATTAGAGTGCAGCATTTAACAGTTCCCATAACTTATTTATTTCATAATTAAATACAAGAAATTAATAACTTTAGGCTGTTATAATTAATCTTGGAATTAAGATTATGCACCTCATGTTTTTAAGATGTCTTTAAGCTGTCCTCCATTGGCATTACTGCATTGTTGCAATCTTTACTGTGCACTGGACATTACTCACAGAGATGTTTGCTGTGTGTAACATCAGCAATTTCTATACAAATTGTGGTTTGAGGCTGTTGATGTCATGAAGTATATGACTTTAGACCTCACCGTTAAAATATCCCCATAAAATGAATGCCTGATCAGAAGATATAGCGGGCCACTGAATGTCATTACATCTAAAGATGAGTTGCAAAAGAAAAGCAAGGAATGTGTTTATTGAAAATTGTGTTACATGGGATGTAGCTCCATCCTGTTTAAACCACAGGCACTGAAAGTTCCAGTTACGATATCTCAATTCAGGCAAGAAAAGTTTGTAACATTCCTATTACGACAGTCGTTTAAGAAGTCATGGCAACTATTTTTTATTTTCCAAACAGGCACCGGTAGAACATTTAGTATATAGGTCCGAAAGTATGTTACATGAACCTCCGATGGGGTATGCATTCACTGGCTTAGGCATGCGCAGCTGCTTTACATCAGTTGTTAGCTGATAGTGGTGCGTAATGGAGGTAATCAAAGCTGAACAAGTTCATACATTAAGATAGCTGTTCTCTGCAGCTGCAATGAATGCAAATGCCACGCAGAGCAGCAGCAAGCACTGGGTAATCGGGTTTTACCCTATTGTACGGTGGCAAGGTAGGTAGGGGCCTTCAAAGTAGGAAGAGAGTCAACTGCCGACCTGCCTCGCAGTGGACATTCTGTGTCAGCCCACAAGGCTGTATCGGTGGCTGCTATCAACCAGTGCCTCGAAGACGATAGCCGCTGGACTCTGCTGGAATTAGCCCAGCATACAGGTATTCTGACTTCCACAGTGCGCTTAATCCTATGGCAGGACTTAAATGTACAGATGATTGCTGCAAAGTGGGTACCACATCACCTAACTGAGATAGGGAAGTGGACGCGATATGAGAAGTGTCACATCAATCTGGAAAGATTTCACCACGAAGGAAACAGTGTGCTGAACTGCATCATTGCAATTGACGAAACATGGGCAAGAACATATGAACCTGAATTGAAGTGACAATCCAATGAATGGTATCATCCTGGATCACCATGGAGACATAAGGTATGACGAAATCCATCACCCACAAGGCTGATGATCATATTGGCTTATGACACTCAAGGTGTGTTTGCCAGACTTAACTGTAAATGCACAGTATTACCTGAGATTTCTGCAGTATCATCTTCATTGTGTAGTATGAGAGAAACATCTGGAACTGTTGGACAATGCTATAATCCCACACAACAACGCTAAACCTCACACAGCAGAGATGATAACACATTGTTTACAGCGTTGGGGATGGGAAGTGCTGCCGCATCCTCCGTACTCTCCCGATCTTAGTCCTTGTGACTTTGATCTCATACCTAAACTGAAGAAGCCAATGCGTGGGAAACAGTTTGCCAACACACACAACATTAAAATTGCTGTTCAGTGTAGCATTCCACATATTAACGAGACTCATGCAGCTGAACGTATTGTCCGTCTTTCCAATCGCTGGCAATGAACTGTGGATAACAGAGAAGACTACTTTGAAGGATGCTAAACAGTGAAAAGTTTTTAATGATGTTAAACAGGATGTACGATAATAAAACAATGATGTCAAAATGTTATGTTTGGCCTATTAGTTTTCTAAAGATACCTGCATCCATACCCCATCCGATGACTACATTCAGAAGGTAATTTAACATACCTTCAACTGTACATACCAAATGTTCCACGTCGGCGCCTGTTTGGAAAATAAAAATAGTTGCCATGACTTCTTAATTGATCCTGGTATATTGGTAATGCTGTTATAACAATGCCCTACAAATGTTATGCATTTTGTTGCAATCAGCTGAAAAGTTCAAGGCCACAGCTGGATTTGAACATGGTTCTAACAGTTATAACATTCTGTTGTAACACTCAGGAGTTCACAGCCACTGCAGCACCATTGTTGTCTTCAAAAAAGTAAAGACCAATGTGACCCTTTAATGCAACAGCACACCAGACTTGAGACTGTGTAGTGGCCATTCAAAGATTTTATGTTTATTTATCAGAGCCCAATATCAAAAGTTCTGCTTATTTGCAGAACCATTGAGGCAGAATTTGCTTCATCACTCATCAGGCAGCTGTGAAAATCCTGGTGATTGTTCAACAACTGCAGGATTCTCTGACATTGCTTTCTTTGCTCCTGTTAATTTCTGTGTGACCTGCACTTTATATGGATGGAATTGCAAATCATTGCATGGGATTCTTCACACATTTCTGTCCAACAAATTCATGATCCTAGAATGTCACCACATGGAACAACACAGATTTCTGTGCAGAGCCATTCTCATATGTTCAACATTTTCAGATGAACTTGAGGTTTATTTTGAACCTACCTCATTTCATGCCAATGATGCACCCACACAATGAACATTTTTCATGACAGTACGAATCCACATTGCTGATTATCACCAAAAAAACCTGCTGTAACATGTGCATACACAGTCACAATTTATTTTCTAATAATGAACTGTTCAATGCAGAAAATGCACTGGCAGACTAATATTAAACATTACTTAAAGGTAACATAGAGACAAAAATGAGACCCTTTTTGATAATAAAAATCTTCCAACCAAGATAATGCTAGACACAATCAAAGTGCTGTACATCCACCCTTACAAACCACATGCACAGTGTTACCAACTAAAAATGGGAAATATTAAATGCTGCACTCTGTGCGTGTGTTTTTTTTTTTTTTTTTTTTTTTTTTTAAGGTGAATAAGTGCCAAACATTTGTGTCAGAATTTGAGGACAATGTGATGATATTCTTTTGCAGCTTGAGGAAAATTTCACAATGTTTTTATGAAGGCTAATATTCCCTATCTCAGACGTTCGGCAATTGTTTACACAATAGGTCACATGGAGGACCCTCCTCTGTCTCTACTTTTGCCCTGGCTAACTATTGGTGGGCAATGTGAGGAAGAATATCGATTGCAGTGAAACTTTAACCTACATAACATAAACATATGTTTTTATACCTCATTATCTGTTTAGGACTCACAATGTTTTCAGGGTTCAACTTAAAAATATTGAACACAATGGCATTATGTTTTATTAAATACAGTTTTATTGAACAAATATATAACCCAAACCAAAATTTAAGCCTTTGCAGCCTGTTCTTTGAACCACAAAATCACCCTCATTGCTCTTTGTAAGAGAGGTGAGAAATTGAAATTAAAATTAAACCTCAACACTTAAAAAAACCTTCAAGTCTGGAATTAAGAACTTATATCACAGATATTTTGATTCACTGCAGTGAATGTTCATCTTTGGATAAGGTAAGGATTTAGAAATTGCCGATGATACAGTCCCTCACAGCGCTGGCAGATTCCCCAGCTGCAGAGTAAATTAAATGAATTTCTGCTAATTCAGCATATATAAAGCTATTCATTATATAATGGAAAGTTTGTAACTGAATTGGTCTGGTTCCTCAGTGTGCCACATGAATGCAGGTCAGCAGTGTGCAAGTTGTACAAAACACAGGAGCTGGCCATTACATGATGTATGTAAAGATAGGAGAGACATAAACACTGGCCATTCAAAACACATTAGACTCTGAAATGTGTGCTTCATTTACTACACCATTAGTAAACTTACAAAATGAGATGCACTTATGTATTATACACAGTGTTTTTCTCTAAATATCAAATTACACACGTGCACGCATGCCCACTTGCACATGTACACGAAACATATCAAATAAAGTGACATTCTCATTTTGCAATTAGAATATTTAAAATACTTACCCAGAAGTCCTCCAATTCTGTCATATGAGAAATGTTCTCAATTAATTTTATCTTATTGTTGGCCAGATCCAAAGTTGTAACTTTTGACTGAGAATCCATGTTTTCCATTTTATAAATGTTGTTAAATGAAAGGTATATCTGATCCAATTCTGAGAGTTCTTCCAGGTTTTTTATTTGAGTTAATCTGTTGCCCTGCACAGATAAAGAAATCCAAATACTAACAACAAGGAATATATTACAGAGCATTCAAATACACAATCTATTAACAAAAAAGAAAAAGAACATAGGGTAAAAAGTAACAATAAATAAATATGCCATAAAACATTTATATTGTGGATCTTTGCACTCTAAATTCAAAACAAATTCACAAGCACATACTCATAATAGAAAAAGTAAAACAGACCTACATGTCTTTAATCACAATACAACTTTACTTACACATACTTTTGAACATAATGCAGTATCATTATGGTGTGTAATAAGATGGTGAGGTATAAAGCGACAACCTGTAACATGGTACAGAAAAAGGGCAAATAATGGAAAAAAAACAGTGAAAAAGTGTAAAATGGAGTGACTCATCAATTTGTTATGCAGAAGCGTGTAATTGAAGATAAAGAAGCAGAAGCCCTAAAGCAGAGAATAAACAAATAAAATTTTGACAAAAAAGAATATAGTGAGTCACAGGTGATAGTATCACTCCAAAAGAAACATGAACAAAAACTTGAAGCAAACTCAAGAAGAAATTATATCAATGAAACAAGGAACAAATCAAGGTATGAAGAAATCTTATCACTGAAAGAAGAGAATTTAAAGTTGAGAAATGACATCCAATATCAAATTGAAAATGTTGCAGAAAGGAAGACTAATAAAACAGCCAAGCTACCAGGTGATCCATATCGTAATGTAGTAATGACCACAAACTGATTTAGTGTGCTGAATAAAAAGAATTTGAACAGGGAAAAAATGGGACCAACAAGAGATGACAAATATAAACGGAAATCATGGAGCAAAGGTAATGGTGTTGAGGGACTCACTTCTAAAATTTGACACAAATAAATGCAGAGATGCGTGCTATGGCTTATACCAGTATCCGGTTTTTGACTGGAAGAGTTAAGCTGTGAAGCTGAAACGAAATAAAGCCAGACATTGTTGCTATTCATATCTGAACAAACAATATTTGGAGAGGAATAATGAGCGAGGAAATTATGGATGATCCATGGACTTAATTAATCAAATCAGAACTCAAAGCCCAGAATCCAAAATTGCTATCAGCAGAATATTATGCAGGCAAGATGTGACCAGAAAAAGTGTAAAGAATTACGCAGTACTGAAAAGTGTGTGTGCCGGATGGTAACTGTTGCATATTGAACAAGAATCAGTTCAGAGATGGTGTTCATCCCAAAAGAAGAGGAGCAGTAAAATTTGGACAGTTCTTGTGTGAGGGTATATCAGTAAATGTAAGGGACAGGGAAACCAGTAAGTTAAGTGGTGGATACTGCATTTGTGGAAACACCAAGTTTCTCAAACCTAGAATAATGTGTGCCTGATAACAGTGATTGGAGTAAATATGTAGTTTACAAGACATGCAGAGAAATAGAAATCAGTCTCAGAAGGATAAATCCTTCCAAGGACCAACACACTGCAGAACCAGAGGTGGGACAAACTAGGGACCAGGGAATATCAGATTCAGAAATAACAAAGACAGTAAACCAGGTGAGTAGTTCAGCAAATTCTATACATCTTAAAACTACAACACTAGGTAATTCAACAAAATATAGTAGGTTTGCATTAATGCATCAAAATGCCTAATACCTTAGAAACAAAAAGCATAAATTACAAGTACTATTGAATAACATAATGATTGATATAGATATATTTTTCTTTTTAGAACATTGGCTTGAACCTGATGAGTCACATTGTTAACTATAAACTTATGGGTTCTGTTTGTAAATCAGCTATAAAAAATGGATATGTAGCAATATATGCAACAGACCAATTGAAATTTAAGGAAAGCAAAGAAACATACTAACATAGAAAATGCCTTTGAACTTGCAGTCAATGACATACTCAACTCAAATTACAATTTGACAGTCATTTGCATCTATAGATTCCCTAGTGGTTGCATAGAACCTTTTTTTGAACATTTTAAAATCCTGTTAAATGCTCTTGTAAGCAAACATAGGCAGCTGATTTTGAGTGGAGATCTCGGATCTCAATACAAACTTCATGCCCACCAAAAGCAGCAGAAGTGAAGTTTGATCGCTACTTCTTTCATACAATCTATTGAAGACTATAAATACTCCAACGCATACACTCCAGTTCTCGAACTTGTTTGGATCAAATATAATCAGTAATAACTCTCCCCCATCTGCAGTAGATAATGAAAACTTAAGAATTTTGGATCATATATATGCAAATAAATGGAAATATATCATAAAAATCTGCAAAATCAATTAGATATAAAACATCATTTCATAACAATAACACACATTACTTACGATATTTGCTAGAAAAAGAAACCTAGATAGATCACAATTACCAAAACTGATACAAATGACAAAACATGAGCTTTTCTAATTACTATTAAACACTATTTTAACGTAACATTACCAATCAAAAAGATCATTAGTATAAAATATAAAAACAAGAAAGATCCAAAATGACTTGTAAAAGGCATAGTTATTTATTCTAAAAGAAAGAGCCAATCACACAATCTGTGTAAAGTAAATAATAAGGACCATCTCCGAAATACTACAAATCCTACTACAATATACTGACCATGTTCATTCACAAAACAAAATTGAAATCAAATGAGGATTATATTGCCTAAAAACAACGCAAAAGCTATGTAGAAGATAGTAAAAGATGAAACTGGATAGAATAAGACAAAGGTTAGAGGGAAAAAAAATCATATTAATCAAAAATGGGGAATATAATGAACATTTAAAAGAAAGAGTTGAGATTTTTAATGAATACTATACTCAAGCTGTGAAGGGCCTTGCAACAGCTGCAGATAATCATCCCCCATTTCTTATGCAAGTGCCACACAACAAAACTATATTTCTAACTCCAGCTGCACCATAAGAAATGCTCTCAATAACTAATGGCTTAAAAGCTAAAAGGAATATTTGATTTTAGTTAGGTATTGAAAGAATGCGAAAATTGACAAAATTCACATTATACATAAAATCAATGCTTTCTTTCTCTGTTAGATCAGATATATATATAAAAGCATATAGGAATTATGAAAGGGAATAAAGCATTCGATGCACAATACCACATCACACTTTACGCACACTGTTCTCACGCTGGGTTTAGTTTTCCTTAACACAATTTCCTTTTTCTTCCTTCTCTTTGCTGCACAAGGTGGTCATCAGTTTTGTCAAATTTTAACAGCATCTGATATGCGGCCACTATCATATCCATGGGCCTGCTGGACTGCCAGCTCCTTTAGGATCAGTCTAGTACCTCTTGAGATATACAGTAGCTATTTCTCTTTTGAAATCCAGCTGAGATATCTTTTGTCTTCCTACTTTGTTGTACAAAATCCAATATTTCTGGAACTACATCTAGCGTCCACGTAAACAAAGGCCAGTACCACTTTTTGCCTCATATTCCAGTGTGATAGTAGGCAATATTCTAGTCCACTTGATTGGTAGAATTAGCCTTAGCCTTTGGAATCATTAGATTATGTTTCAGCTTTTGTGAAAATCTCTTCACTTGACCAGTTCTTGTGCCCACATGTAGAAGAGGTCATTGTCACTGCTGAGTTATCCATCCAGGAGACATTAAGCAATCCATCATTCTTTTCTAATGCTATTTCATTATGCCCACGATCTTGTTTGAAAATATTTGCTTGTTTTCAAAGGGATATCCTTTAGATGATGATGATGATGATGATGATAGATGGGGTTTTAGGGCACTCAACTGCAAGGTTATTAGCACCTGCTGAAACCTATGGCAAAAGCCAAGAGATAAAAACAATATAAAACCAGTTGGAAATATAATAACTAAAACGATCCATAAAATCAAGTGTAAAAAGCCATCTAGAAATAATAACAGAAAGATGACGCTTGACAAAAACAAATGGGGCTAAAATAGGTATAAAATGCTGCTAAAAGGACACACTCAGTATAAAAGACAAAAGCAACACATGTTAAAAAGGTGAAACAGTAATGCGGCTTCCAAGATATAAACACAATCTAAATGCTCAGTGTGAAACTTACATTTGCTAAAAAGTTAAAAACCCTAACACGATCCCCCAAAACCTCTGCTAGACTGATCGGCAGTTGCAGGGATGTTCAAATGTGTGCTAGAGGAACACATTCCAGAAACACCTGCCGGACTCTCAAAGACTCTCCAAAGAGCGGACAAATAGGTGGAGGTTCCTTCATAAGCAGATATGTATGTGTAAAATATGTGACCAATGTGCATTCGAGCCAACATAGCCTCCTCACACTGAGATATTTGCGTAAGGAGGGTGCCAGAGTAAGGGGAGGTCCTCCACCACCGTAAGCTTGTTGAGAGCTGACCGCTTGTCACATCAGGGCGAAAACACCGCTCTCCAGACAACAAGACTAAAATCGTCGGATGTTACACAAGTAATTGTTACACTGGGTTCTGTGGTCGCGCTCTTTGCCGCCAAATCTGCAAGGTCATTCCCTGGAGAGCCATTGTGTCCAGGAATCCATGCACACTCCACAATAGTGCCAGAAGTGTATATAATGTGGAAGGTATCCTGGATGCACTGTATGAGCAGATGGTAGTTGCGCAGCTCATGAATGATCTGAAGGGCACTAAGGGAATGACTCAGTATAAGCCAGGCACCCCAATTTCGATGGCAAACATACAGAAGAGCCCGGTATATGGCATAGAGCTCTGCACAGTAAATAGATGTGCTACTAGGCAAACTGAAAGTAAAAGGTTTGGCTCCAATAACAAAGGTACATGCGACACCATCGTTATACTTACTGCCATGAGAGTATTGACGAATGCGGCCACTGTATTTTGATAAAAAATCTAAAAGCAAGAACACAGGCATTGCAGATTTTGCGTAAGCTATCATCCCGAGATCTACATGGGAGGAAGCACGCAACCAAGGTGGGTGCACTCTTTACCCCTTGGGAAACATGCCCGGCTTATCGATATCGCGTTTCCGAAGCAATTCTCGGAAACAGTAACCTGCCGGCTTTGGACTAGGTGAAAGGCTCTGATAAGTTCGTCCAGCTCGGTGGAAAGGAAAGAAGTAAACGTTGGATGCCCATAAGCCCACAACCATAACGGGCTAATAGGACATCCCGCCGACATCGCAGAAGGGGTTCTGCTGATTCGGTGTAGAGGCTAACGACTGACTGGTGAGAAAAGCCCCAACAGCCTCACAGATGCCCTGATTATGGACAGTGTCTAAGCGTCTCAGAACAAATGGCCGGGCTGAGGAATAGACAATGCATCCATAGGCTAACTTCGATCGGATCAGCACACAATGAAGACGGAGCAGCATCGTCCAATCAGCTCCCCCAGATTTGCCACTCTGTAAAATATTCAGAGAGCGGTCACACCGCGCTTTAAGCTGTGCTATATGAGGTGACCAGCAGAGTTTCCGATCGAATACTAACACCAGGAATCTCGCCTCATCTGCGAAGGGAAACAAATCTGGCCCGAGTCGAAAAGAAGGCGCCGAGCGCCACCGACGGCACCAGAAATTAAAGCAGTGATTTCTCAGTTGAGAAACGAAAGCCGTTTCTCGAGGTCCAATCACAAAGATTGTCCAAACACAGCTGGGGACTGCGTACGCTAAGTACAAAAATAGCAAAGTCGTCTGTGAATAAGTAGGACGAAGCCCTGGGGAAACACACTGAAATATAGATCTAATCACTATAGCAAACAACGTCACGCTCAGAACCGACCCCTGTGGCACACCGTTCTCTTGAATAAAAAAGGTAGAAAATACAGAGCCGACTCTTACTCGGAAACCGCGGTCCCACATAAACTTCTAAATAAACAACGGTAGGCGTCCACGTAAATGCCAATTAAGGGAACACAAGATCCCGGCTCGCCAACACGTATTACAAGCCTTCTCCAGGTCAAAGAATATTCCAACCATTTGACAGTTCTTAAGAAATCCGTTTATGATCTGCGTCAATAGCGATACAAGATGGTCTGCTGCTGACCGACGTCGGCAAAAACCGCACTGGGTGTTTGTCAGTAAATTGTGGGATTCCAGCCCCCACGCCCATTCATCATGCGTTCCATCACCTTGCAAACGTAACTCGTGAGAGAAATAAGACGGTAGATGTACGGAAGATCACGGTCCTTTCCAGGTTTCAGAATAGGTATAATGGTGGCCTCTCGCCACTTTTCGGGAAAAGTGTCATCAACCCAGATACGATTGTAAACCTCGAGTGGGAAAGCCTTACCCCTAGGAGAGATGCTATCTGAACCTGACGCAGTTTCGCGAAGATGTTAGTGCATGGTCTAACTCAGCCATAGTGAATAGACGATTGTAATCCTCGAGGTTTCCGGAACAAAAGGAGAATCCTTGAGATTCCTTCTGAGCCTTAACGACAAGAAACTCAGGAAAATAATTGTCTGAGCAAGACACCTGAGCGAAAGCACTGCCTAAAGCATTCGCCACGTACCAACAACAGCTCCAGCAGTGTTTTGAGATCGGCGATTGGTAGATGGGCCAAATTATAGACCCCAAGTCTTAACTTATCCTATATGATAGAGGAAGATGTATGTCGATTAATGGAAGTTACAAATTCGCTCCATGATTGCTTTTTCCTGTCCATAATAACTTGTCTGGATTTGGTACGCCTCTTCTTATATTGTATTAAGTTAACCGGCATAGGGCGAAGCTGGAAAATCCGACATGGTGTAATTGTGTATAAACACTTTAAGGTAAATAAATAAATAAATAAGAGCACATCTGCGGGCATGAATGACATTCCAATATTCATCTGTCTACCAAGAAACAGGAAATCGACAAGGTTGGCCAGTCGACCTCGGAATAGACTGCTCAGCAGCAGAAAAAATGGTTGCTGTTGAGTTGTTCAAATAAGAAATCCACCGGTCTTGCTCGCTGCAGTTAAAAACAGTCAAATGGGAATAAAGGTATTAGTTGGCTTTATCCAAGCACCATCTAGGTAAATATTGGGAACATACAGCCGGTGCCAAGAGACTAATAAGAATTGGAATGTGATACTAGAATGTAAATCAGAGATATTCCATTGTAAGGAAACTGCCAACTGTGGGGAACAAACAGCTATATCCAGGTGTGAAAAGCTGTTAAAGGCGTCAGAAGGAAATGTAGGCTCTCCGGTGTTCAGGGGAGATAGGTGCTTACTGTCCAAGAACTCAGCAATTAGATGACCTTTCGCACAAGCCCGAGGTGATCCCCAAAATGGGTAGTGGACATTAACGTCATCGAGCATTAGAAACGGTGCTGGTAGCTGGGAAACTAGGTCTTCTAAATCAGTGCGCGAGAAGTCAAAAGAGGGAGGCAGACATACACTACAAATGGTGAAGGTGATAGATGGCAGCGAAATTCGTACAGCGAACGATTGGATGTCAGACTGTAAAGACACAGATTCAGCATAAAGATCATCTCTAAGAGTAGCATAGTGCCCTAATGTGCAGGCACAGCCTCTGATGGTGATAAACCATTTGTTCTTTTTAGGTGTAGGACTTGCACAGTTTTCAGGAGCACGATCCTGCAGTTTCCGCACTGTCCGTCTGGCAGTGGGGGGCAGAACCCTCCTGGTTCATTTCCTCCACGGGGGAGGGCCCCTTTTCAGTAGAAAATTTCGATTCGACAACCTCGAACAGATTAGAGGTGCTGACGACAGATGTCGCCGATCGGTACTCCTCCCTGAAGATTTCTCCAAAGAGGATTGACGTGGAGAATGGCGTGGATTATTTCTTCCTTTAGTTGTTTTGGAATGGGACTTAACACAGTCCTTCAGGAAGTCGGTCCTAACAAAACTTGACTAAAATGTTTGCGCAACAGAGTACGCAACGGATAAGTCGGTTTTTGTGCTCGAGGATGAAGTTTTGGGCGATACTTTTTCTGGACTCCTCTTAACCTTGGCAAAGCTGGCAGATGTGGATGCCGGTATAGACTTAGAAATGGAGGACTTTGGGGGTGGTCTGGCGATGAAAACCCTGACAGAAATTGTTGCCCCGCTAATATCGCAGGTTTGAGATGCGATTTCCCGACGCAGTACCGGGTTAGCTGTAACGGAGCTATAGGCACCGGAGCGCCGGACGAAGGGTTGGCGAAGGCGCAGGAGTTTGCGGGTCTCTGAGGACACCTTTTCTCGTACCCTTATCTCCTGGATCGCTCTCCTTCGTAAAACGGGGGCAATCTCGGGAACTAGATGGGTCTTCCGCGATGCAACTCCACAAGATGGAGTGGCAGAACAAGAGCCATCTTGCGATGCCTCTCCATATAGAGCACATATAGGATGACCAGTACAAAACTCATTGGTATGTCCAAACCGCTGACTCTTGTTACATCTGATGGGTTGGAATATAGGACCTAACCTCGATGGTTTTATACCCTGCCTTAATCCTTTGAAGGAGATCTACCAGATCAAAAGTAAGGAACAGGGTACGGGTAGGAACGAATTCACCATTTACCTTCCATTGAACCCTACACAGAAGTGACGCCTTGGTCTGGCAGATCCTCTTGGAGCTACTCATTGGACAAACCGTCCAATGCGCGGATAGTGATAACGCCTCGCGAAGAGTTCAAGGTCTTGTGCTGTTCGACCTTAATCGAGTAGCTGCCTAGCATTTTGGTCTTCAGTAGTTTTCCTGCCTGGGATGTCCTAAATGTTTCTACCGGGTGGGTGCCGTTGCGTATTTTAATATGAGTGTAGCGGGCCAGCAACTTTGTCGAGACCCTTTTGTACACCAAAAGGGCTAACGGAAGTAAATGTCTAACCTTCCTGTGTCCTAGTTATTACTAAGTAGCGAGGGCCACTGCACTCGGTTACTTCTTTTCCAATGACTTTTTTAGTTTGAGGTTTTTGGTTTGGCATAAGAATGGTATCAAATTTCATCCCCCAGTGCTCCCCACCCACTACGGAGCCCGAGGGGTCACCCCACTGGGGTGACAGGGCTACACAAGGGATATAGCAGGTTCGCCATCCCACTCACCCTGGAGTTCAGTATAATACCTATTCCTGGCCGATTGACTAGGGGTGGGTTAGTCCCTAGCCTCCCGTTTAGGCAAAGCTGAAACCAAAGTGGAGTACTAGGTTGTGCACCCTGTCCAGTCTCTGAAAAACAGAAGCCCAGGCTCAGATACACAACCCTCAACCAACCAGTATATCCCTTTCCACCGACACGGATCTCCATGCACGGCCTACAAGTGGGTGGTAAAATTGATGAACTGACTCCCTCACTTCTCGTAGGTTACCCACACGTGGGACTCAGGGTTGGTTCAGGACCCCAGGTGCACTGAACCCATACCTACTATAGTAGGCCCCTGGGGGCGGTATCCTTTAGGAATTCTATTTTCTCTAATAGTACCAATTGCAGAATAATCACAATACCTGAGAAATGAGAAAAGCAGTGAACTAGAAAATAACTTATCCATGAAGAAGCATTAGCTTCATCTTCTCCTCTGGTACTTCCTCAAGCAGAACAAATAAAGGACTTGCCACCTTACCAAATAACTTGTCATAGTCAGCATTTGGATTTTGCTCCTGTACCCTGGTACATTTCAAAATTCACTAAATACCTGACCTTGGTGTTCAGACTCCAGATCTTGTAGCCAAATTTAATGGTCTTGTCATGAATGAGTTGTTTGCAACCATGGTAATGAAAGGCCCTTTCTAAAACAATATTGACAAATACCCTTGTACAACAACCTAGCGTTACCATATGGTAACACTGAAATTAGGAAGCCACAACTTCACCTGTTTTTAGAAGAATTATTTATAACTCTCAGAAAACATATATTGCAGTATATAAGCCTCATTACTACAGAGAAATTATGTGCATTTTAATTCAAAACATTTTTAATTACTGTTACTCAAGCAGCGAGAGCAGTTTTCAAACTGACTGTATGTTCTTATTGTAACAAACATGACAATCACTACTGCACTGTCAGTGTAAGTACAGTACCTTCATAGCGCGATACACAGTTGTACCACTCCCACCGTTTGAGTTTTCAAAGGACAGTAACAACTTTAAAAATATGTTGTGTGTGTTACCATATGGCAACACTAGGCATTAAGGGGTTAAACATGTATATGTAGCTATAAACAACAATAATAATAATGTAATAATGTGACAATAACATCAGTTTGCGAATATGAGAAAGGTTGCACACGTTGACAGCATTGTCACAATAATAAAATAATTATTATTATCATCTTTGCAACCATATTTTTCTTGTGCAGATACTGCTCCTTTGTTTTTGTCATTGCAGGTCTGATTCTATGGAAGTAGAAAGGAACATGATGCTGGTAGAAATATTATGGATTTTTTGTTGACTCACTTTTGTTTATAGAGGGGCAGACCATTTAAGTTGTGACTGTGCAATATTTCTTTGCACTCTTCGTATACAGTCCATTTGCAAAGTGCTTTATACAAATGTTTAGCTTTTTTATGAGTGAGGAACCATAAAAAAGGTAGCTTCACATTTAAAAAGATTAAATTGACCCTAAAATAATCATCAAAACATCCTCCAAATAAAACACAACTAATGGCATTTACTTTCCTCCATAATATCATGCCACCACTATTCAAGACATTCCTTTATACAACACTTAGTTTTGGAGATGTTGCACATTTGAACTTAAATGGTCCAACCTGCAACATTACATAACATAATTTACTTGTATTTTGATGATGCCATAGAACTTGCTATTACCTTAGAGGTGATAAAAATCTGCCTGTCAATGTACATCTGTCTTTGTAGAACCTTGCTACCCTGCCCCGCCTAAAACTGGCTCTAAAAACACTTATGTGGAATTCTGTTTTATTTAACAGTAACACATATAGCTTCCACAGTAATGCTTCCCAATTTCACACTACTTTGTAAGTATTTATATATGTTATTTTGGGTTGACATTAAACTCTATTAGTGTTATTGTTTTGGATTAAATATTTTATACTTACTTCTTTGGTTGTAATTTTCTTAATTTTTAAGTTTGACAAATCCTATATCTTAGATAAGGTTCAAATGGCAAAGAAAGTATAGAGCTTTTCCCTCAAACTCAGCTTACAAGTTTCAATCTATTGCCAAAAGAGGTATGTATCCTTGAAGTGGTTTCATATTCTCAAAGTTATACAGTACGATCCCAGTAATTCAAGCCATGGTATTTTGAGGTTCCACATACATTGAACTGGTTTTAAGAAAATTAAAATTCTATATAAAACTAGATTAAAATCCTGTTTTTAAACATTGTCTGCACATATACTTTATGCACCTGTGAATGTGTTACACTTAAACTTTCCTTCAATTTTCCATGTAGAACACAGGTGAAACAGTCGCACTTAGAGTTTTCGTTCATTATGCACAGAAATAGCCTTGGCCCAGACTGCTAATGCATTTCTATTACAGATTGGCAAAGTACTGTTAGGTTTAGGAGAGTGTGCTTGCTCGTTCCTTGTCAACCCTTCACTGATAGGGGCCACATATTGTACAGTGTACACCAACCATCCTTCCAGAAAAAATACTATGTTGGTACAGTATTCCACACTCAGCAACAGTAATCTTTAAATTACACTTAAGTAAAAATATTTACATGACTCAGCATATATACTATACTGTAATGAGCCCCCACCTGCGTAACATTAATTTTGAAATTTTTTACTTTCCCATAGTGTGAGTCCCTAGCATTTCTTTAAAATGTAACTTACACACACACACACACACACACACACACACACACACACACACACACACACACACACACACACACACACACACACAAAAACACACACAAAAACACACACAAAAACACACACAAAAACACACACAAAAACACACACAAAAACACACACAAAAACACACACAAAAACACACACAAAAACACACACAAAAACACACACACACACACACACACACACACACACACACACACACACACACACACACACACACACACACACACACACACACACACACACACACACACACACACACACACACACACACACACACACACACACACACACACACACACACACACACACACACACACACACACACACACACACACACACACACACACACACACACACACACACACACACACACACACACACACACACACACACACACACACACACACACACACACACACACACACACACACACACACACACACACACACACACACACACACACACACACACACACACACACACACACACAGCATTTGGATTTTGATCCTGTACCCTGGTACATTTCAAAATTCACTAAATACCTGACCTTGGTGTTCAGACTCCAGATCTTGTAGCCAAATTTAATGGTCTTGTCATGAATGAGTTGTTTGCAACCATGGTAATGAAAGGCCCTTTCTAAAACAATATTGACAAATACCCTTGTACAACAACCTAGCGTTACCATATGGTAACACTGAAATTAGGAAGCCACAACTTCACCTGTTTTTAGAAGAATTATTTATAACTCTCAGAAAACATATATTGCAGTATATAAGCCTCATTACTACAGAGAAATTATGTGCATTTTAATTCAAAACATTTTTAATTACTGTTACTCAAGCAGCGAGAGCAGTTTTCAAACTGACTGTATGTTCTTATTGTAACAAACATGACAATCACTACTGCACTGTCAGTGTAAGTACAGTACCTTCATAGCGCGATACACAGTTGTACCACTCCCACCGTTTGAGTTTTCAAAGGACAGTAACAACTTTAAAAATATGTTGTGTGTGTTACCATATGGCAACACTAGGCATTAAGGGGTTAAACATGTATATGTAGCTATAAACAACAATAATAATAATGTAATAATGTGACAATAACATCAGTTTGCGAATATGAGAAAGGTTGCACACGTTGACAGCATTGTCACAATAATAAAATAATTATTATTATCATCTTTGCAACCATATTTTTCTTGTGCAGATACTGCTCCTTTGTTTTTGTCATTGCAGGTCTGATTCTATGGAAGTAGAAAGGAACATGATGCTGGTAGAAATATTATGGATTTTTTGTTGACTCACTTTTGTTTATAGAGGGGCAGACCATTTAAGTTGTGACTGTGCAATATTTCTTTGCACTCTTCGTATACAGTCCATTTGCAAAGTGCTTTATACAAATGTTTAGCTTTTTTATGAGTGAGGAACCATAAAAAAGGTAGCTTCACATTTAAAAAGATTAAATTGACCCTAAAATAATCATCAAAACATCCTCCAAATAAAACACAACTAATGGCATTTACTTTCCTCCATAATATCATGCCACCACTATTCAAGACATTCCTTTATACAACACTTAGTTTTGGAGATGTTGCACATTTGAACTTAAATGGTCCAACCTGCAACATTACATAACATAATTTACTTGTATTTTGATGATGCCATAGAACTTGCTATTACCTTAGAGGTGATAAAAATCTGCCTGTCAATGTACATCTGTCTTTGTAGAACCTTGCTACCCTGCCCCGCCTAAAACTGGCTCTAAAAACACTTATGTGGAATTCTGTTTTATTTAACAGTAACACATATAGCTTCCACAGTAATGCTTCCCAATTTCACACTACTTTGTAAGTATTTATATATGTTATTTTGGGTTGACATTAAACTCTATTAGTGTTATTGTTTTGGATTAAATATTTTATACTTACTTCTTTGGTTGTAATTTTCTTAATTTTTAAGTTTGACAAATCCTATATCTTAGATAAGGTTCAAATGGCAAAGAAAGTATAGAGCTTTTCCCTCAAACTCAGCTTACAAGTTTCAATCTATTGCCAAAAGAGGTATGTATCCTTGAAGTGGTTTCATATTCTCAAAGTTATACAGTACGATCCCAGTAATTCAAGCCATGGTATTTTGAGGTTCCACATACATTGAACTGGTTTTAAGAAAATTAAAATTCTATATAAAACTAGATTAAAATCCTGTTTTTAAACATTGTCTGCACATATACTTTATGCACCTGTGAATGTGTTACACTTAAACTTTCCTTCAATTTTCCATGTAGAACACAGGTGAAACAGTCGCACTTAGAGTTTTCGTTCATTATGCACAGAAATAGCCTTGGCCCAGACTGCTAATGCATTTCTATTACAGATTGGCAAAGTACTGTTAGGTTTAGGAGAGTGTGCTTGCTCGTTCCTTGTCAACCCTTCACTGATAGGGGCCACATATTGTACAGTGTACACCAACCATCCTTCCAGAAAAAATACTATGTTGGTACAGTATTCCACACTCAGCAACAGTAATCTTTAAATTACACTTAAGTAAAAATATTTACATGACTCAGCATATATACTATACTGTAATGAGCCCCCACCTGCGTAACATTAATTTTGAAATTTTTTACTTTCCCATAGTGTGAGTCCCTAGCATTTCTTTAAAATGTAACTTACACACACACACACACACACACACACACACACACACACACACACACACACACACACACACACACACACACACACACACACACACACACACACACACACACACACACACACACACACACACACACACACACACACACACACACACACACACACACACACACACACACACACACACACACACACACACACACACACACACACACACACACACACACACACACACACACACACACACACACACACACACACACACACACACACACACACACACACACACACACACACACACACACACACACACACACACACACACACACACACACACACACACACACACACACACACACACACACACACACACACACACACACACACACACACACACACACACACACACACACACACACACACACACACACACACACACACACACACACACACACACACACACACACACACACACACACACACACACACACACACACACACACACACACACACACACACACACACACACACACACACACACACACACACACACACACACACACACACACACACACACACACACACACACACACACACACACACACACACACACACACACACACACACACACACACACACACACACACACACACACACACACACACACACACACACACACACACACACACACACACACACACACACACACACACACACACACACACACACACACACACACACACACACACACACACACACACACACACACACACACACACACACACACACACACACACACACACACACACACACACACACACACACACACACACACACACACACACACACACACACACACACACACACACACACACACACACACACACACACACACACACACACACACACACACACACACACACACACACACACACACACACACACACACACACACACACACACACACACACACACACACACACACACACACACACACACACACACACACACACACACACACACACACACACACACACACACACACACACACACACACACACACACACACACACACACACACACACACACACACACACACACACACACACACACACACACACACACACACACACACACACACACACACACACACACACACACACACACACACACACACACACACACACACACACACACACACACACACACACACACACACACACACACACACACACACACACACACACACACACACACACACACACACACACACACACACACACACACACACACACACACACACACACACACACACACACACACACACACACACACACACACACACACACACACACACACACACACACACACACACACACACACACACACACACACACACACACACACACACACACACACACACACACACACACACACACACACACACACACACACACACACACACACACACACACACACACACACACACACACACACACACACACACACACACACACACACACACACACACACACACACACACACACACACACACACAGCATTTGGATTTTGATCCTGTACCCTGGTACATTTCAAAATTCACTAAATACCTGACCTTGGTGTTCAGACTCCAGATCTTGTAGCCAAATTTAATGGTCTTGTCATGAATGAGTTGTTTGCAACCATGGTAATGAAAGGCCCTTTCTAAAACAATATTGACAAATACCCTTGTACAACAACCTAGCGTTACCATATGGTAACACTGAAATTAGGAAGCCACAACTTCACCTGTTTTTAGAAGAATTATTTATAACTCTCAGAAAACATATATTGCAGTATATAAGCCTCATTACTACAGAGAAATTATGTGCATTTTAATTCAAAACATTTTTAATTACTGTTACTCAAGCAGCGAGAGCAGTTTTCAAACTGACTGTATGTTCTTATTGTAACAAACATGACAATCACTACTGCACTGTCAGTGTAAGTACAGTACCTTCATAGCGCGATACACAGTTGTACCACTCCCACCGTTTGAGTTTTCAAAGGACAGTAACAACTTTAAAAATATGTTGTGTGTGTTACCATATGGCAACACTAGGCATTAAGGGGTTAAACATGTATATGTAGCTATAAACAACAATAATAATAATGTAATAATGTGTAATGTAATAATGTGACAATAACATCAGTTTGCGAATATGAGAAAGGTTGCACACGTTGACAGCATTGTCACAATAATAAAATAATTATTATTATCATCTTTGCAACCATATTTTTCTTGTGCAGATACTGCTCCTTTGTTTTTGTCATTGCAGGTCTGATTCTATGGAAGTAGAAAGGAACATGATGCTGGTAGAAATATTATGGATTTTTTGTTGACTCACTTTTGTTTATAGAGGGGCAGACCATTTAAGTTGTGACTGTGCAATATTTCTTTGCACTCTTCGTATACAGTCCATTTGCAAAGTGCTTTATACAAATGTTTAGCTTTTTTATGAGTGAGGAACCATAAAAAAGGTAGCTTCACATTTAAAAAGATTAAATTGACCCTAAAATAATCATCAAAACATCCTCCAAATAAAACACAACTAATGGCATTTACTTTCCTCCATAATATCATGCCACCACTATTCAAGACATTCCTTTATACAACACTTAGTTTTGGAGATGTTGCACATTTGAACTTAAATGGTCCAACCTGCAACATTACATAACATAATTTACTTGTATTTTGATGATGCCATAGAACTTGCTATTACCTTAGAGGTGATAAAAATCTGCCTGTCAATGTACATCTGTCTTTGTAGAACCTTGCTACCCTGCCCCGCCTAAAACTGGCTCTAAAAACACTTATGTGGAATTCTGTTTTATTTAACAGTAACACATATAGCTTCCACAGTAATGCTTCCCAATTTCACACTACTTTGTAAGTATTTATATATGTTATTTTGGGTTGACATTAAACTCTATTAGTGTTATTGTTTTGGATTAAATATTTTATACTTACTTCTTTGGTTGTAATTTTCTTAATTTTTAAGTTTGACAAATCCTATATCTTAGATAAGGTTCAAATGGCAAAGAAAGTATAGAGCTTTTCCCTCAAACTCAGCTTACAAGTTTCAATCTATTGCCAAAAGAGGTATGTATCCTTGAAGTGGTTTCATATTCTCAAAGTTATACAGTACGATCCCAGTAATTCAAGCCATGGTATTTTGAGGTTCCACATACATTGAACTGGTTTTAAGAAAATTAAAATTCTATATAAAACTAGATTAAAATCCTGTTTTTAAACATTGTCTGCACATATACTTTATGCACCTGTGAATGTGTTACACTTAAACTTTCCTTCAATTTTCCATGTAGAACACAGGTGAAACAGTCGCACTTAGAGTTTTCGTTCATTATGCACAGAAATAGCCTTGGCCCAGACTGCTAATGCATTTCTATTACAGATTGGCAAAGTACTGTTAGGTTTAGGAGAGTGTGCTTGCTCGTTCCTTGTCAACCCTTCACTGATAGGGGCCACATATTGTACAGTGTACACCAACCATCCTTCCAGAAAAAATACTATGTTGGTACAGTATTCCACACTCAGCAACAGTAATCTTTAAATTACACTTAAGTAAAAATATTTACATGACTCAGCATATATACTATACTGTAATGAGCCCCCACCTGCGTAACATTAATTTTGAAATTTTTTACTTTCCCATAGTGTGAGTCCCTAGCATTTCTTTAAAATGTAACTTACACACACACACACACACACACACACACACACACACACACACACACACACACACACACACACACACACACACACACACACACACACACACACACACACACACACACACACACACACACACACACACACACACACACACACACACACACACACACACACACACACACACACACACACACACACACACACACACACACACACACACACACACACACACACACACACACACACACACACACACACACACACACACACACACACACACACACACACACACACACACACACACACACACACACACACACACACACACACACACACACACACACACACACACACACACACACACACACACACACACACACACACACACACACACACACACACACACACACACACACACACACACACACACACACACACACACACACACACACACACACACACACACACACACACACACACACACACACACACACACACACACACACACACACACACACACACACACACACACACACACACACACACACACACACACACACACACACACACACACACACACACACACACACACACACACACACACACACACACACACACACACACACACACACACACACACACACACACACACACACACACACACACACACACACACACACACACACACACACACACACACACACACACACACACACACACACACACACACACACACACACACACACACACACACACACACACACACACACACACACACACACACACACACACACACACACACACACACACACACACACACACACACACACACACACACACACACACACACACACACACACACACACACACACACACACACACACACACACACACACACACACACACACACACACACACACACACACACACACACACACACACACACACACACACACACACACACACACACACACACACACACACACACACACACACACACACACACACACACACACACACACACACACACACACACACACACACACACACACACACACACACACACACACACACACACACACACACACACACACACACACACACACACACACACACACACACACACACACACACACACACACACACACACACACACACACACACACACACACACACACACACACACACACACACACACACACACACACACACACACACACACACACACACACACACACACACACACACACACACACACACACACACACACACACACACACACACACACACACACACACACACACACACACACACACACACACACACACACACACACACACACACACACACACACACACACACACACACACACACACACACACACACACACACACACACACACACACACACACACACACACACACACACACACACACACACACACACACACACACACACACACACACACACACACACACACACACACACACACACACACACACACACACACACACACACACACACACACACACACACACACACACACACACACACACACACACACACACACACACACACACACACACACACACACACACACACACACACACACACACACACACACACACACACACACACACACACACACACACACACACACACACACACACACACACACACACACACACACACACACACACACACACACACACACACACACACACACAGCATTTGGATTTTGATCCTGTACCCTGGTACATTTCAAAATTCACTAAATACCTGACCTTGGTGTTCAGACTCCAGATCTTGTAGCCAAATTTAATGGTCTTGTCATGAATGAGTTGTTTGCAACCATGGTAATGAAAGGCCCTTTCTAAAACAATATTGACAAATACCCTTGTACAACAACCTAGCGTTACCATATGGTAACACTGAAATTAGGAAGCCACAACTTCACCTGTTTTTAGAAGAATTATTTATAACTCTCAGAAAACATATATTGCAGTATATAAGCCTCATTACTACAGAGAAATTATGTGCATTTTAATTCAAAACATTTTTAATTACTGTTACTCAAGCAGCGAGAGCAGTTTTCAAACTGACTGTATGTTCTTATTGTAACAAACATGACAATCACTACTGCACTGTCAGTGTAAGTACAGTACCTTCATAGCGCGATACACAGTTGTACCACTCCCACCGTTTGAGTTTTCAAAGGACAGTAACAACTTTAAAAATATGTTGTGTGTGTTACCATATGGCAACACTAGGCATTAAGGGGTTAAACATGTATATGTAGCTATAAACAACAATAATAATAATGTAATAATGTGACAATAACATCAGTTTGCGAATATGAGAAAGGTTGCACACGTTGACAGCATTGTCACAATAATAAAATAATTATTATTATCATCTTTGCAACCATATTTTTCTTGTGCAGATACTGCTCCTTTGTTTTTGTCATTGCAGGTCTGATTCTATGGAAGTAGAAAGGAACATGATGCTGGTAGAAATATTATGGATTTTTTGTTGACTCACTTTTGTTTATAGAGGGGCAGACCATTTAAGTTGTGACTGTGCAATATTTCTTTGCACTCTTCGTATACAGTCCATTTGCAAAGTGCTTTATACAAATGTTTAGCTTTTTTATGAGTGAGGAACCATAAAAAAGGTAGCTTCACATTTAAAAAGATTAAATTGACCCTAAAATAATCATCAAAACATCCTACTAATGGCATTTACTTTCCTCCATAATATCATGCCACCACTATTCAAGACATTCCTTTATACAACACTTAGTTTTGGAGATGTTGCACATTTGAACTTAAATGGTCCAACCTGCAACATTACATAACATAATTTACTTGTATTTTGATGATGCCATAGAACTTGCTATTACCTTAGAGGTGATAAAAATCTGCCTGTCAATGTACATCTGTCTTTGTAGAACCTTGCTACCCTGCCCCGCCTAAAACTGGCTCTAAAAACACTTATGTGGAATTCTGTTTTATTTAACAGTAACACATATAGCTTCCACAGTAATGCTTCCCAATTTCACACTACTTTGTAAGTATTTATATATGTTATTTTGGGTTGACATTAAACTCTATTAGTGTTATTGTTTTGGATTAAATATTTTATACTTACTTCTTTGGTTGTAATTTTCTTAATTTTTAAGTTTGACAAATCCTATATCTTAGATAAGGTTCAAATGGCAAAGAAAGTATAGAGCTTTTCCCTCAAACTCAGCTTACAAGTTTCAATCTATTGCCAAAAGAGGTATGTATCCTTGAAGTGGTTTCATATTCTCAAAGTTATACAGTACGATCCCAGTAATTCAAGCCATGGTATTTTGAGGTTCCACATACATTGAACTGGTTTTAAGAAAATTAAAATTCTATATAAAACTAGATTAAAATCCTGTTTTTAAACATTGTCTGCACATATACTTTATGCACCTGTGAATGTGTTACACTTAAACTTTCCTTCAATTTTCCATGTAGAACACAGGTGAAACAGTCGCACTTAGAGTTTTCGTTCATTATGCACAGAAATAGCCTTGGCCCAGACTGCTAATGCATTTCTATTACAGATTGGCAAAGTACTGTTAGGTTTAGGAGAGTGTGCTTGCTCGTTCCTTGTCAACCCTTCACTGATAGGGGCCACATATTGTACAGTGTACACCAACCATCCTTCCAGAAAAAATACTATGTTGGTACAGTATTCCACACTCAGCAACAGTAATCTTTAATTTACACTTAAGTAAAAATATTTACATGACTCAGCATATATACTATACTGTAATGAGCCCCCACCTGCGTAACATTAATTTTGAAATTTTTTACTTTCCCATAGTGTGAGTCCCTAGCATTTCTTTAAAATGTAACTTACACACACACACACACACACACACACACACACACACACACACACACACACACACACACACACACACACACACACACACACACACACACACACACACACACACACACACACACACACACACACACACACACACACACACACACACACACACACACACACACACACACACACACACACACACACACACACACACACACACACACACACACACACACACACACACACACACACACACACACACACACACACACACACACACACACACACACACACACACACACACACACACACACACACACACACACACACACACACACACACACACACACACACACACACACACACACACACACACACACACACACACACACACACACACACACACACACACACACACACACACACACACACACACACACACACACACACACACACACACACACACACACACACACACACACACACACACACACACACACACACACACACACACACACACACACACACACACACACACACACACACACACACACACACACACACACACACACACACACACACACACACACACACACACACACACACACACACACACACACACACACACACACACACACACACACACACACACACACACACACACACACACACACACACACACACACACACACACACACACACACACACACACACACACACACACACACACACACACACACACACACACACACACACACACACACACACACACACACACACACACACACACACACACACACACACACACACACACACACACACACACACACACACACACACACACACACACACACACACACACACACACACACACACACACACACACACACACACACACACACACACACACACACACACACACACACACACACACACACACACACACACACACACACACACACACACACACACACACACACACACACACACACACACACACACACACACACACACACACACACACACACACACACACACACACACACACACACACACACACACACACACACACACACACACACACACACACACACACACACACACACACACACACACACACACACACACACACACACACACACACACACACACACACACACACACACCCACCCACCCACCCACCCACCCACACACACCCACACACACACACACACACACACACACACACACACACACACACACACACACACACACACACAAAAATGAGTCATTTCCAGATTCCATGTGTTAATCGAAGAGTTTTGGGTATCTTCGTAAAAGCTGTGTTCACAATCACACGAAAGAACTGTACAATGGTCTATGACTGACAGCACAATGGTTAACTTATGGATACTGAAAACAGACCACAGAATAACATTAACGTGGCAGAGAGGTTAAGAAGACCTTACTGCCACAGAAGTTCCTAGGTTCAAATCTTGCACTGCTTGTCATTTTTTTTATGTTTGTTAATTTTATGACTGGATATGTAGAACATAATATTGCATTAAAATAACTTTGGTATTTGAAGTTATGAGCATATCTATTCCACAAAAACATAATTTTACTAACACTTGTGTTAAATAACTAAAAAAAAAAAAAAAAAAAAAAAAAAAAAAAAAAAGTTGAGTATTCTAAAACACAAAAAATAAATATAACATCAGGCACATGAACCCTCAGCCCATATAACTGCCCTCGATCACTGGGGCATAGATAAATTAAATGCCTGCAGTAATGTGGACGCAAAGCTAAAAGAATTTGTGCCCAGAAATCTTTTGTCCCTCGCGCACCTACAAGTCAACTGGAGCACAGCACCCTTTTTACTTCAGCCCACACATTCTCAATAGGGTTCCAATCTGGTGAACAGGGAGGCCAGCCTACCACTCTGATATCCTGCCTCTCTGAAAACCAATTTGAAACCTTTCGAGATATTTGGATGGGATGATTATTCTGTACAAATTTCCATCAAGAAATCTCATCCCCACAGAAGGAATCAAAGTACTATCGAGTATTACCATGTACTGCACGCCATTCAGTGTATTATCAAGCTGCCACAGCACATCTAGACCATCCCTTGGTATCCAGCCCCAACGTGATGCAGATATGCGACCATGATGGAATTGTGAAGCCACGTATTTTGCATCGTATCAGGACTCCCTTGGATGATAGACAAATCAACTATCCGTTAAATGTGGAAGATGTCACCTCACCTGAGAATATCACATTATTCCAGTTGCAGTTGGCATTTTCCTGTTGGACCAGTTTGTGGAGAGTGTGTCGAGTTAAAAAAATAAAGTTCCTATCTGCCAAAAAATCAAATTTTTCCAAAATTAGATTTCTAAAAAATGTTTCAAAACATTGGTTTTCTTAGTAATTTTTTTTTAGTAATTTTTCATACTATAGAGATTCCTTTTTTTTATTTCACTGAGAGAGAACAGTTTGTGCCTAATGCATTTGCACACCATTCTGTGCACCGCATGCTTTTGTATGCAGCATATTGTTGTTCGGTACAATAAACCCTTAAAGAAGCATCATAATAACTATCATATTATTAAGTATACCCAATGTTGTGTATGAAATAAGTATGTCTAAAATAAATAGCCACTATATGTTGATTCAAAATGATTAAAGAGAAGGAAAAAAAGTTTGCTACATGTGAGAGGCGATCCTACAACCCTCATCAGAGAAGTAATCTATGTTTTGCCACAGTGCTACAGTGAACTTACATGGAAGGTGGCAGGTTTAGTGATGCTGCACAATAAAAACTGTATCATGTTTTGTATTGTTAACATTTTTAGTTAATATTGACAAGTTTGTTGTTGAAGAAGCTTAAGTTATATATTTGGTTATGATTACTGATGATATGGGCTAGTAGATTTGGAACCTGTGACAACTTGTTGCTGCTGCTACACAACTGTAATGTAGATGGTGTACACACGGCGCTGTGCCATGTAGCACTTGGATGAATTTTCACTCCAGACATGACTAATTTTTTTTTTTTTTTTTTTTTTTGTACTTTTTTTTGTCCACAGGCATACATATACTTTATTATTCTTTTTATGTATTTTTAATCATTAAGTGTGCTCAAATATTTATTCGTGAGTTTGTGATATTTCCATACAATCAGAACTTTTTTGTAATTCAAGGTAGCCTCAGCCGCAATTAGCTTGAATTACTGGGGTTCTAATTGGTTACAATTAAAATGATAACATAACTTAACATAAAAGCCTTTGAAAATGTTATCCTACTCCATCAACAGATTTCTGACACCTTCTTAAGAAGTTTGCATTCACGCTCAATATTTCAATATCCCAAATTGAGTGAATCTCTAACCTGGTGTTTATTTTAATTTTTTCAATGAATGTTTTTTTTTCTTTAACCTATCTTTGAAAAATTACCTGAATTAAATTAACAGCTCATTACTGCACAGATGCAAATCCAGTGATTTTCGCACCTCGTCAGAAGTATAATTCTTTACATCCCCGAGTTTTGTATGCTATATAGCCTGCATCAGCTGCGAGACGCGCAGTCACAGTTTGTTTTCATTAGATGAAATAAGTGGACCGTTGTGCAGTTTAAATGCAAGTTCGTTTGAGAATGCATTTTTGAGAATTAAATTCTAATGCAAGTGCTTCATAATGGAAAATGCTAGAGGTATGCTTTGTCAATGAAGTGCCTGTTGTTATAATTACTTTGGCTAGAATGATGTAATGAGTAAAGTTTGATTTTAATTTGTTGATTGAGATCAGATTTTAAAAAAGCAGATGTGTCTGAATGCCCATATTATGTTAAAATGCATTACAAAACTTGGTTTATGGCAGTAATAAACTTATTTGCTGAAAATCGCTGATTGCCGAATTTGTATTTTAGATTGAGTCACATGGCCATGTATCACAGGTCAGCACTGGTTTGATGCTTTAAACTGTAATGTTGTAACCAAGAGAAACTCTATTATAAGCAAGGCTGAGAGTGTCTTCTGAGGAAATGTTTACGTGAATAAAGAAAGATATTATGCATTTTAAATATGACTTGAATTATGGAAGAAAAGTTCATGAATAAAACAGTCATTTCCCATAAAGTATTCTGACTGGTTTAGATAAAGAAACTGGATTTTCAAAGGGTGTTCTTAATAATTTTAAGAAAATCTGGAAGGAGATGTGTAGCAGTATTGCTGAAAGAAATGTAAAAGTCACCAAAGAGCCACCTGAATTAAACAAGTCATTAGTTCTTCTTCTGCAGTTGCCATACCATTTACAAAGAGGCCTTATGATGATTTTTTGAATAAACAACGACCTCACAAAGAAACAGTATATTCAAATGAGAGGGGAATTAAAATATAAATATTTTACCCTCATATCAGGTGATAAGGCAGACGATGATACAGTGCTATCCACCAAAAGAAGATATAATATTAACAAACAGTTCTGCAACAATAAATCTACAGTCACTAGTTCATCATTATTAAGTGACTAATTCAGGTGCAAGAGGATAGGCAGTTATAACCACAATTACAATGTAATACTCTATTGGATGCAATAAATTTGCTGTTGCTGTTATTGTTATCGTCATTATTATTATTATTATTATTATTATTATTATTATTATTATAATACAATCAATTTCTGGAAAAGAATCTGTACATGTAACTTTTAAACAGGAATGTGATGGTTCTACTGAGCATACTCAATATAAACAGAAATTTATCTTGCAATCATAATAATCTGTAAAAAGTGATTCTAATATCTTTGTAATCTCACTTGTTCCTTTTCAGATGTATTCAGTATGCTCTGAGGTCAACAAAAACAGACCAGTTCTTTCAGGTGATCTTGGATTTCCCCAAAGATTTTTAGACTTTCAAAATTATTTGAGAAAAAAAGCAGTTGAAATAACAAAACTAGGAGTAAATGCAATTACTTACAATAACAACAGCTTTAATTAACCTTTAACTGCCTAAATGTTTCAAAATCTGATGTGTTTGTACATTTTCTGTTTATTACCTTCTTATACATTTAAATATTGCATACAAAGTATTATTTTTACCTTCGATACTTTAGTGGAACTCAAAGACAATATGTCCATATGGACATGCTGGGCACTTAAACGAATGTTTTAAATGTTTTCTGTGACACTGAAATTCAAATACAAATATTTTCAGAAAGCAGTATATAATATAAATAAGGCAACATTTGAACAAAATAATTATAAACTTATTTATAGCAAAAAATAACAAAAGAATTTTTTTCATCGACATTCATGGTATGCTTCAAAAACATAATCCTACATCACATTTCCCAAATTTTGTGTGAACTGCTGAAGACTTCTCTTTGTAATACAATTCTACACACGTCCTCTTTTTCTTCATTTTTTGGATATAATGTTTTATGCAATCCTATCTTATATCACTTGGAACATGCTATTTATATATAAACAGAGGACTGGTAGTTCTTCCTGCTCCCTTAACGGGATTCACATACAACTTTAGGTAACTTGCACAAACATTCTTCTGAATTCTAGCTGAGTAGTCCTAGCTTCTATTCCTTTCTTCAGTTGCCAGGCATTATGGATAGATATATCAATTAGCCAAAAAAGTGAATCCCAATACCATTTCTTGTTTCTAATGGCAATACTTTCATCCATCCTATCCACTTCCCTCCATGTGCCTGTTATAAGCTGCAATAATCTGAGGTCATTGTACTCGAACTGTCTTCTCCTTTGCAGAAATCTTTTTACGGATGAAACAGGTTCCACTCTTTCTGATGTGGATGACACAGCAACCATATAATTGTTCACCCATTTTGTAACAATAACACCATCATCCTTGCAATGTAAATATTCAAAATGGCCCACTTTACTTTTTAACCAAATTTTTTTTTTTTTCATTTATATAGCCCCCTTTAACATCTAAGGTCATATCGGGGGCTTTCCACTTGAAACAGCTTGTAGTCTGTAGGTTCTTTTACGTTGGTTTTAATCATTTTGTTTTACTCAAACATGCACACATTCACACTCACATACAAACTTCCAGACTCTGTGGGGGATAGGGAATAATTCTGGCTAGAGAAAAATTCCCCGCTGGGAATCGAACCTGGGACTCCCGGGTGAGAAGTCAACTCGCTGACCACTCGACCATGGAAGCAACAACCAAATCTTGCTTTGAAGGAATGGGGCAAGATTTAGTAAGTCTACCTTCCTTAGGAAAGCCTGTTCCTCCATAACCTTCTCTTACAAAAGACAGAATAGCAAGTCCTGTAAAGAGATTATCAAAGAAGAAATGGAGTGGCAATTGCTTTACTTTCATTGTGAAATCATTTTACCATCTGAATAAGAGGGGCAAGTAGCCTTACCAAACTGCTCATGTGCTGTATTTGGATTTTGTGATTTTCCTTGATAAAAACAAACATTTAAAAGATATCAAAGTATTTTATCATTGACTCATCATAACAGAAATTTTGCTGAGAAACAAAAAGATTACTTCATTTGTCTCTTACTCTTTCAATAAAGGGTCTAATTTTCCACATCCTGTCATTACAGTGCCAAGTATCCAAGAATCTGTTCAAAACGACTCCTTATGGCATTGCATACAAAGTCATGTCTTGCGTCTGAATTTGTATCCTAATATACTTTCTTATTGGGAAAAGAGTTATAACTACTGAGAATAGGGATGCCAAGGAACATCACATTTCTTCACATGCTGTATTAGGACTTGGACAGCTTTTAAACAGTGGATAATAATTGCTTGACTTATCAACTAGGAATTGTATGAGGTCATCATCAAAAATTAACTCAAAAGACTTCCACAGGCAACTTTTAAACATGTGCGCAAAAATTTGAACCAGAAATAGGTTTCAACTTTGAAATTAGTGCACCATTAACCCTGGTTTTCTGCTTATTTCTGTTTCTATAATCTATATTTCAGCTTCAGCCCAGAGTTGTCAAACGTTAAGATTATCTGGAATTCTCCCTTCATCTTGATCACCTGAATCTTCATCCATGAGAACTGCTGGATTGGGAGGTGCTATGTAAATTCCATCAGTCTGAAGAACATAGGTTTCTTTAACCCTCTTGCTGCCAAGGCCTTTAAATGGTTTCAACCCTAAAACTGCCACCCATCGATATAGTCTACTCTGCTAAGCCTTGCCTATGCTGACAGCAATGATCTAATCAACACAGTGTTTGAGAGACTGTAAACCTATCTCTGAAACGCGTTTTGGGGAAGACCTTTATACCACAGGAAAATGGAAACCTTCTTTCAAACAGTATGTTTTAAGAGCATTCAGAAGTGTCCTTTGTTATCTGAAGGTCAGTATTTCCAACCCTCAGCAATTTGTTTAACTTTGTCCAATAGAGCTCCATGTTTACTGCATAAAATCAAACATGGCAAGTTCTTCCAGGAATGTTTTTCTGCCAGAGAGCGTTGATAATAATTTGATACATTGAAACGTAGTGATAACGATGTAAATAATGTGACAGTAACAGGGATGATTGTGTACCTAAAACACCTTTGTAGTCACTACATGCGATAGAAGGTTGTTAAATGTGTATTTATTAAATTGTAAATATATTCTGGCAAGAAAATAACTAGATTTTGACATAATTTTACAGTAATTGAATACATAAGCTCTCAGTGGTTTCTGAAGAGAAGGCTGAAGATATAATTAATAATTCTACCTCTGAAATTACTGCCAAAGAAGTAGGAAGGCTAGTGTACTGTGTGTTATACTGTCAAACGTGTGATTGGTGAGTGCTGTAACTTATATTATTTGAGAATATTTTATTCAGGACGCTCGAGATTTAATTGGAATATCATTTTACAGTTTCTTAAAGTATAGAAAGTTTGTTAAACTGCATAAATAACAAGACTGCGGTCTGTTCTTTCCACTGGCAAATCCTGTGGAAATTACGGTGACGTCGACTTCCCCTGGTGTAAGTGCAGAGTAGCACATCAACATGAAACTTAACTCCTGCTCACGGGATGTTCTGGAATGATGCAAATGCGCTATGCTGATTGGCTGCTTCAATTCGAAGATAGGGTGAGGCAGGCTATATTTGGTACTACCTCGCCATGTTGCAAAGCGCTTCCAGAAATGCCTAAAACTATATAACTGGATGCAAGGGCTGTCTGTCTGTCTGTCTGATTGGCAGTGATTCTGGCCGACACCTTCGGCGTGGCAACCCCACTCATTCACTCATTGCCAACCCATCTCTCAAGATAAGACCTACGAGTTACTATCCAGCTCAATCATAGTGATGGTGCCAGTATTTAACTTACAAAGCCCCTCTGTTTGTAAACCAAAAAACTGCACATTGGAAATATGCACAAGTTTTTCATTATATTGTTATTGCTAAGCCAAGCATCTGTTATTGCTCCACCATCCTACATTCCAACTTAGCTATTACTCTAGCCGTGACATTATTGTTGTGAGGCGTTGGCTTTTCAAATCAATTTTATTGAAAAGTATGCCTCTCTATTTTAGTAATGACATATTGGTAGAAGCACCAATATCTGCAACTTTTATGCCAGAGATATGGTTTCGTTCTCGTTTCTCTCATATATTCCTAATTTGCTGTATGGTAGGTTTCTCTAATTTTTTTTAAGAAAGATATGGCATCGATCCCAAACTTTTTTTATTTTGTTTACAGTATGCAAATGTATTATGTGTGTATTTCCTCTCCACCAGCTCACCAGCTTCCCACGAAGTGCATATGAATATGGGATAGCTCTTAGTGGATATTTGTATTTTATCCTTTGAGAATCAGGCTGTTCCATCAGGCATGACAATATTGTTACAGTTAGCCTGTTGTTCGTTTGCTTCATCCCTTCAAAATATGTAATGTTAGGTATTTATCATGACACCGAAGATGAAAATATTCCTATCAAGTCGACTAAGACTAAGCCCGAATGCATTTCTAATTTTACACTATTCTATGAAAATCACATGGTTGATTCGCAATTGAATAGGAATCTCATGCTCTGAAAATCATCAACTATGTAAATGTGGGAAAACCTGAAATTTTCAGTGTGTAAGTAAAATATGCGTAATTCATGTGCTGCAATATTCACCGGTAACGCGTTGCAAAGTGTTAAGTTACCACAATTTATTTCCCATATTTGTTCAACCAACTTACGGACACCTTCATCAAATCCAGAGTGCCCATAGCCGCTGACCGGAATGTCCCTTGCAAAGGTCTCCCCATAATGTACCCCTTACAAAACACCTCCCACAAAAAACCAACACTAAGTATTTTATTTTTAAAAAAAGAACACCTGAAAAAGCAGCAACTACCCCGAGCGGTTACGAAATCAATTACATCTAGACAGGTGAAGATGGAGTATACGGTTTAGGTATATATTTGGTCATGCTAAGTTACTTCTTATAATATTAGATATGTTTTGCTTATAGCTAAATAGTAAGCTAAGAATTTCTATTATCTCGCTTTACTGTCTTCAAATACTGTGTTTAGTCCCCATATTGATAATTTAGACTTGTAAACATGCCTGAGGATTAATATAATTATATTGAAATGTGAAGATAAGGTAGCCCCTATATAAGTGTATTATGAACATAACAGTACAACAATTAAACAAATATATAAAGCCTACTTGATCTACAATGAAACTATTTGAGTTTCTATTACATATCTGGTTATCAGTATAGTTACTTTGTCATTCTAATGTCAGGGATAATTAATTAAAACAAATAAAAGACTGTGTTTCAATAATACTAATGGTAGCCGTGGTTACAGTAACTGTACTTATCATAGTTTTCATTACAAAGCATAAATGTTTAATGCTTACTGAGAAAAAAAAGAGGTGATCAAGTATTGATAAAAACTAAATGAATAAGTAGCACAGTAAGTGATTCAATATACATATGCATGCATAAAATTGTATTGCTTAAGGAAGTGGTATGTAATATAAGTAACCTTTATTAATAAAGATGTATACTCTATCTGAATGACTATGATGAAGTGAAAATATTCCTAGTTATGATAACTCCAATAATAAATTATGGGAAGGAAATGTTAGCATAACTTTAACAAAATTTTCTTGCTTCTTTCTTTCTTGGATAACCAGTTAGAGTACCTACAGATTTGAAACAAAATAAAAAGATAAGATGATGATGATGATGACAATCACGACATAAAATCTTTAATTGTTAAGTCATTTCTTTACAAAATATTGTTACTCAGCTGGAGAATAAAGGTATTAAAGTCAATGTCCTTGGGGAGGGGGATGGTGTGGTGGTGGTGGCAGTGGTGGAGCTCTTGATTTGTCATCCTTTGCTTGTGGGCTTCCCAGTAATATTCAGTAATCTTGAATGGTGTCTCAACTAATTTTTGAAGATCGGTGCAGAGAGCCAGACGGTCCTTGTTCATTACTGTACTTATGTTTTTGCAAATTATTCAGTGTGGAGAGGCTAGTAATTTAATTTTATATAGATGTGCCACCAGGCAATCATGGCCAGTTTCAAGTCGAAATGATATAACTGCAATAGATCAGGGAGTGTTTGGTACTATATTTGGGTTTAGTAACGTCTTCCGTATTTCTGTTTTGCATTGTTTTTTGTTTTGTTCTGCTATATGGGACTTTATTTTCATCTTGGTGTACAGTTGTACTGATTTATAAGACAGGAATTAAGCTTATGTTGTTGGACAGGTGTGCCTTTTTTTGCAAGCATATCAGCTTTGTCATTACCTTCCAGACCACAGTGCACTGGAATCCATTATAGAACAACACTTTTGTTTAAATTTTTCAACACCTTGGTATGTTTCTTGGCTTCTATTACCCTTGATCTTGTACTGTCTGGTTGTGTGTTAATGCTACAATGGAATGAGGGTGGAATGCCTTCTGTTAATGGAGTGTACAAATATCTATAAGTTAAATTCAAATGTTCTGTTTCCTAAATTTAATAATTTGACTGTTTATCAGGTATATTATTGTAACCATGCCTCCTTAGCAACAGATGGCCACACTTGTGTGACCAGCTTGTTTTGAAAGACATAGCTGGCTGCTGCATTCATCTGTGGCTTCCTTTCATTAACTAATGCATTGTTAAAGCCGTGTAAGTGAACACGTGAGCAGTCGGTGACCATTTAACATCAAAGCTCTGATTATTGCATCTGTGTGAGGGTTTGCAACATATGCACTGCATATGCAACAATAAGCACTGCTTTTAGAAGTTTCTCATCACATTATGAAGAGGTATAAAAAGGGGGCAACTCGGCCCAAACAGTTTAATTTTTGATAGGAAATTCTGACCATGCAGTCATAGCTATATGGAGCATCAAAAGAAAGTGGTACAGTAACATTCTTTTGAAAGTAACAATAAAGATTTTGTTATAATCATTTTTGAAGCTATAAAGAGCTATTGGTTATACTAATGTCAGCAGTGGTATTTAATGCCAAGATTAGATAGATGATGAAAACATTATTAGCTGAAATTATTAGGGCCACGAAAACCGGAATGGAGGAAATGAAGACTGAGATGAAATTTGAAATGGACGAAATGAAAACCAGAATAGATGAAATGATATTGGGAATGGAGAAGATGACTGAAGAGAATATGGAATCTGGCATGAAAAACATGGAGGAGAAAATGGAATCCAAAATGGTGAAGATTAGAATCTAGATAATGACTGTGATTTGCAGAAGATAAAGACAGAGATATGGAACAAAATTGATGAACAACTGGCCAGCATGAAAAAGGGGCCTGGAACAACTTCAGGAAAAGATGGAAGAACTTGGTGGAATGGTCAAAGACATAACCAGTGTCTGGAAAATGTTGGCGAATGGCTTAATGTCCTGAAGGGAGGAATTGATGAAAGTGCCAAAGAAATGGACATGATGACGCAATAAGGTGCTAGATAGAAGGCTGAAAGACTTGAAAGTCGAGGTAACAGGATATGAAACAACATACACATGCGTTAAGCCACCCAAGTTTGCCAGAGCATCCACCTTCAAATCTGCTGCTGAAGATTCACCACCATCACCACCCACAACCAATGGACATCAGAATAGGCTGTTACAAAACTGATTGCATGCATCCAAGGACGGGCAGCAGAGGTACTGAATGTGATCCAGACTCTGCAGTGTCTGGAGATATCTGGGATGCCCTCGAGACCTTTAGGGAACCATTGTTTGGCTGCAGCCTACCAAAGACAGCTTATATCAACAGCCAGGGGACACAAGTAGGCACTTTCCCTGGGGATTGAACAGCTGATGAACAAAGCCCTGATGAACTTACCACTTAGGAATGTGTACCAGGAAACTGGACAATGGAGTGCATGACAAAGAAATATGATGGCTCCTGATGCTCCGTGACTACAAAACAATTCACGAGGCATTAACAGCAACACTAAGGATGGAGGCAGCCAACATAACAGCTATGTCATTCTGGAAGACAAGGAGTATTCGCTATGATACAGAGAGTCAAGACAACCCAGAGACAATAATGGCCTTTCTTTGGTAGAGTTTAGGCATCCGTGTCAACTAGTGAGGGACGGTTCCCACCAAGCCGATGATCAGGGGGATAATGAGTACGGACTGGCATGACCAGGGACACATAGGGACAGTCTTCATTAACCCCTTGAGTGATGCTACATGCTACCTCATTGTAGACAACTGGGTACACGGGAACTTCTGCTAGTTACTAATAGACGTAGGTGCAGCCTTTACTGTAATCACACCTGGCATAGCAACGGGCTTGTCGACACAAACATCCAATCAGCCTTAACAACTAGTGATAGCATCAAGCAATTTCTTACCTGTGGAGGAGGCAGCCCTGCTGGTGTTGACATTGGGACAGAGCACTGTGAGCATGTGGGTATGTGTTAGAGTGGCCAAGAATGTGATGCTAGGTCTGGATGTCCTCAGGAACCATGAAGCGATGGCCGAGTCTGCCGGAAGATCTTGCGACTCGGTTAAGATGAGGTGTTTCTCTGGAGTCTCCACAAATATGAGGGAATCTGCAGATTGATACTGAGTGATGATGTAGTTGTGCCTGAAAGAAGTGAGGGTGCTGAAGGTACACCTGGAGGGCCACAGTAGTCAAGAAACCACACATTGGCCTGGAAAACATCATGGAACGAATTATGCATTGTCCGGTTATTGTTGTCTTTTAGGGAAGAAGTGACCATGAAGCTCCTCCAACCAGGACATACAAGCTGGGATGGAGTTAGTAAACATGTGAACCAACAGCAAGTCATTGCCGATCTAACCAGTCAGTATTGTCACAGGATCTGGGGCTCCAGCTGAAAGACTTGCTAAAATGTGCAGCCGACCATCTGACTGCTTCAAAACTGGTAAGGGTCCAGCTACTACTTAAGTAATATCAGTCTGACTTCAGGCAAGGAAACAGTGAATACTCCATAACATGGACTCCTGAGATGCACAACCTATAAGGGAACCACCAAAATGTGTTTCTCTGGCAAAATAGGTGAAGGTATGGGACATGATGGAGGACATAAGAGCTAAGGGAATCACTGAAGAGTTTGACAACCCTTGGTGCTTTCCTGTAGTCTTGGTGAAGAGGAGCAATAAGCTACACTTCTGCATGAACTATAAGAAGCTGAATGCCGTCACCAGAAAGGACTATTTCACTTCATACAGGATTGAGACACCCTGGACACACTTGCTGGTGCCTAGTGGTTCTGGACTATGGACTTGAAATCAAGATACTGGCAGGTGGCCTTAGATCCTACAAAGAGAAGACTGCATTTTTGACAGGCCAAGGGATTTGGGAATCTATGGTTATACACTTTGGCCTCTGCAACGTAACAGCCAGCTTTGAGTGCCTCTTCGAACTAGTGAAGAGAGAATTGACTTATGATGCCTGCCTGCTCTATCTGGATGACACCGTCATAGGCAACAATGTCCAAAACCAACTCGAGAGCCTAACCAGGATATTGGAAACACTGCAAGCAACTAAACTGAAGCTGAATGCAAAGAAGTGACAACTCTTCTGCAAGCAGGTGAACTATTTGGACCACATAGTCTCACCATCTGAGGTGGGCATGGACCCAGATAAGCCTTGGACAGTGAAAGACTGGCCTCACCCAAAAGACAAATGAGAGCTGCAAACTGTCCTGGGCCTATGCAGCTACTAACGCTGGTTCATTAGAAGTTTCTCCAGCATTGTAAAATCCCTCACTCATCTGAAAGAAGATCACCTACTTTACATGTGGTAAAAAGAGGCAGAGGTTGCATTCCAGGTGCTTAAGTCACCACTCTTCGGTGTACCTATTTTAGGATTTCTGCAACCTGGAGGTGAATTTATGTGAAAACCGAAGTCAGCAGCCCCAGTATTCATTCTATCCCAGGTCCACCGTTGCCAGGAATGGGTAATAACCTGCTACAGCAAGATACTCTCCAAGGTAGAAAAGAACTACTGCACTACCTGACGAGAGATCCAGGTAGTGTTAAAGGCGCTGAAGCATTTCCTCCAATATCTGTATGATCAGCTATTCCATCTGAAGACTTGACCATTCCACCTTCACCTGGCTGTGGAGCTCCAATAACCTGGAGGGCCAGAAAGCCCATTGTGTGCAGAGGCTCCAAGAGTACAACCTCACACAAGAACCCCAAAAGCAAGGAGCCACTGCAATGCAGATCCTATGTCACAACGATCCTGTCTGAAAGTGTGTGGTCACTACACCAAGGTTGAAGAGAAAGAGCTTGCTGCACCTGTCCATGTCATTTTGGCAGTGCCTCCAGCTGGATGGGAGAGTTTAGTCATGACAAGGGAGCAATTGGCGAATGCCAACTTGGGGCCCTCTGAGATAAGTGGAGGCTGGGAAGACATCACATCCCAGAGCAGTTGTTAAAGTCCTACTGGACCCATGGGAATCATTGAAGACAAGGGAAGGTGTATTGTTTAAAGTATGCAGAGACTTTGGGAGGATATTTGGGATCCACTCGAACCATCGACAAGCTTTGATAATGGCACTACTGGTTGAGACTATGAGCAGATGCTGAGAGGTGGTGGTGCTGCCAATTTCATGTGTGTGTGGCAAGTCATAACCTACACACCAGGAGCTGGGATCAATTGCAGCAGTATAGCATGGGAGCATGTTTCAAATGCATAGATACTGATGTAGCTGGCCCATTACTTAAGTCAGACAGAGGCAACAGATATCTGTTGGTTGTCATGGATTACTTCACCATGTGGCCGAGGTGTACACCATCCCTAACCAGGGGGCCAAGACTATTGCAAATTGCCTCATAGAAGAACTGTTTTGTTGCTATGGAGTACTGCTGAAGCTACACAGTGATGATGGCATTAACTTTGAGTCCAACCTAATGAGAGAAGCACTGGAGCAACTTGGAGTGCACAAGATGTGCATAATACCTCTCCACCCACAATCAGGCAGCATGGTTAAGCGTTACATCAAGACCCTAAAAGAAAACTTGAGGAAGGATGACCAATCATCAGAGAGACTGGGATGTGAGGGTACTACATTTCTTGCTGTCTTACCCCTAATCCCATGACACCATAGGATTGACACCAGCCAGCTTGATCTTTAATAGGAAGCTGCACCTACCATGTGACCTGATGTTTGGCAGTCCTCTTGGGGCGAAACAGCCAGCAATCAACTTTGTCTTTGTGGAGAATCTCTGAGACTACTCCACAAAATGCATCAACACATCCAAGTAGTGAGTGACTGGATGAAGACCTGTTACGACCAGCAGGCCAAGAGCCTAAGCTTCCAGCAGTGTGATCTGGTGTGGCTGCATCATTCTACCAAGAACAAGGGATGCTGCTAGCTCACTATGATAGTGCCAGTCAGGATGGTGAGCCCTAAGGAGGGAGCAGTGTTACTATACCTTGTCAAGTTATAATCGCTGCACTGTGAGGGCAGCTTGTTTTGAAAGTCAGGGTGGATTGTTACTCTGCACCAGTGGCTTCATTAGATAATGCACGGTTACACCTAAGAGTGAACACATGTACAGTTGGCAAGCATGTTACATCAAATCTTTGACTGTCACACCTGTGTATGAATTTGACACCTGCTGCAGTTTGAGCATGTGACAATAAGCATTATTTTTGGAATTTTTATGCTTTGTAATCAACAGGTACAAAAAGGGTGTAACTTGGCCCAGACAATTTAGCTTTGATGGGCAGTTCAGAGCATGTCATCGTAGATGCAACCACAGTGAGTGTTGAAAGAAAACTGCACAGAAGAATTGTTATGAAAAATATGGAATACAGACTTTGATGTTATCACTTTTGAAGCAATAAAAAGCTTTTGGTTACAGTAGCAAAAATGTCATCCAAATACCTATGTCAAACTTTGCACATGTGAGGAAAGGAGGTGGTCAATTGGGTTTCCAAGTTACTCATGGAAAAAAGTCAGCAAGGAGTGGATCACCCTTGTATAAGCCTGAAGTCTGCTAATGGTACCTGGCATTGAAAGTGGAACTATTCTATGCTGTGAAAAGTTCTGCAAGATTCATAAGGCCATCTATTTCATTTTGTAGTTCAGTTGTTCAAGTTGTACTTGTGAACTATTTTTAAGTGTGTATAAGAGTTCAGCTATTGGGATACTTGAGAAAAGAGCTAGGACATCAAAGTATACAAATTTATCTTCTGCTTTCAGTTCTGTGTTTTCTATTTTCCTAAGTCTTGGGAATTCCTGATGCTTAAACTGTTGTACTTTAGTAGTGAAGTTAGTATATGTGTAAAAAAATTCACCAAATTATACGTAGGTGCATCAGTAATGTTCATTATGGGTCTCATTTGTTTGCCTGGTTTATGGATTTTTGGTAGTCCATATAATCTTGGTAAGGATGGATGGTTTGTTTAGATTTTAGATTTTTCTTTCTTAGTTATCATTTTAACTTCATTCAAATTATTATTGAAGTCTTTTATTTGAGAATTTAGTGGATCTGATCTTATCTCTATGTACATTTTAACCCTATTATTGTAATCCTCTGTGCCCAGAATAACTAATTTGCCACCTTTATCCACTTTAGTGTATATAACTGGTTTACATTTTAGCACTTTGATGACTCGTTTCTCTGAGAAATTATTGTATTTTTTGACTTGTATGTCTTAGAGGACAGTACTAAATGCTTTTTATTGCTGTTATAGTGCTTGGATCTAATGGTTTTGGAAATATCCACTTCAAACTCATTGGACTAAATCAATATCTAAATAAGGGATAGCAACTCCTCCACCTTGAGAAGACCAAACAAGTTTTTGACCTTTATTAAGTATTGTTAGTTCTGCTTTGTTGAAAGTGAGTTTGGTTTTGTTGTTATAAAATTAACTATAGTAGACAGGAAAATAATACAAATGGAGACATATAAACACTATGCAAAATTACAACATTTAGATTTGAAACTGAATTCTCTCTACATCAAACTATCATCAATCCTTGGTTTTCCAATGTGACAAATTCCTAGTGATGACTTATAAAATAGGGGTAAAAACATTAACTCTTCAAAAGCAACAGAAAATTTGCACCAGAAACAAAATCTAAGAGAACCTCATTTCAAAAAACTGAAAGCCACTAACTCAGTAATAGAAACTAGGATCCCTATAAGGAATCCCAGAAATTGTATAAAGAGATCAGTAGGGCTTCTGAGGAGCCTTGTAAGTACTTCTGTTGGAATACTGAGAAGAAAAAAAAATCTACTTGATTGTAGCAGTTGTTGGTCTCCCAAGGCCTCTTTGGAGGATTCCTCTGGTGCTACAATGAAATTGGAGGGGGAAACCCTGAGGCTTTTGCTTGAAATCCACTTCCCGGGAACCAACATTATGGATTAAGAAGTAATCTCGTTTGAGGCATGCAGGTCTTTGTAGAATGACTGGCATGTGGCCCTCAAGGTAGTGACTTTTAAGGAAGTTAAATTAGCTGTCTCCACTATTCAGTCCTATAAAAGCACAGGTGAGGATATCTTCCCAGTTCTCCTGTAAGAGGCCTGGGAGATTGTTTCTTCTCATCTAAAGAGTATTTTCAGGGCCTGCCTTGCCAGAAGCTATGTTTCTAGCCTCTGGAAAAGGGCCAAAGTGGTTTTTACACCTAAGCCACGCAGAAGTCATACTGAAGACCTAAGAATTTTCATTCCATTAGTCTGACACCCTTCTTGATTAAAGTTTTGGAAAAGCTTATGCATACATATTTGAGAGACAGACCCATACATCTAAGCAGTATGCCTACCAATCAGGAAAAACCACAGAATCAATGCTCCACCAGCTTGTTATTAAACTGGGGAGGTGGGGGGCTGGGTTGTGGAAAATCAGCCATGATTTATTCATTTAACTCTTGGTACCATTAGATGTCTGGAAGATCAAGGCATCAGTCCAATTATCTCAGACTGGATCAAGACCTTCTTGGAAGGTCGTCAAGCAGTGGCAGCTCTGGGGAGCATTACGCAGAACATCAGTACCCTGGAACTGTTCCCAAGAAGGAGTCTGATCACCCATTTTGTGGTGCCTGGTGGTGGATGATCTGCTCAACAAAGGGCAATCCTGCTCAAGGCTATAGGAGACTATGTGGACGACACATGCCTTGTAGCAAATGAAAAATTACATGGTCTCTGAGCTCATTCACGGCTCCTTCCTTGATATAAAGGAATGGTGTATGGAAATGAACTTTGTCCGTTAATCCAAACAAGACCATGGTCTTTATAGGGAAGAGGGCTCTGCCAGGATTGGTAGAGCCCCTCCTGTTTGAGAAGAGATTGAAGCTACTTATCTGATGAGTCAAGTTTTCTAGGAATTATCTTGGATGCTGGGACAGGTTGGAAAAAAGCATGTAGATTACAAAGTTAAGAAGGCCCAGAATTCTTTGTGGGCATATAGGAGGATAAGTTGACTGAGGTGGGGCCTAAGACCAAAGATTGTCAATGGCTCTACAACTCAGTCATAAGGCCCTCATTCTATGCAGCAGTGGTCTAGTGGTGTGCAACCAGATGGAGCAACTGGCTAGAAACAGGGAGATCCATGGTTCAAATCCTGGCTATGGCATTGAATTTTTCAGTCTGAATCGACCTATCCAACTCCTGTCCTACACATGGCTTGTGTGAAAAAACAAATTAACACTAATTGGCCTAATAGTTGGCTAAGCTATGAAGCCTAGTCACAATTGGGGCATGTCAACTTAAAATACTTTGAGATCTCCTTATGGTTTACCAGGAAACATGCAAGTCAGTTGAGAAATTTAATGTTGTTCTAGCATATTGTCATGGCAGCTCAGTGGTTAGAGCAACCAGTTAAAGGTTGGAAGATCCATGGTTCAAATCCCAGCTATGGTATTGAATTTTTCAGTCTGACTCAACCTAGACAAGAGATAAATTTGTTTTGTAGCAATGGAATAAAGACATTTATTGTAATCAGAATCTGAAATAAATAAAGAGACTTATACACTGTCAGGAGCAGGATTGAAAGCCATGAGAGAGGTTATGATGAAAACTCTACTTGCTGAAATCCAGAGTGAAGATGCAGGCAGAAATGAAGACAAATGAAATCTGCAGTGGAAAAGATGGACACAAAAATGGCATATACAACTGAGAAGGTGGAGGGGAAAATGAAATCAAAATGACTAAGATGGAGGGTAAACTGAAATCTGGAGTGGAAGAAAGGAAATTCGGAATGGAGAAGATGGGGATGGAGATATCAACCAAAATCAGCAACAGCTGACCAGCATGAAGGACATGGAAGAGCTCATTGGAACAATGAAAGAACTTGACCAATGCATTAGTGCCCTGGAGGATGTCAGAGAGGGGCCTAACACCCTGGAGGAAGATGGGGTAAGACTTAACCCACTGGAGCTAAGAGTTGATGGCAGCGCCAAGGAACTGACACCATGTGGAAAAAGATGCTCAGCAGAAGGCTGTAAAACTTGAAGGTTCAAAATGCAAGGATGCAACATAACATCTGCATGTATTGTCATGCAAGTATGATGGGACATCAAACTTGGAAGTCTTCCATCAACAATTTGCCACTGTTTCTGCCCACACCCAATGGTCAGCAGAGGAAGCCACACATCTGATATTCAGTCTTCAGGAATGGGCGGAAGAAGTATTAATGTAATTCTGACATTGGCAATATCTGGAAACATGGGATCCCTCAAGGACCAGTTTGGGAAGCATCACTTGGTCGCAGCCTACTCTGCTGAAATCCAGAATGCAACAGCCAGGGTTATTGATGCCGGAGTTCACCCTGGCAATTAAACACCGGTGAATAAAGCCCTGGTGAACTTACCCCAATTACATGTCTCAGGAAGCAGCCTATCATTTGTCAATGGTATGCATGATGCCAAGATAAGACAGTGCCTGATGGTTGATGGCTATAAAACAATCCATGAGGTTAACTGCTGCACAGGGGATGGAGGCAGCCAAGATAACAGCTGCACCCACCTCAAAGACCAGCAGTATTTGCTACAATAGGGAGAAACAACCTGGAGCAATGCCTACTAATAACAAGGTTGCAACACTCTGCACGTGAAGTCATAGTAAGAAGCTGTCCTCAAACTTGCCCGGTACACTAACTCCAGTGCACTTTCTTCCATTCCTTGGGCCTCAACTTTAATTTTAGGAATGAGAAAAGCTTAAGTTGAAACTACAAGAGAAATTACCCTGATACAACCAGAGCAGTTAAAAGGGGACTATACAAATGGAGGGAAAAAAAAAGAAGAAAATAGAGAAATTATCACGGTATTTGATTTGAACTACATACCTTATAATTTGCAGTGCAAAGAATATGTTACTGAAGCTAATGCTTGTTTCTGGAAGTTAAACATTCAAACAAGCTAAACAGTTAACTACATAAAATGTAAGTGCTCCTGTGTTTATTTTGCAATCAATATTGCAAAAAAAAGTTTCCCTTAACCAAAAAGAGATAATGAAATTGGTTGAGGTGCACAAATACATAGAAATAGTAACGAAAACTTCAGGTAATTTCCTAAACATTATCCTAACAAAAGTTTTAAACAGCAATGTGTACCATATGGTTTGAATTTTAGCACGAAAGTTATGTTAAAATATGTGATATTTCAGTTTTTTGAGTGCTCTTTTAGAGCCTCACTTTAGAAAATTTCCTAAAATGTCACATGGTCTATTCACTAAGTGGAAGAAAAATTATGTTTAGGTATCTAGTTTCAGAGCAACTGATACAGCAAATATTTTAAAAATGCAATTTTTGGCTTCATATAAAATCAGTTATCAGTATGGCAGAGGGATATATAGGTTAGGAAAAGCACAATGTGGGCAACTAATGCAACCAGAGATGACCAGTATTAAGATAATAAAAGGGATGAAAAGAGGAATGGAATTATTAAAGGTGTAATTATAAAATCAGGTTTATTTCAATTACATTTATATTTTATTTCTCTTTAAAAGTTCAGCAACTGTCTACTTATCATTCTAATCAGACACTCAAACCTGAAATAGATGTGGATCCTTCCTCAATCAGTACAATGACAGGATGCACTGCATATAAAATGAGCCATGATTCAACCACAGTATTATGTACCAGTGGTTCAAAATGTTTGGAAGATGATTCAGTAGGTACCGTCTTCTATATTGAAAATATAATTTCAAAAACTTTCAAGTTGTCATCTTCTGCATCTGTATTTAAGGCTGAAATATTTACTGAGCCTTAGCTCCTTCCACAGCTCCAACCACAGTGTTGATAACCACTTTCATCACAGTTACATCAAAAGCAAGATAAAATACATATTGCCAGACTGATGCAACTTTGCTGCAACACGGTGGAGAAAAAGCAGAATGATTCTTCTGTCACTGCCTTCAGCAAGCCATCGTGGGAGAGGACCAGTCAGTTTAACTTGGTACATCTCCATGAGATGGTCTTCTCTTCAATAAAAACTGTGAGGTTTGCTGCATAGCCACCCAGGGTCGGCAAAATGGGAGTTCTTTTGGCTTGGGTAAAATTAAGAATATCATACGTTTGGTAAGACAAAATGCTGTAATCACTAAAACCCACATTTGCTTGGGGTAATCAGACATTTAATTTATTACTAAATTTTCACCAGCATTTGTTTCATAGCCTGCAACTTGCCTGTGACTTATATGTAACTTAAGTATAATTTATGAGCTGGATTAACAAACTACACTTTAAAATGTAAAAATGTGATCAAGGTTAAAAACATATACTAGTAACGACTATTTCATTAAAAAAGTTATTCAAAATAAATATTTTGAAATTCTGCTAATGTTTTATGCAGTTTATCAGAAATGTTTCCCTAGGCCTTTAGGAGAATTGTTTATGTAATGATTCCCTCTGGGTTTTTTGTACAGTATTTCCTAGGATCACTACAGTATATTACTACTAAACAGGCCATTCCTTGTGCAACTAAAAGTTTTCTAAAGAATTTAGTGATCTGAACAGATTGTCTTTCAGCTTTAGAATCACTAAAAATCAGTTTATTACTATTCCAATTGTAATTATCATTTAACTAATTGAAAACACTTAATATTTAAAAACAAATTCAATATATCTGTCAGACTCTTTTGGATTCCTGGACATAACATTGGAGACAATGAAATTATAGATAAATTAGCAAAATTATGCAGAGATAAAGGAAAATTCCTTTACTACAGTTTGCTATATATGCTTATAATGTAAAAATTTAAAAAAAAAATATATAAATATATATAAATAAAAACTCATGTTTGATACTGAACTATTTCATTATAGAACTGATCATAACAATGCAACTTTTACTTTTAATTGCATATTTTCATTTATTCATGCACTTGTATTTAAAATACAGTTTTGTTGTATTCATTGTAACTGGGTGAAATATTCCTAATAATTGGATGGACTCCATTAAAAAAATGTACTTAATTGTAAGAGGAAACATTATAACATTCATATAGGGTAAACAAATTTTAATTCCTATACAGGGTGTAAACACAATAACTTTTCCTAATTTTCATATTCATAGAGACATGGAAATATTATTTCTTAATAAAATGGTGCTTGGAAATATTTTGTTTTAATATAAAATCTAAAACTGATTTATTATTAATCAAGATATGCCTGATGTCACACCAGTTACTTCATACCTTAAGCTTTCCAATTTTAGTAAATGCCTTTCAGAAACTGAACAGAATTTGAGTTTCTACTGTTTACACAGGCAATACACACCAATGTGCTATGCATCTAAACTTTACACCAAGAAATATACAGCATATGTACCTCAACTCCATTTTATGCCTGACTAACAATGTTTCCCCCTTAATCCACAAAAGGTTTCAGGTGAAACTTGCCCATTACAAGTTCCTTCCTTTTCACTTAATAATTCAGACCTTTTAGCCAAGTGCACCAGAAAATTGGAAGAGTACTGCCCATTATGAGAGTTGAGACTAACTGGATGTAACATTGCTCCTTAACCCATTCAAGGAGACCCAATAATGGATGCGAGGCCCCAAAATAACAAAAAATAAACGATATATATACATTTTTTTTATATACTTGGGGAACAAACCTCCAACTATACCAGTATGGTTAACTCTCATATACCATGCCTTAGATTATGCAGCCTTTTGAATACATGATAGCTGCAGCATTATGTGATCTTATAATGGTGCGAGTGAATTTAAAAACAAAAAGAAAAAAAAAAGTAAAATGCATGTACCTGTATTCAAGAAACCTGTCAATAGCCAACCATGCTATTACCCAATGCTTTAGTTCGGCTCTCTCCATTCTTTTCCACAATTTTCTTGAATGCAGAACATACATTTTGACTGGATTTGATCCTGCAATCCTTAGTTTGAAGGATTAGTCACTCAAACAATGCCTTAAACCAAATGGCCATGAATCCAGACAGGCAGGTTTGTATAATTAAATGGAGTTATCTGATGATATGCTGGTAAAATGAGTGATTTAACAATGACACATTTCATGTCTATATCGCTGAGGGGGCTTAAAAACTTACAACAATGAGATTAGATGGAATGTATCACAGAGCAGAAAACTATACTTTCTTGCAAAGTTCTTGGCAGTGACTTGTTATTGTTATGCAAAGAAACCTGCTCTTTCATATATGAAACTGCTTCTTGTTTTCTCTGCTTACTTGCTTAACATTTGTGTTAAAGCATCCTCTATTAGACCAATGTTATTCTCAAATCATTGGTTGACTTTGAAACTGGTGAAATTCAAATAACATGAAGTGATACTACCTGATTAGATTTACTCATTATTGCTGTCAGCTTCATATTTCCTACATGCTGCAATTCAACAGCATTTACAAAGCTTGCCATGAGCAAGCACTTATCAAGTATAGTATTCCATTAAACTTTTGTCCTTAGGCTATCTCTCACTAAAATAACACAACTGCTGCTGTCTTTTTTTCTAATAATCCAATGAACCACTCAGTTCACAGCAAGCAAACTTCTCAAGTGGTTCCTCTGCACTGCAAAATGTGGTTTTCTTGATATGCTGTTTCTAATCATTGAATCACTCAGTAATAATTATTACTAAATTTATATACATGTTCCACGATTTTGATAAATATGAAGAACATCCGGGTAAAAGTGAACAAAGTGCACCTGTAACAATTAAGAATGTGTTTTATTAATAAGAATCTTTAATGCCAAATGTAAGTAATAACCAAATTCCAAAAACAACACTTTATTATTGTTAATTAGCAGTGGTCATAATATTAGTAGTAATAGCATTATTATTAACAGTATTAGTACTATTGGTACTACTATTATCTTATTAATTATTATTATTATTATTATTATTATTATTATTATTATTAACAACTAAAATCATATTTGCTGGGCTTAGCAGTATATATGAGAGCAAACAAAGAAATTGAATACAGTGTACACGATAAAATATATAAATGGTTCAATTTAACAATATTCTTTAATATTTCTTCGCCTTTAGCATCTCAGTTTACTCATTACCTGAAAGGTCAGTAAACTTTTGCTCAAAAGCTGCTGCTTCTTTTCAAGCTTGGTTAATTCAGTGCCTTAAATGTGCAATATGGGTCCCAGGGCTTTACTTCCCTTTCAAACGGTTCAAAGTAAACCAACTTCTTCAGGGCAACTGAATCACCTAGTTATATCCATAACACATGTATTTTATTAACAATTTAATAATTGCTGCTTTGTGTCTACAAAAGAATACTACGCTAATTGTGTTTTTGTGATACTCTTACAAAATGGAGTGAGTGAGTGAGTGAGTGAGTGAGTGAGTGAGTGAGTGAGTGAGTGAGTAGTGTTTAAGGGCCCGTCGACAACTAGGTCATTTGGACCCGAAGTTAAGAAAAAGAAAAAGACATTAAAAACAATTCTAGAGAAGAAAAGTTAAAATGTGCTAAAAACCCTTACAAAGGCACACACGAGAAAAGGCCCGGGTGATAAAACCAAGGCTAAAAGGTTAAAAAACTAAAAACACACACACAAAAAGTGGTCCCATATGGTAAAAGTCAGAGTCTAAAAAGCTAAAAAGCCTAAAATTGCACACACGCATGTAATAGGTCAGATGTCTTTGCTGAGGGCAATAGAGGCAACTAAAATGGCAGGTAAGGAGGTACCCAGGCCGATGGATTGCCGTTCACGATGAAATTTCGGACAATCAAGCAACACATGTGCCACAGACAGACGAACATCGCAGGTCTGACATATAGGAGCTGGCTCAGCGCGTAGAAGGTAGCCATGTGTTAGCCGCGTGTGACCGATATGCAGATGCGTAAGGATAACCTCGCGTCGCCGGTTTGGCTGGCAAGATGTGAGCCATGGCTGTACCGTGTCTTTGAGTGTGCGAAGCTGTGTGCCTGCTAAGTTTTGCCAAGATTGCTGCCAAACTAAAAGAAGAGACCTGCGAAAGTAACGTGAAGCATCCCCTGAGGGCACAGCCGCTCCTGAATAATCCTGCAAGGAGCAGGCAGCCTTGGCAGACCTATCCGCTACCTCATTACCTGCAATACCGACATGACCTGGAACCCACGTGAAGACGAACTGGTAGCTGCAAGCAATCAATTCAGAAAGGCGAGATTGAATGCGCATAACGAGTGATGAGGAGCCAGTATACTGCTGCAGAGCCTGTAGGGCACTCAAGGAATCGCTGCAAACAAGAAAACTACCAGGTGCTAAAAGCGAGATAAAATCTAGAAAGTAAAAGATAGCGTACAGTTCGGCAGTGAATACAGAACTGGCGTCCGCAAGTCGATAATTATGTGTTACTCCATTGAAATAAAAGGCACAACCTGTAGCTCCTGCCAGCTGGGAGCCGTCAGTGAATACTGGTGCATATGCCCGGTAATTGCATAAAAGTTCGTAAAACAGTCGCTGAAATACCTCCGGAGCGGTCGAACGTTTCACAAGGTTGGAGAGGGTCAGGTCGAAACTGGGACGCCTCAGTTGCCAAGCAGGTTCCGGATAACCAAAAACACGCTCCACAGGAGGCAATCTGAGACCCCTATCGGAGAGCAGTTCACGAAACCGAATACCACAGGGGCGTGAAGCAGTGGCGTTCCTCAGATAGCGGTGTGAATAATCCGGGCGTAACACAGAGTTAAAACAAGGATGGTGGGGGTTCGCAGACAACTTAGCAGCATACGAACAAAGTAAAAATGAGCGACGCACTGCCAGTGGGGGTTCACCAGCATCGGCATACAAGCATTCCACACGACTAGTGCGGAAGGCTCCTGTAGCAAGACGTAAACCGATATGATGAACGGTGTCTAAAAGGCGAAGTTTAGAGGCGGTCGCTGCGCCGTAAATAAAACAACCGTAGTCTAGTTTTGAGCGAACGAGTGAACGGTACAAACGCAGCATCACTGAACGATCGCCGCCCCACGACGCACCAGAAAGCAGTTTGAGGATCCGCAGCGATCGGTCACAGGAGGCACGAAGGTATCGGATGTGGGGTACCCAAGAAAGTTCACGGTCTAGGTGGAGACCTAAGAACTTCAAGGACGGAACGAAATGCAGTGGCACACCGTTCAATTGGAGGTCAGGAGGAGGGTGTACTCCGCGAAGACGGTGGAAGTGTATGCACTGAGTTTTCGTAGGGGAAAAACGAAAACCATTGCGAAGCGCCCAACCAGCGATGGAGTTTATGGAGAGCTGGAGTTGTCGTTCGAGATGTTCAGTGCTGTAGGAGCGATAGTACAGCGCAAAGTCACCCACATACAGTGACGATGATATCCCACTACGAATCACGCTAGTAATGCCGTTGATGGCCACGGCAAAAAGCATGACACTAAGAACGGAACCTTGGGGTACACCGTTCTCCTGAATCTTCTCCCGCGAGAGAGTATTGCCAATACGGACACGAAAGCGGCGCAGCTGGAGAAAGTTGCACAGAAATAGGGTCAGATGGCCGCGTAACCCTGAACTGTGCAAATTACGCAGAATACCATATCGCCAAGTAGTGTAAGCCCTCTCGAGGTCAAAGAAGACACTCACGACTTGCTGCTTCAGAAGGAAAGCATTCCGTACATAAGCTTCCATACGCGCCAGGTTATCAACGCTTGAACGACCGCGACGAAATCCGCACTGCTCGGAACAGAGCACTTCGTTCGCCTCCAACCACCAAGTAAACCGAATACTGATCATGCGTTCCAAGGTCTTGCAAACGACGCTCGTGAGGCAAATCGGCCGGTAAGAGGATGGGAGGGTCCGGTCTTTGCCAGGACGAGGGATAGGAATGACAATACCTTCTCGCCACACATGCGGGAAAACCTGTTCGCGCCAAATGCGGTTATAGAAGTCCAGAAGGAATGTAAAGGCTGCAGGTGGGAGGTGAAGCAACATTTGTCGGTGAATATCATCGGGACCAGGAGAAGAGTCCCTCGCAGCGTGTAAAGCATGAGTTAGTTCCGCAAGGGTGAAGGGTGCATTGTACGGCTCACTACAGTCACTAGTAAAATCAAGGCGAAATCTCTCAGCAGCTTCCTTAATGGGAAGAAATGCATTGTCGTAATTGCCCGTTGCACTTGTCGCAGCGAAGGAGGTGGCTAGAGCGTCGGCAACATCCCGTTCGCTGGTGAAGGTGGAGCCGTGAACAGTAAGGCCAGGGATGTATGTCCTGAGACATTTGCCGGTCATGCGGCGCACCGAAGTCCACACTCTCTGTGAGGAGCTCCTGCGAGAAAGCGAGGAGACATATGCTTTCCACGAATTCCGCTTGGCATTACGAACGATATAGCGCGCCTTAGCCCGGGCGTGTTTGAAAGCAACAAAGTTCTCCGCCGTCGGGTGTAGGTGGAAAAGACGAAGAGCTTTTTTACGTGCCTTTAATGCCAAGTTGCAGTCTTCGGTCCACCACGGCACTGGAATACGCCGAGGGATAGAAGAGCTCCGAGGAATACTGGATTCTGCGGCGAGCAAAACCGAGCAAGTAAAATACTCCACCATGTCTTCTATGGAGGTACAGCCATCGGAATTGAGATTGAGCAGAGAGGAAAACTTTTCCCAATCAGCTTTGGAGATAATCCAGCGGGGATGTTGAGTGGGTAAGGGATATTGTCCCGAAAAACGAATGTCAATGGGGAAATGATCACTGCCGTGAAGATCGGAAAATACCGACCAATCCAGGAAAGGTAGTAAAGCAGGGCTGCAGAAAGTTACATCTAGGGCGGATAGGGTGCCATATGCAGAAGATAAGAATGTGGGTGCACCGGAGTTTAGGAGTAATAAACCAGACCTGTCGCAAACGTCTGCTATTATTGTACCTCGAGCATCGTCAGCAGAAGAACCCCAAAGAACATTGGAAGCATTGACATCGCCCAAAAAGATCAGCGGCGGGGGAATTTGTGCTAACAATGCCCGAAGCTCAGTGTCTGAGATCACATCGTGTGGCGGCAAATAGACATTGCAAACAGAAAAGGAGATGGAAGGCAATGTTACGCGCACAGCTACCGCTTGTAGCGGGGTGTTGAGTGTAATACTGGCGGCAAGGATGGTAGGAGCCACGAGAGTAACAACACCGTTGCAAGCACGCTGGCCACCAACAAAGTCGTGTCTGAAGGATTGAAAATGACGAAGTGGAAGGGTATGGTGGGGATGTAAGTGGGTTTCCTGGAGACAGAGGATTGAGGGTGAACGCTTGTTGATTATATGTTGAAGGTCTGGTAGACAGGCCCTGATCCCATTGACATTCCACTGGATTATATCCATGGTGAGATAGAAATTAAGGTGGTGTAATTTCTTTCTTTCTCACCTTAGCAGATTTAGCTCCAACTAACCTAAAATCCGTGTCTTCCTCAGCCTCCACTGGTGGTCGGGAGTCAGAAGAAGTCTTTCGGTTCGCAGAACGAGAGCGAGACGTTGCCGAAGTTCGGCTCATCGGTCTACTACGTTGACGGGAACGATCTCCGGCGAAGGATGAACTAGGAGCACATGGGTTAGTCGACGGCTGAGATTGCTGCTGTGCATCAGAAGTTGTACACTGAGATGCAGATGATTGAGCACGTAAAGGATCGGCTTCGCACAAGTCAGTTTGCGTCGACGCATCCGCGACAGGCACAGTCTGTAAACCGACGGATTGGACAAGCTTACGGCGAACGGCTGAGGAGTATCCTGTGGTGTTGCCGGCTTTAGCTGCTCAAAGCGCCGTCTCGCCTCAGGAAAAGTAAGATGTTCCTTCACACGTATTTCTTGTATGCTTTTCTCTGCCAAGTACATGGGACAATGTCGAGAGCTAGACGGATGACTGCCTTCACAGTTTACACAGCACGGTGCGCGCGTACAGACGGTGTCAACGTGTGCCACTAGACCACAACGATCGCAGGTTGCGGGTCGGGCACAGGCGGCTTGGGTATGCCCGAAGCGCCACTTGAAGCACCGCATAGGGTTCGGCACATACGGGCGGACGGCAGCACGTTCGTAACCACAGTATATGAACTCCGGAACACTAGTACCCTTGAACGTGAGAAAGATCGTATGCAATGGGTACTCCTTGCCCTCACGTTTACCATGTAGACGGTACGCCTGACAAACTTGCTGTTCTGAAAGATGGGTGGCAATATCTTCATTGGAGAGGTCGTCTAAGCTAGAGGTGGTCACAACTCCTCTACAGATATTCCTGGACTTGTGGGGTAAACTTTGATGCTGTACGATCCCAACAGAGTAGCACGAAGTAGCTTGTCCGATTGGTCTTTATTGTGGACCTCTACAAGTAGCGTACCGTCTCGCAGCCTTGTCGCGTTTTTAACCTTGCCGCAGATCCTGTCAACTTCCCTTTGCACGTAGAATGGACTGATGTCAGAAAATTTCTTCGTTTCGTTCAACATAGCCATAACAATAAACTGGTCAAAATAAGAAGGTGGTGCGCGGTTTGACATATTGAAAAGACCCCCTTCCGGAACCGTCGGCGTCAGCCTGCCATCCGGGGGTTAAAGAAGAAAAGACACCAAATCTCCACGGTCTGTGCCGTCACGGGAACCATCCCGTGACCGATACCCAAGGCCTACGTCACAAGGGTTACCCTCCAAACACCACTGCTGGTCCATATGCGTATACCGTTCACCATGCACGCCCCGGTTTTAAGCCCCTACCACAGGAATAACCGCCTGTGGCTCCCCGCTCTAGGCCGTGCAGCGACAGAACATATGCACGGATTCAGGGGACTTGTGGTTGATTACGCCGGGGCAACGTCAGCGGTAACACGTCCGGCCCGTGAAACTATCCCAACGACGTAACGCGGTCGTCGGGACACCAGCACAGGCCGGGCTTACTAACAAGCTACGTGAATGTATTTGACGGTATGGACGGGCTCCGCACCTAAGGCTACACATAGGGGCAGTGGGGAGGGTGCACTTAACCTTCAAGCCTGGGACCTCCATAGAGCACACAAATTGGGAGCCGCGCTGGAACCATGGGACAGGAACCACGGGGATAGTGAAAGATCCCTGCTGGTGAGACAGGAGTTAATAAACCTAATGCCTTACAAACTACTAAGTTCCATAAGCCTAGAAGAGGAAGAGGGTGATAAAGTAAACAAATGAAACAAACAAATGCAGAACAAAAGACGTGGCAACAGTGAATGGCAATGGGTAGGGTGAAGTGGCGGTGAGCGGCTCGGGAACCCACGGGTGCGCCAAACCCATACCTACCGTAGTAGGCCCCTGGGGGGTACAAAATGGAATTTATGTAATTAATATGTACCCATTCATTAGCTAAACATAGAGATACCTTGTCACTGCTTTGTTCACATGGTCACCCACTGTGGTGTAGTAGTGATAATGGATGTCATTTCGTTTGAAATGGTAGTAAAGCTGCTGGTACCAAATAATGTTCTTAGTTTGTTTTTTAACCTGGTAGATCATATTGGACAATGAACAAAAAGAGTGAAATGAAGCTCACTGTACACCTTTGTCTCAAAATATTTTATTTGTAAACAGCAAATTAGTATTTAACTTTACAATATGGTAAGCTGCAATCACGATCAGAAGAATCAAGCTGCACTGATATCAATGTTTAGGTACACCACATGCCTACTGCAGACACACCTGAGGGCGCCTTACGAACTAGCAGGTACATGCACCAGTAGCTCATAACCAGCACAAACCAAATATTATAAACCTGATGACAGATAGTTCAAATCATAAGAATAAAACTCCTTTCCCAATAGAAGCAGGACTGTAAACATGTCTATGCTAGATCCTGAAGATTCCTTCTCAGTTAAAGGTGTTACGCTAATGCAGTACATACTCTCTTACCGGTTTATCAACTCTACCACTTTCAGCAGTTCTTTAATGCATAAAGTTTATAAAACAAAACTCATACTCAAATTGAAAAATGGAAGAGAAATACCAGATTTTCATATTTCATTAACAATAATCATATTCTCATTCACATTTGCATTGTTAAGGCCAACACTGCATACCGGGTGAATATAGCACCTTATGTGCGAGTGTGAGAGTCTAGATTGCAATAGATACGAAACTTTGTCCATTCAAATATACCTTTTGATTTCATTCCAATTATTGTAAAAATTCATCCCACCCATCTGGCTATGCTGTTTCACTGCTACAGAGATGGGATGGAAAACAACACAGCTGGGCAAAAGTTCTGCATTGGAATTAACAATGCAACTAACTGAATTTTATTTTATTCCATTCAGAAACTGCATTTGTTTAACTTATGCTGAATATATTCTGGAACCAGCACTGAATTTTGGTTAGTTACATTTAAAATGTTTCTAACACACACGGCGCTAGAACCATCACTAAAGTTTGATTAGGTATACATATTTCTAATAGACATACAACGGTGCTTGATATTACATATAGCATTATGGCATAACCATTTTGGTACAATTAATTATACTGCGCATTAATACGGCTTTTTCCATATTTGATTTTCCATAAGTTTAGCAAATACTGTGGTACCCTTCACCACACATGTTCGTATTTTTCACAAAAGTAAATATCCACGTTCTATTAGGAGCGCACAAAGGGTGTTCTTGCATAGAGGGTATGAGAATAACATTTGTCATTGCATGCTCCTTTGCTGTTCAGAGCTAATGGCGGCCATATGCCCAACTCACAGGGCTCACCTCAGCAATTATTGTAAACAAATGGGCAAATGTTATAAATGCAATTTCAATGCATCTGTAGAAATAGAGCTGGTATTGTGTTTCGGTTAAGCAGTGTAGCAGAAGTAAGAATGACTCCAGTGTTGAGTACTATACTCACAAACATAATCTTAATTAGCAAAATACATACATCTGATTAGGATAGCTGAAGTCGTTGAAATGCAACACTAGTAAACAACAAAGGAGTCCAAATGTGGAGGGAATCCCTGTGAGTACTAATTTCTTTTCTTTTTTTTTAACGGAACTGCATTATTTATGTAACTTATGTAAAATATAACATGTTACAGTTTAATGGAGCCTCCTTCTGATTAGAAAAACAAACTTTATAGTAGCAAAGTAAAAGGCTTTTTTCTTCCCATAGCATTGTAATATTGCCATCCTCTTTCATATGAACGCTTCAATACCGTTGAAATTTTACAACAGAATGCTTTATAAAATATTAATTGCAAATGCTACAAATAAAATAGGAAAATACTACCTCAACTATCAATCATTCCTCCCAAAATTATTAATATTTTCTATCAATATCCACATTCAACGGCATCTGTATAAATCTCAATGTTATTACCTTGTTAAAGAAATACTGCAATCATGCATTGTTAATGTTAACATTAACTCACAGTGGATTTAAGGAAACATTATATCTTCATGTTAGAAAGTCTTGCTCGAAGAGAAGGAAATTAAAATGCTTCAGGCACAAGACACGAAGATAATTATTTTAGAAATTTTGAGTGAGCTCAGCATGAATACATTGCTCATATAGTTAACTATGCAGTTATGTAGCACAAATACAATACTATGTGAGAATAGGACTCGTAGCATTCAAAGCACATAACATAAGACAAGGAATTAATAACAAAAAAGACAACATTAATGGTTAAAAAAAAATATTCTTAAAAGTAGCAGATTCCAGCGAATAAAATACTAAATGGTACATTAAACAGAGCACAGCGGAGGTGTAATTAGCTGAATGTCTAGAATAGCACCTTTAACCTAATTCTCCATTATTGATAACAACAATCTCAAAGTATTAAATAGATTGTTATTGTTCAATGCAAGACACAAGATTCGAACCCGCGACAGACGTAGCTGTTGAATTCAATGTATAGCCACTCAACCTCCTCGCCTATTCTTCAGTTGGTAACTGTGCCCTCCATTCTTTTAATAGTATGAACCAATCTGTCCCTAATTGGGCAATAAATTTCATTGCAAGGCGGAAAGTTTGTAGCATCCTGACAAATGGTTTAGATATTTTGCTTTTGTTTCCAGATATTTCTTTAGATTTCTTTAGGGGATGAAATTCAAATTAATTATTAATAAACTATGAAGAATTTAAACTTTTAATTGGAAAAAAATGAATAAAGGGTTCACTTTTATCTCTATTTCCAACTTTTCTTATATTTTACATAATGATTTTTTATGTTTATTCCCTATAGCAATATGGGCATCGCAGTGTGAGGTATAAGTTTTTTTAGTCCCATTCCTTAGTGACAAACAAATTGATGAAATAGTCAAAACGATATAATAGTTATTAAATATTCAGTCAATAGACATTTGAAAATATTATCACGTTCATACATACTTGAAGGAGGATTGAATACTCAATACATGGTGGTGCACAAGAACCAGTGATGTTATAAACTTTTTATTTTTTTCAAGGACTCCTAATCAGCCACTCGTTTTGTTAAAGAATTATAAAAGCAAATCCATTGGTATTATTATATCAAATTTGAAATTAAGGCAAAAAAATACGAGCTTATGTTAATCTCGAACCCCCGTGATTTGCAAATGATAAATCATGTTTATTACACCAACGAGGTAACAAATGGTGCTTCTGTTGCTGTTAATATTTAAGCTGGCTTAAACTTTAAGGCTCGCCTGAAAATAAGAATGAATTGTCGCTGCTGTTTATAAAATCAGCGATGGCTTACGACTGCCGTTAGTAGGTATTAAAATAGTTATGCCAGTGATATTAGTGAAGCATTGGCTTGGCTGTAAAAACAGAATAGGTAAATTTGGCGAACAGACTTGTGACAGCAAATGACTTGTGATACATTGAAGAAACAGTTGATACTCTTGGCTTCTAATTAAACAATTACAATGTATTCTAAATTCACCAACCAAAACAGACCTATTTGATCTCTAAAATTAAACCTCTAGTTACAGTTGCATAATATGCATTTGATGTTAATGTTTTTTTGAGGAACTGATTCTCCCATTTCCCCAAGTGGCCCATATAGTGGACAAAGCAAGGTGCACTTGATGCAGCCAGCATATGGGTGGATACCATGCATGTATCTGGTGACGCGAATAGTCTTTGTGTTCAATAGCAACATAAAGCATTTGTCTTCGCATTCAAGACAAGGTGCACACAAGGGTCATATAAAGGAACAAACAATTGAAGCATTTTTGTCTGCAACTAAAAGTCGTAAAATGCCAAAAGACACCTCAGAGGTAACCAGACGCAGGATTGTTGGGATGTGGGAAGCTGGCCGTTCTGAAATTTCTATTGCAAATTGACAGAGGAGAAGATTGTGTCAGACGTTGATACAGCGCTTTCAAGAAGAAGATGAAGATTGGCTGAGATGTCGTCCAAAAAGTGGCAAGCTAAGAAAAACAACTGACAAGCAGGATCTAGCCATAAAGCAAGCTAACACAAGCAATCCTTTCTGGTCGGCAGGTGCAATTGGTCGTCCCATTGCAGCATCTTCTGTGCGAAGAAGCATACATATCAGTAGCGTTCATCATTGAAGGGCAGCTAAGAATATAACTCTAACACATGCTCATTGAGAAGACACAATGAGCATCGCCTTTTTTTTTTTTTTTTTTTTTTTTTTGTTAGTGTTTAACACCTGCTTTAACTACTAATGGCAACGCAGGCGGTGACACTGATGATACATGAATGATGGAGCACCGATGGAATGTGATGGCAGGGGGAAACCGGAGTGCCCAGAGAAAACCTGCCCAGCGCCGTTTTGTCCACCACAAATCTCACATGCAGTCGCTTGGGATCGAACCCCGGCCATCTAGGTGAGAGTCGAGTGGTCTAACCACTCGGCCACAGCGCGGCCCGAGCATCACCCTTCTATATCTTCCAATGCCATGTGAATTTTGGAAGAACATTATTTGGAATTTTGGAAGAACATTATTTGGATGGACAAGGAAGTGTTCTGTTCCGATGTTGATATGCGGTTGACACTTTGGCGACCAGACAACACTCGCTACAGTCCCAAGCATCTAATTGTTACTGAGAGAAGTGGGATAATCGCTGTAGCATTCTGGGGTTAGATGTTAGCTGCTGGTGTTGGGGAATTGGTGCAGACATCTACCAGAATGGACTAAAAAGAATACAGCACCATACTCAAAGACTACGCTGCCCACTGTTTGAGCAGTGTATTCTGCTGAGGATCTGCCTCAAATACATATGGTGCATAACAGCAGCGTGCACAACTCAAATATCACCAGAGTGGCTAAATGAACATCCAGAGATTTTAAGAATTTCTTGACCAGCTAAATCACCAGTTTTAAATGTGATAGAGAATATATGGGGCATAATGGTTAGAGAATAGGAAAACCAACAACAAAGATCAGTAGCAGTTATATTGATATTGTCATGGAGGTAAGGTAAAGTTGAAGGCAATGCCCAACAATATGTCAGAACCTGGTGGCATCTGTGTCAAACAGATTGCATGAAGTTCTGGACTACTTATTGAAAATCTGAACATGTGTTCCCCTGTAGTTTACATCGCATACATAATTTTTGGATAAAACAGAGAGCCAATGTATATCTTCTATGATTAAGAAGATTACAACAACAATAATTAATAATGTTAATAACAAACAAAAATACGTGTTAATTATAATTACAATAATTATTACTCCTTAATACCTGAATTAATATTTTCAACAAAAATTTAAAAAAAAAAAAAAAAAACTAGGAATAAACAAGTAATAGTATAGCGTTTTATTTAACTCTGGGACCCCAATTTGTTACACATTTTAAAAAATTACAGAATTGTACCAAAAAGTGTTCTTCATTCTAACTGTTTTATTTGCATTTTTACGCAACATTTTTGGAAAAATAAACACCAATACGTTACATTGTGGAGGTTTGATAGCAATTCGGCACATAAGAAAATTATTATTATTATTATTATTATTATTATTATTATTATTATTATTATTATTACTGAAATGTGCAAGTAATAATAATAATAATAATAATAATAATAAAAAATAATAATATAATACTTATAACTATTTAATATTTATAACAATCATAATATACTAATAATAATCAGAATAATATACAACATAATACACTAATGATGATAATCAGAATAATAATCAACATAATACAAACAATATTAATAATGTAACTACTAATAATAAAATGACAATATCATAATGTTACTAATAATAGTAATAACAAAAATTATGATACTACTGCTACTATTAGTAATAATGATAGTGATGATGATAATAGTTTTAATGATAATAGTTATAATAATAATGATCAATATGATCACCATGATAATATTATTCATAATAATATTATAAATCATAGTAATATTATTAATTACAATAATATTATTAATCATTATGATAATAATATTAATAATCATAATAAATATAGTGATGATAATAATATTAATAGTTATGTAATAGTAATGATAGTAATAACAATAATTATAGTAATAGTAATAACAATGATAATACTAATAGTAAAAGCAACGATAATACTAATAGTAAAAACAACAATAATACTAATAGTAAAAACAACAATAATACTAATAGTAAAAACAAAAATAATACTACTAATAAAAACAACAATACTAATAGTAAAAACAATAATAGTAGTAGTAATAATAATAATCAAAATAATAAAAGTAAAAATCATAATAATCACTATAGCAACAACCACCACAACCACAAGAAAAACCAGAAGATCCAGAAGAATGGTGGCAGTGGCAATAATGATGATAATAATAAGAATAATAATTATAAAAACAATAATAATTATAAGTATATAAGTAATAAAAATTATAATTATTAAATAAGTATCATAATAATTATTGAATAATAAATATAACAATTATTAAATAATAAATATCATTTATTAAATAATAAATATCATAATAATTATTAAATAATAATACAAATACTCATAAGTATTAAATACTAATACTAATAATAAATACTACTACTAATACTAATAATTAAATGATAATAATTAAATGATGATAATAATTAAATAATAATAATAATTCAATAATAATAATAATAATAATAACAATAATAATAATAATAATAATTCAATAATAATAATAATAATAATAATTCAATAATAATAATAATTCAATAATAATAATAATAATAATAATAATAATTCAATAATAATAATTATGCTAATAATGATAATGATTATAATTATGTTTATAGTAATTGTTATAATAATAATGATAATCATTGTGTATAATGATTATAATAATGAAATTCATTATGTTTATAATAATAACGATATTCATTATGTTTATAATAACAATGATATTCATTATGTTTATAATAATATGCATTATGTTTATAATAATGATATTATGCTTATAATAATAATGATAATCATTATTATTGATAATAATAATTATCATTATCAATAATAATTATAATCATAATAATAATTATCAATAATTATTAATAATAAATATCAATATTTGTAATACTAGTAATAATTAATAAGAATAGTAATAATGAATAATAGTAATGATTAATAATAATCATAGTAATACTAATAATAGTAGTAGTAATAATAATAATAGTAATAATAATAATTATATTAGTAATATTTATTCTAATAGTAGTAATAATAGTAATAATTATAATAGTAATAATAACAATCGTAATAATGATATTAATGATAATAATAATGATAATGATCTTAATGATGATGATGATGATGATAATAATAATAATAATAATAATAATAATGATGATGATGATGATGATGATGATGATAATAATAAATATATGATTATAAGAATGTTAATGATATCGATAATAACAATAAAAGTTATAGTAATGAAGGTGACAATATTTTCAAAAACCTATAAATGGAATTTACAATAACTATTATATTATTTTGACTATTTTATCAATCCGTGTGTCATTAAGAAATGGAACTAAAAGAACTTTTACATCACACTGAACACTGTGATACTCATATTGCTATATATAACCTTCTCCTTTCACCCCCTAAATAAATCTAAAGAAATACCTTGAAACAAAAGCAAAATATCTAAACCATTTCTCAAGATGCTACAAACTTTCCGCCTTGCAATGAAATTTGTTACCCAGTTAGGCACTGATTGGTTCATACAGTGAAACGAATTGAAGAATAGGATAGGAGGCTGCATGGCTATACGTTGAATTCAACAGTGCCATCTGTTGCAGGTTAGAATCTGCTGTCATGCATGCTTATTTTCTGACATTGAACAATAACAATCTATTTAATACTTCGAGATTATTCTTATCAGGAAGGGAGAAATCAGGTTAAATGCGCTATTCTAGACATTTAGCTAATTACACCTCCATTGTGTTCTGTTTAGCATACCATTTAATACTTTATTCGCTGTAGTCTGGTACTTTTAGGAATGCTTTTTTAACCATGAATATAGTCTTTAAGATATAATCAATTTGGGTAAGATATAATCAATATGGTGTTTCCAATTAATGTTATGGTCAATCATAAGACCTAGGAATAAAATACACAGTAGGCTACAGCAAGCGAAGTGAATCTAGTATTTTATATTAGGTTAGGGTGATCAGTGTTACAGTAATTATAATGGTTGTGTATTTATAATGCTATAGTTATGCATATAATAGTTTTCCCTTTTTCATTTTCTTTCATTTAAGGTACCTAGGTACTTTAATGTACCATTGTGCACTTTAATTCAAAAATATGTTAATGCTTAACTGCAAGTTATTACTTAACTTTATTATGCATGGAGCTAAGCACAGGCTAACACAGTACAGGAAGCACAGTGAAGCAGTAGTAGGCCTTATGGTTAGGTTAGTTTAATTTAGGTTAGGTATGTGTATATGAATCAATATTAATGTAATTTCTTTTTTATTACTGCACTGATGTTCCAGTATATTATAGCTATGGTTGTACACAACAGACTTTTTACCTTTTTATTTCCCTCCAGTAACAATATAGTTAAGTCAAACTGTTTAGTATTCTTTAACCTACCTTGGAAGTGTAAAGCTCAATAATTCATTGCAGATTTTGTTGACAAATTGGATGTTTGTATTATTACATCATAACCATCAATGTGAAAGATTGACCTACTACATTGCCAGCTATATATATATATACACACACCACACAACAAAAACACACATACACACACACCCTAGTTAATGCCAATACTTATAAGCTTGTATAGTAAGTACCAATTTGATATATATATGAGAAAATATGTGGACAGATCGAAAAGTAATGCACAATAATTTTTTTCTGCCTTGGTATAGCAGCTAGAATGTTGCAATTTCATGCAGATATAGTTTGAAGTTTTCACTACAATGCATGGTTTTTGTTTCATGTTAAGCTCCAGCAAAAGCAGAATGAACTATGTAACAAAGATGATGTGCATGCTACTGTCGTGCACATGTGAAAGAGCAGAGAGGTGTGGTTTGATATTTGTGGGTCGAAGGACATAAGCAAGTGAAATTCACAGGGACATGCGTGGCGTGTATGGAGAGGAATGTATGGACCATAAGGATGTCTCCATGTAGTGTGCATTCTTCCCAGAGGGCCGTATGAACCTTAGTAATTCGCCATGCTCAGAGAGGCCGGTAACAGCTGCAACCCTTCAGAATGTCAGAGTCATTGAGGCGGCACTTTTGAATGACTGGCATGTGCAACTGCACACGTTATCATAACAGTTCAACATTGCCTATAGTGCAGTGTACAATATTGTTCATGACACATTGAAATTTCGTAAAGTTGGTGCTCACTGGGTGCCTAAGAACCTGACAAGATAACCACAAGGGCCAGCAAATGATGACAAGCTTGGATCACTAATGCAGTATACTGCAGAAGGGCATGACTTTCTGAGAGGAATCATCACTAGTAATGAGTTGTGGGCATACCACTACATGTCCAAAATGAAGTGAAAACATGCTGGTTCCCCAGAGAAGAAAAAATTCAAAGTGACACAATTTGCTAGGAAAGTGTTTGTGACAGTGTTCTGGGATATGCATAGTGTTTTATTGGTGGACTTTGCTGAACATGGGACCATTGTGAATGCTGCAACCTACATTAAAACTTTGGTGAAGTTGCATGGTGTCCTTTGTGACAAACATGACAACATTAATGCTGACAAATGTCCAACTTCATGATAATCCTTGCCCTCATGTTGCTGCTGCTGTTCATCAGAAAATCACCAAATTTGGTTGGGAGGTGCTCCCCGATCCACCATACAGTTCAGATCTTGCACCATCTGTGCAGACTTTCATTTATTTGGTCCCATGAAGAAATTCCTGGCTGGCCAATGCTTTATGACAAATACAGAAGTGAAATCAGCAGCCTGCCAATCCAGGAAAGCTGACTTCTATGAACAGGGCGTATTGAAACTGGTATCAAGATGGGAGAAATACATTGAGAAAGTTGGCGACTATGACGAGAAGTAGGTAAAAGATGTAAGTTCATTTGTTATTTTTTTTTTTAACTATTACACTTTGTGTAAAAAAATTATTGTGCATTTCTTTTCGATCCACCCTCATAGATACACATGCTTACTTCATATGAATTCTTCATGTATTAATAAATAATAGTTTATTAAAAATTATGCTTATTAAAGGACCTGGAGACTGATAACAAAGAAACTAACCTATTTTTAATCATGGACAATCTAGTGGAGCTGTAGGTTTTCTTGCAGGCTTGCTGTAGTACAATGATTACTTATTTCTTTGTCATGGAGTTGAAAGTGATTTTCATGAACCTTTAAAATCACAATTAGTTTAAATAATTAAAGAATAATACACTTTAACATTCTACTATATGTGTACATATAGTTATGTTGAACATTCTACAGTAGATTACCAAATCCAACTTTATATGATACAAATAAAATAAAAAAAGAGTTTTTAATAATGTGTCTACATAGGTATACAGTTGCCTTTAAAAACTTACCATGGTATATTCTGAAGGAAACTATCCCAGTAAACAGCTTTTGATCCTTAAATTTCATTCTTGAGTTGTCATCTAATGGAAACTTAAACACACTGCAAGTAACCATTTTCTTTACACTCAGACATACAGCATTTGTGCAACATTTTAGACTTTTCAACAATTATCTTCTACACTAGTAAAATACAAATTAGATGTATGCCATTTCTTCATATAATTATGTAGCTTTTAAAAGATGTCACACATAGCAAAGGACTCCTGACTGTGACATCAGTAGCCAAAAGTGTGCAGGCCTTGTTCTTAGGAGGTGTTACCCAGAGAAAGGACCACCACCTTCAAGTGCCTGTGCTGGAGGTGAGGCCAAACAGGACATCTGCCGAAAGACTTTCCCTAATCATGCCGACAAGCAGGTGGGAAACAAACAAGGACCAGCACATTGGTGTCATTGACACTACCCTGTGGTGTCACCCAATGTCACTCGAGTGACATTGCATGCCTTGAGCACAGGAGTTGCATGCCTTGAGCACAGGAGTGCTCCAATGCAGATGTCATCTTAAAAAGACCCTGTCCAGAGAGCCCACAGCATTATGGTGGAGGAGTAGGAGCATGCTGCAATTGTCTGAGTGATGCCGGTAGTGCACACGGATGGATGGAACAGTGCAGCTTGAGGGGAGAGCAGCTGGCAGATGCCAACTTTGGGGCCACTCATAAGAGAAGTGGAAACAAGGACTAAACTTACCTGGGAAGATATCACACCCAGGAGTTGTATGTGCTGCAAGTCTTAGTGACCCAGTGGGACTGGCTACAGACCAAGGAAGGTGTTCTTTTTAGAATTTGGGAAACACCTGACCGAAAGATCCAGAGAGAGCAGTTGATCGTCCCTCAGAGTAAGGTGATGGAAGTCCTGGAGGAAATACATGTGGGAACTTTGGGAAGACATTCAGTACTCAACCAATGGACTAGCTCCAACAATGGTGCAACTTGGCTGAGACTATGGTTACATGCGGAGAGGTGGTGCTGCCAATGTCTCGAGTGTGTGACATGTTGCAGCCCACAGATCAGGAGCCATGATTGCATGCAGTTGAGTTGCAACAGACAGCTCTAAGAGTGGAGGATTAGAATGTTGGATTAGAGAGAGCTGAAGCATTCATCAAATGTGTATGAATATTGAAGCAACGAGAGAAAAAATTGTTCTGCAGCACTGGAATAAAAACATTTATGATAATCAGAATTTGAAATAACTAAAGAAATTTTGTTACAATATGTTAAATATAAATAATGTTAGCACTAGCTACTATAACACTAATAATAAAAATGAAACAAAGTTAACATTGCAGAATTGTCTCATTTTTTATGCTAAACACTGTGCATGTTACACATTTATAAAATCAGCTTTTGTTTTTAATGGATATAGAACAATTAGGGTTTCTTCATTTTTACACATTTTGTAATATCAATCAACATTGTGATAAGTTGTATGCTATAGCACTTTCTACTCAAATGAAGGCACATATGCCAATGTATTAACTGCTTATGACTGATTATATGCATTTATACATTGCTCACATGGCCTGGAAAAATGTATCCACTTCTGTGTCCATACCAGGCATTAGGATAATTCAAAAGAGCTATGCCAATTGGTTTCCAAAGCATATCAGAACTCTACATATGTAGAGTAATTGCTTACAGATGTTACAATGGCAACTTCACAGCACTGAACTTCGGCTTACAATGGTAGGTTAACAAGAACTGTAATTAATACTCTAAATTTTATTTGTATTAATTTTTATTCTAGTATCCAGTTTTCTAAATTATTTCCTTAGTCACACTCTTCAAATGGCATACATGAAACCATTAATAAATAACAAAACAGAACTAACCTGAAGGCTGAGAATTCTCAGTTTCTTTAAGGTGTTCAATCCTTTTATCTCAGTTATTTTATTCTTTCCCAAATACAATTCTTCTAAGTTTGTCAAGCCCTCCAAATTTTCTACTTCCTGTTAAGAAATAAAGAAATTGATAAAGTTATCCTTGTTGTTTACACAATTAGTCATTAATTCCAAAGAAAACTGGGATGTACATATGGTGTAGAGTAAAAGTCATTTTCTCTGCAAATTATTTAAAAATAATGGCTTCAAGTGGTGTAATAGATCAAGAGTCAGCACATAGATGTACCATGAGCAGATAGTGAATCATTTCCTCTGTAAAACAAGGCATACATGAGCATAATGTCACAAGCCCATGAATGAATACTTCCTGGAATTCTATATTTGGTTATTCCTGTGTGTAGGTGGTCTAATCAATATAAGTTCCACTTAACTTAAGGTGTGTCATAGTAATTGCTGGAACTATGGTATTCAGGAGTATGGAAAAGAGTAGAGATCTGCCACCGCCCATAGGAACGAACCCAAGACTACTGCCTTCATCTGCCCCAGGGCACTACCATCTCAGACATAAGGTATAGAACTTTGAATTGTGTAAATTGCTTTGTTATAATTAACTTCCTATCTTCTTGTTACATTACATTAAACTAATATTTGTATAAATGCATGTTTTATTGTGAATTGCTTCCCTCTGTTCTGCACCCCCAGTGATGTCTTAAAGCCCCCCCCCCCAAATTTATAGATGTCATATGTGATGGAGCACCGACTTTTCAAACTTATTCTATAGAAAAGTATGGTTCGATCCCATACCTCTATATTTCAGCCCACTATGATATTACGTATTGTGGAAGCAAGTCAGCCCTTATATTCATGAAACTAAGAGCATGGTTTTGCCCCAGCTCTTTCATTCAGTGGTATTTGGCACATCAATCCCATATCTCTCCACACCCTTACACCACAAGAACACTTGATCATAAACACTTTTTTTTTCAGTTGTGATGCATGGTTTATTCTGCATCTGTTTTACACAAATGTTTCCAAGCTTTATATGCATATTTTTATTTATGTGAGAATATTTAGAATTCATGTATAATGCATGTTTAGACTAATTGTTGTTTTATGTATGTTATTTTAGTAATATGTGTACACTTTGTTCTTACTAATTAATGGAACTAAGTGGGTAGAGAGAGGATTACAAACATAAATATATGCCCAATGTGGGGAAAATGAGTAAGCATTACATTGTGTTCTTAAGTGCCAAAAAAAAAAAACAAAGGTATGGAGAGGTGAACTGAGATTTAAAAAATGTGATAAACTAGGGATAGAAATATTAGCTAACAGAATGTTTAACATTAATAGAAGAAGGCTGCCTCTGTGGTCAAGTGATCAGTGAGCCGACTTCTCACCAGGAGGATCCAGGTTCGATTCCCGGCTGGGGGGAGGAACTTTTCTTTAGCCAGAATTATTCCCCATCCCCCACAGAGTCTGGAAGTGTGTGTGCGTGCGTGGAGTTTTTTTTTTTTTTTTTTTTTTGAGGAAAATAAAATGATTTAAACCTACAAATGAGTTGTTTCAAGTGCAAAGCCACCCAATATGACCTTAGATGTTAAAGGGGGAGAGAGAGAGTGAGAGAGAGAGAGAGAGAGAGAGAAAGAGAGAGAGAGAGAAAGAGAGAGAGAGAGAGAGAGAATTTAATGTAACACTCGGAAAATATTTAGGAAAGGTGCATGAGAAATGGTACAGAATTGTGAGACAGTGCAAGAAAGGGAAAACAAGTTTACGAGAGAATGGGAAAATCTACTATTAGTTAAACAAGATTCTTATGCACCAATAACTAGGGTGTTAGAAGCATGAGGTCCAAAAGAACAAGCAGCTCTCAAGGAAGAAATTTAGCTGAATGTTATTATATAAGTAATTTAAAAAGTTTAACTTGATATACTTATCTTGTGATTAGTTGAATATGTTTAATGAAAACGAAAGGAAGAAAGGTGTTTCCTGTATGGAATAAAACAAATATTTTTATTGTGATTTATGATCATAAATTAATTAAATTAAATTAAACTTAAAATACAATATTTAAAATGACCCTGCAGAAACGTTCCTACTTTGACCCAGCTATGGAACTTAATTTGTTGCAGTTGATCCATCAAAGTAATTCCCATTCTGAAATCCTGTACTTATTTAGGGTAAGAAAACGAGCAATACCATGATATTTAAGGAATTTAAAGCTTAGTGCAAATAATGTAATTACTTTTAAAGACATATTTTCAGAAAGGATATATCGTGAATGTGTTGTATGTGGCTGCTCTCATGTTTGCAGCAATGAGGCTGTAAAGTGGTAAGCACAGGAAGCGACATGTCGTTAACTGGAGACCTCGGAATGCGATGTGTATGGCACATGCCAGGTTCTTCCAGTAGCTTCAACAAGCTTCCAGAAGGTTCTGTGAAGAAGGAAGCAAGCAAGCCAATGGAGTGACTAGTGAGTCAGACTTTGACTGCAGTGTTAGTATGCAGTGGTTTAAGAGCAGTGACATGAGAAGAAAGCCATCAATACCCTATGTTCAAAGCGCCAAGTGAATTGTTTGCAGCAGTGAATTAAAAACTTCATTTGTAACCAATTTTGGAGCCAATAAAGACATTTATTACACTGATGTCATAGGTGGGATTTTTATGCCAAGATGGAGGAGATGATGAAAAATTTGTTGGCCAAAATGAAGAAGATCTACAGAAGATTAGAAAACACAATGAAGGAAATAGACTACAAATTTGAATCCAGCATGGAGAAGATGGATTAGAAGATAAAGTCCATAATACGGAGATGGAAGAGAGAATTGAGTTGGCAATGGAGAACCTGAAAATGGAACTTTCTGGCAAAATTAACAAACAACTGGTTGGAATGAAAGAGGATAAGAAGGAGCTTGGAGGAAAGAGGAAGAGATTTGCAGAAGGATGAGAGAACTTGAGCAATGCCTTGGAGTACTTCAAAGAATGTGTTGATGCCTCGGAACACCTCGGGGAATGCTTTAATGCCCTGGAGGAAAGAGTCAACGGCAGTACCAAAATGCCTGATATAGGGCTAAAAGACTTGAAGATGCCAGGACACAACAAAGCATCTGCATGCATCAAGCCACCCAATACAATGATACATCAATCTTTGAAGTCTTTTGCTGACAGTTCACCACTGTTGCTACCCAAAACAGATGGTTGGCAGAAGACAAAGCCACACTACTGATAGCAAGCATCCAGCTATAGGCTTATAGCTATAGCTTAAAGCGAGGCTCCATCAGCCAGCCAAGACTATGCGGGAGTTCACCCTAGTCATTGAACAGCTAGTGGATAAAGCCCTGATGATCTACCACCCAGTTATATGTCCCAGGAAGCTATCTACTCCTTCGTTGATGGGGTGCATAATGCCTAGATGCACAGCATCTGATGCTCAGTAACTATTAGACAATCAATGAGGCATTAACACCAGCACTAAGAATGGAGGCAGCCAAGGTAACAGCAGTACCTACCCAGAGGATTAAGAGTATTCAGTATTATAGTGGGGAAGGAGACCCAATCCAGGGACACTTTGTGTTTCAGTGGTGAGTGCGACTAGCTGGGACACTCGGTTTTGAACTGTCCACACCAAGTCAATGGGCAGGCAGCTCCTGTACATAGACAAGAAAACACAGGCCTGAGGAGGGAGCAGCTGTTCCAACCGAAAAGATCAGGAATACTCAGTGCTACGTATAAAGGGGATCAAACCAAGGACGGTGACAACCACCTTCTAGTGGGGATGTGGTTGACTCAGACACCTGGTGAAGGCCTACATGCAACCGAGCCAATAAACATCAGATAGTGTGTGTTGGGGATGCAGCTGCCCAGGGTGCCCAGTGAAACACTGCCCACAATTTAGTTGACTGGCAGGTGGGACATGAATAAGATCTGACATGCCAAGGGGGACGTCCGAACCATCACTGCTGTCTCCTCATTTGACACTGTCTGCCTTGGACAGCAGGATGAATGACAGCCTCCTCACGACGGTTCAATGCAAGCAAAGGAGAGCTATAATACTTGTAGACACAGGAGCAGCATGACTGTAATCTGACCAGATGTGGTAGAGGGCTTAAGACAAATGAACCAAATCGACCCTATGAGATAGTGGTGGCATCAGGCAATACCTTGCCAGTGAAGGTGGTCTTGCTGGAATTGACTCTGGGTTGGAGTGCCATAAGTCTATGGGTGTTCATCACAATGGTGGCTGAAGACGTGATATTGGGACTGGATGTGCTCAGCAGTCACAATGTGATGGTTCACATCGGCAGGAGCATCCTATAACTCGTTGAAGATATTGGTACTCCAGAGTTTCGATGAACATCCTGGAGTCCACAGAATGACTGAAGGAAAGCATTGTCATGCTAACAGGCATGGTGGCTGCAAGGGCATGTCTTGTAGACCAGGTGTCAAAGGACCTCAGAACCATCCAATTTGACAACACATCCAGGGTGCGAGCAACAAGGTGGAGACCTGCTATGACTATCAAAACAACAGAAACGGTTCTCAGCAAGAATTTCAGGTTTGGCATCACCGAACCCGAACCAAGGGCCATAGACCCAGGTACCAACAACTATGGGCAGGACCGTGCTGTGTGCTGGAGAGGGTGAATATGGAAGTTGACCACACCTGATGGAAAGGTTTAGTGCATTTGAATCGTCTAGCCAGCTATAAAAGTGCTGGTCGGGATGACCAGCCCTCAGGAGGGAGCACTACGACAGTGCCAAATGTGGTCACTCTCACAGCCACTTTGGTATGTGGCAGGGCGGAATGTGGTAAACCCAGGAAGTGATGCGTCAGTAACTGGAGATTTTAGAATGCAATACATCTGGTACATGCCAGGTTCTTCCTGTAGCTTCAAAAAAATATCAGAAATTTCTGTGACATCATTTCTGGCTAAGTAAATCTGATGTGTTCCATTCACATGAGTTTCTCTAGCTGTTCCGTAAACAAACTTCCCTTTTAAAGATTATTCTATTCTCCACCTTATGCTAATCAAGATAAACATTGTCAGAATTGGTCTTATTATTTGCTTCATTGTAAGTAGAAGGGAATAAAGGGAACACACTAGGCTAAAGTGATAGATCTTTTAAAAGCTGGTCGCTAAGTAAACCAATTGAAATTCAGTACTCTTTGCCTGCTAAGAGTAAACAAAAGAGAGATGAAAAGAAAGATGTCTCCCATTTAATAAACATTTAAGTACCTTAAAACTGAAATCAATAACTCTGAATATCTTGGGGGAAGAACAAAAAAACTGTATACAACACAAATTGTGTTTTAATAAGATCTACATTTTTTGTTGTGTAAGCTTTTGTCTATCTCTTATGTTTATCAGTTATACAAAAGTCATTCAGAATGAAGTGGTCTTCAGAGGCTATTTGCACAAAATTCATGATATACATTTTATTTGTCATGTTAATATCTTTAAAATAAGATATTTTTATCAAAATCATTAGCCATATTTGAGAAAATCAAAATTTTAGATAAATTTTCCATGCAAAGGGTAGTTAGAAATGGGGGAATTTTCTTGAAAATTGTGTCGCATCCTTGGGAGATACTAAACTTAAATACTAAGTTTGGTATCTCTCTCACACACACGCACACATATAAAGAATTGCAAGCTAATGGAGTAAGTCAGACTTCAATTGGCATATTGGCATGCAGTGATGTGCAAGTAGTGATGTGAAGAGAACGCAGTCCTGCATCAAAGCTTTGTTTGCAGTACTGAATTTAAGACTTTATTTTGTAACCAATTCTTAATTCATAAAGACATTTGTTACAATATTTCTGTAACTTTAGTAGATACCAACGAATTATTAAATTTTATATGCCCCAAATGTGCTATGCTTGAATTCATCTTATCTCCCAGAAAGCAGCTAATACCACTAATATGCTTACAATGTATGCCATATCACTTTCAGTTTTCAAACAGTTTTGAAAATAATAACTTTTTTTTAATTTATTAAGTTAATGTACTCAATGGTTTAGAAAGATTTCAACAATGTTAAACATGAAAGTTGAATTAATTTTAAGTTCATCCAGCTTGTAAGGGGATGACACCATAGTCAGAAAAATCTATTGAAACTTTTAATTTTTTGTTCCGCAGGTTTAAAGGTATTTAGGTTTTATTAATCCATGTATACAGTGTTAATAACTTGATCTATAGGCATACTTTCTGGTTTAACTTTTTTTTTTTTAATTCTGCAAGGTATCACTATCATTTATTTCAGTACAAACAATCCTTAATATCCAAAATATTAAATTTTGCATCCCTAATTTTGGTAATATTTATCAGAGCACAAATTCCTTACTGTAACATTGCACAATATAAACATGTTTATATTATGAATTTCAAGTGTACATTACTTTTAGTTATTTCAACATTATCAAATATCATTCTTTTCAGCAAATCCATGTTTTAGAAATATATAGTACAAACAAATAATTATTTTTTAGTACTAATGTTTTGCACCTCAAAATTTGGTAATAATGATGACATTAGAAACTCCTCCGTAAACACTGCATTACATAATATCTCAGTTCTCATGCTCTGCTTCAGTATAAAAATTTACTTTTTTGCTACTATGCAGATGGAGTTCTGCCACAAAGGACAAAGTAGTTTTTAGTAAACAGAGTAAACATTCTTATACCTCATTATCCTTATTACAAATTATCCTAAATGTGTTAAGAAATGTACTATCAAACTTTAAAAGCTAACTGCTGCACAAAAATTAAAATGCCCACTTGTTATTTTGCACTGACATTTAAAGCAAGCAAATGTGTAATGTACCAACTTGCTTCAGTGGATCCCTTTTTTTTCTGACTTACCCTGATTTTGTTATCACCAACTTCCAGAAGAGTTAACTTGTGAAGAAAGCTCAAATTCTGAAGCTTAGAGATTTTGTTGGCACAAAGAAATAGTTTGCGTAGGTTCTCTAAATTATCCAGTCCTTTGATCTCTGTTATGCGGTTGAAGGATAAATCCAGTAACCTAGAATGCAGGCAATTATGAAAAGTTAGCCTTACTCATAGATTTCACGAATGCTAACAACTCCTACTTTGTGATGAACAAAGTCTTTAAAACTGGTGATTAGCCACATACATGGGATGGCACTTTTACAATAAAACTGTGGAGCAGCAGCAACGTAAAAATGTTTCACTCCCAATTTCTTGAAAAATGCAGTCATAACTAAAGATAATTCCTTAAAATGAGTACTCAGATGAGCCCATGCTTAAGATCTGACATACCTGACATATGTCTTCCCAATTAATGAAAAACTATCAAGAAATAATCTCTTGCAACTCAACCAATTGATCTTGATCCTGAGGGAAACATACTACCCACAGATCATAGAATTGGCTCAAAAATTGTTCCTATAGTACTGTTTTGTAGTAATGAACCAGAGCGTTTTATTTCTTAAAACTCACATTTCACAGTTTATGACTAACACAAGCACATCGTAGATTTCAAACTGTAACAGCCGAGCCTGGATTGCAAAGAATATGGTTTTGGTAATTCAGCTTTTCAAAGGGTGTATTTGCCTGCAAGTGTTTTATCATATCAACAATAAACTCATCCATATTGTTCTTTCATTTCTTTTAAACTGGAAATAGTATTCTGTGAATTGTCAAACTTCATTTACTTTTGTTTCGAACTTGTTTTCTTGAATAGCTCTAAGAGTTCTTTAGTATAAAAAAAAAAAAAAAAAAACACACACACACACACACACATGCATGGTTTGTGCACATGAGTTTAGGACTTGACAAAAGGAGAAATGTGTTGTTTGTGCATGATCTATGGGTTTTGTTTCCTAGTGTTATTGCTTTTCATTTCATGTTTTCGCATACAATCTATGTACATTTGTGCATGTCATAGCCATTTGATGTATATTACAGTTTTATTTCCCTATATAGAGAACACATGCCTGTTTAAGTTAGCAATGTGTTACATAGCTAGTAGCATTCAGCAAAGAGGGGGAGATATGGGGAGGTCTGAAGCAACACGGTAATTCCACAAGCTCAGTCTTAGTTAAGCACCTATGTGACTAAAATGATTATAGACTCAACACACATCTGCAGCAAAAGCTTTAAAGGAAAATATAATTTACATAGCTAATACACTAATGAAATACTTTGAATCCTTAAATTTAAAATTTAACATACAAAAAACTAAAATAATGTAGCCCTGTACATCAAAAAGTATCTCTAATGCAGAATTAAAATTTAATAACACTACTGAAGAAGTAAAATCATATAGGTTTCTTGGAATTATAGTAGATAAGTGTGGGCCCAACATGTTGATCATATATGTCATAACATCAGTAAATCTATATACCTTCTAAAAATGATCTACTAGTTTGCAACTATCCTCACTTTAATTATGAGATTCAAATTTGGGGTGCAACTGCAACATGTCACATGGACAGGTTGTCAATTTTATAGAAGAAGAGTATCAGATTGATGTATGACCTTAAAATAAGGAAATCATGCAGGGAGACATTCACCACTCAAAACTTGTTCACTGTCTACTCTATATATATATATATATATATATATATATATATATATATATTTTATACAACATTCTATTTGTACCCGATAGGCTTGACTTGATAAGGAACAATGAAATTCACAATTGTAGCACATGAAGCAGTGAAGACCACACATTAGCAAATTGGTACCTGAAAAACATATTATTAGAGGGATTCAATTATACAATAAACTACCTAACTCAATTAAATCTGACAGATATATCAAAACCAAAATTTGAACACAAATAAAAGAATATTTGTTAAGCAAATGTATGTACCAGGGGCAGTCATTGCATGGATTGAAGGGAATGAGACATTCCCCTATGTTTGATACAGAAGAAATTATGCCTTATACATTGTATACATGCAGTGTGACCCGAACTGCACACACACAAACATAACACACAGCTGCTGTGCACAAAGTCACAGTGCTGACTTGTTTTTTTCTGCACTGAAAGTGCAGTATTGAGCTGACAGTGGTATTGTGTGGTTCAGTTATCACCAGTGTGCTTTATTACATTGTCCTATACTTAATCACAAAGTGTATTATGGCTCAGCATTTATTTTCTACTGCAAAGGGTGTATTTATTTATGATTCGTATGATTTAACACATCTTGTGAGTGGACTCTCAAAAGTGAATACAATGGCAAAATTGGCCCCTATTTAATATTTTTCATGGACAACGCTCGGTTCCACCTTCATGGATATGTGTATACACAGAATTATCATTATTGGAGCTCTGAGAAACCTAATATTGTTCATGAAATATCCCTTTGCTGTATGATGTGTCATTAGCAGAGAAAGAATTACAGGCCCAATTTTTTCGAATAAGCAGTGTGCAACATTTCTGCACACTCACAACTTTCTACTGCAATAAGATATGCTTCTATGAATGGACAAATAGAAGAATGATTTTAGGGTTTCATCAATTTAAGTGGTGATCACAGTACCAATGCTCTAGTAAATCACATCTTTGTTACATTAGAAAAGTATCATTGTGGGTACTAACTAGTACTATAGTGTAACGAGTGCTGCAGTAATGGTGGGAGAACTAAATGGTCCCCAAAAGAAAGTGCAAGATAAGCATCCAGATGCAAAATTTATACACTGCCCTGATCATAGGCTCAATCTTGTGTTTTCATAGTCAGTGTCGTATATTAAGCAATGCAAGGTGTTTTTCATGACATTAAGTAGCCTCGATGCTTTGTTTCCCATTTCCACAAAGGGAACTGCAGCCTAAAACAAAGTTGTCAAAAAAACGTTTTCTGAAGGTATGTCCCAATGTTGGACTTACAGTGCAATACTTGTCAAAACAGTGAGAGAATATAAAGAGAGGATGTTTCTCAGCTCTTTAAAGAAATTTTAGATAATCCTGAACAATGGGACACTGAGACTTATCATCATGCTTGAGGTTTCAGTAATGCAGTTGAGGACTTTGACTTTATAATGATGTTTATGATGCATTATACAACCAATAGGAAATCCATTTCAATAGCCTAGAGAAACTGAAATTCCTCGAGTTATTTGCCAAAGAGAAAAAAAGAGGTAGTTTTCTTCCCTAAAGGCTATTATGGACAGCATTTTGATTTTGCTTGAACTCAGAAGTGAACTCACTATAGCATATTCGAAAGATGAATATATCTCAATGGGAGTTCTTAAAGTAATCTCCTACTTGAAAGGTTCAGGTTTGTCAGGTTTGTCTGCTTTCAGCTTTACAGAACTCTGTAATCTGTGTGCCCTTGTATTAACAATACCCGTATGTAGTGCCAGTTTGAACACTCTTTCTCTGCACTCCAAAGAATTCACACTTACTTCAGGAATAATATGTAAGGATAAAATAGACTTTCAAACCTGTCAATCCTTTCCATAGAGAAGCAGCTTCTGAAGTTGAAACATGCTGAAAACACGGAGTTCTATCACCTAATTATTGACAAATTCAATAAGAAAGGAGATTTTTATTAATATTCAAGTAAAACTAATCTCATTGCTTAAAAATATGTGTCTCTCTTTCTTTTTTCCATCATAAAATATATTGTGACTACACACCAAATGTATGTGCCTTTTAACTTTGCCACACTGAATTGTCACACTGTGTGAACAGTTTGCTTTCCAGCAGTCATAGTTAATTTCATGATGGATTCATTGTCACACCTGCATGAGTGAACACATGTGCGATCAATGGGTGCATTACATCTAAGATCCGATTGTTGCACCTGGGAGTTTGGGCGAGTCAGCTGGGAGTGTATTAACATATGACATATCTGAAGAGCCAGGCTCTGTCGCAGAATCTGAGCCCTGGCTGAAATACTTGCTGAAGGCAACTGATCATATTTCCACCTCAACTGGAAAGGGTTCAGTGTCTATTTACAAAATATCTGTCTGTCATCAGAAGAGAACAGCGACTGCTGCTTTGACAGAGTACTGTGTCACATTCACCCAATCTACGGCAACCACTCTGGTGAAGCAAGCTGACATACAGGACATCCTGGAGGACACAAGATTCAGTGGACTCATTGAAATGTCCTACAGCTCTTGGTGCTCCCATCTTGGAGGAGGAGGAGGAGGAGGAGGAGGAGGAGGAGGAGGAGGAGGAGTTGTTGTAGTAGTAGTAGTAGTAGTAGTAGTAGTAGTAGTAGTAGTAGTTACACTTCTGCTTGGACTATAGGAAGCTGAATGCTGCTACCAGAAAGCATTGTTTCTACTGCCCAGTGATTTTAGTCTTTGGATTTGAAATCAGGATACTGGCAAGTGATTCTGAACACAATATTAACTATTTTTTACTGCATGTTAAACAACAGCAGCATGAAGTGTCTGGATATAATCTATATGAAGTTTGATATTTTTAATATGTTTGAAATGCCTTACAAGATGGACTTCATAAGTGCTTTCCTTTGTCAACATATCATCACACGCCACTAGTATATACACCCTTGATAAATTGTAAATTAAGTAGTTAAATGTATTATTATAATTGTATAATATGTATCATGTATATTTATTTTACCTTTAAGATTGGATGTGTCCAAAATTACATGTAAATTGATAAACTGGATCAAAACTACCTTAATTAATAGTCATGGCAAAGAATCTAAAATTGTTATATTTCTTATGCACTGGAGAATTTTGTTTCTTCTCCCCCCCCCCCCGCCCCTTCTTTATTTAGTGCATATTTTTACTTAGGCATTTTTTACACTTATGGCCTTTTTTTTTTCCTAAGGCCACTGAAAAATGTAAAAATGAAATGTTTCTGTGCCAAAGGAATACTATTAAGAAATGCACACTTTCTGGAAAAGAATATATCACAGAGGTAAACAAATTGAAAACATAACAGGTGAAGATTATAAGTGTAGATTGAAGAGTTTCAAAACTTAACTGAAGATGACAGAATTAAGATTCACACGTAACTTCGAAACCTTGAAGATAAAAATCAGCAGACATTCACCTACAATGGTTGTTTGAGATGAATCAGTTAAACACTGCAGACAGGACAACATATGGAAGAAAATGCAAAATGAAGAAAAACACCTCATATGATTATTTTGTTCGTGTGAACATATACCCCAAAATAAGTAGAAATTCTGGCCAATTCAACAAGAAATGCCCGCCCTTATGAATGCTATCACCTCTGATGTTATTCTAGATTTCAACAAATGGTGACCTATTAAATACATAAGGACAAACAAATCTCTTACCTCATGGTGAACAAATGCTGTTTGTACCTACTTCTTTAAGGAATTTGTTTCCTATACTGGCAGCTAGGTATTGTAAAGAATAAACCATTCGTTGGTAACAATACAGAATATACCTTTTAGAAGCATTTACCTGTTATGAGCATGGATAATACTCCTAAGGCATATTCAAATAAAGTGCTTATAAATGCTCAGAAGATTAAAGACCTAGAAAAAGTCTATTCATGTGTGTGTCTAACTTCAAATTCAAAAGACTTTCATAATAAAATATTGGCTTGACCAAAAGACTAATGCAAGAGCAATTGATCAGTAGTAAATAATCTACTTAGCTTTTAGCTAGTGTAAACAGCACTTAGTTTTCAATACTTAGTATAGGGTCGTTACACTATAAGATAACCCCTCTTGTGGCCTATGTCTCCTTCAATCTTTTGGTGCCACCTACCGAACTTCTGAATGCCAATTCCTGCACTATGGTGCATTGGCACCATATTGTTGCATCAGACACCTCTGCCATTAAATTCAACTTGGTGTGTCATGTATCTGTGGGAGTACATGTGTTCATATGCAAAGTATACTTTAAACACAAATATGCCCGCTATGTACACAGGGAGTTTGTTGAAAATTTTCTGAACTCTGTGCCACCTGCAAGAAAAACTTTACTGCAATTGGTCATAAGTTTGAAGCTTCAGTTATGTGTTCGACAAGAAACATTCAATGATAAAGTCAGTTTTAACTGAAAATGAAATCAATGCCAGTTTAAAGTAATCACCTAAAAAATCTTTATATAAATTAGCTCAACAAACCAGTGTGTCTGAGTCTTTTGCTCAAAACACTACACATCTATTAACTGAAACCTTGTTGCTATACAAAGTAAGTTTTACCACACATGCTGCCTGCTTGAGAGCAGAAGGCCAACATTTCCAGTATTTACTATAAGGTAAGGATTTTAACGCATTTTTGCCGCACCATTTTCCTGGCGACTCTTGGTTCTCTTGTGCAGTGGAGAGAGGCTGCAAGAGGGGTTATCTCATAATTTAACAACCTTATATAACAAAACATACTATAACATAATACATGTCGATTCCTATTTTATTTAGTACTATGAGTAATAAGTAACTTAAAAACAACTGTTAGAGCATTGAATAAAGTTCAATAAGTGTTAAATTTTATAAAATTGTTAAACACAATATTATGTTAAAAGAAACAAGTCATGTTTTAAAATGTTGTTATAAATAGGAAATAATGAAATTTCTTCTGATTTCAGCCAGCCTAAATACATGCCTAACACAACAAATATTTTGTTAAAGTACTATCATAATGGCAATCTTTTTTTCTCTCCTAAACTTGCAATTTTTGACTTAGTTCCTTTTGGCTAACTACCATGACCACATGTATCATGGCACTTTTTCATATTAAGCTAAAAACAAAGTAACTGTGTGACAAAAATGGAGTACATAACATGCATAACATCTGCTTTTGTGTTATGCATTAGGCTATGTGAGGGTTAAAGAAGCTGCCTCTAGGGGAGGCTACATACAGCAAGATGGCACTTCCAATGTCACACTTTCAAATGATTAGTTAAGATTTTGAGAAACCTTTGCAGTCTGAATCTTGAAAATGCAGATAACGAGCTGCTGAAAATCAATATTTCTATGCTCATGAGGCAATTTTGAAGACAACCTAAACCAACTTTTTAAACACCTTGGCTTTAATAATGACTTGTCAGCACGTGATGCCAAAATGTTTTACATCAGAAAACTGTGTTACATTTAGTGTCATGGACCATGCTGTTCACATTTCAAAATGTTTAAGACATCTCTACACTGTTTGAAATTATCTAGATGCAGATTACTAAAATCCTGCAATATGTATAAAAATATACATCAGAATGCAAAACTTAAAAACTGCACATTCTATTGTAAAGAAATCTATGTTAAGACTTTCATCTGCCTTTGTAAAATATCTAATTTCTATATTTCTGTATAGACTTCAGAAAGTTTCACTGTGATAGCATTATTGTATGCTAATATGAATATCAAATTTCATTCAAATTGGATAAATACTTTGCAAGATATAAATTATTTCATAAGATATAAATTATTTCATATATTTTATCATGTAAATTATTGTATAATCAAAATGTCCCACACACCTCAACATTTGAGAAATTTGGTTGGCATTTTCTGAAATGGTCCTTTGAATCACATAAAAACTATAAATGGGGTTATTTCAATAGATCTGATTACTGAATTACAATTTTTTTAACGTAGAAATTTTAATCTCTAAAATTAATTTTTTTCTTCATAAAAATTCAATTTTTGAAAAAGTATTCTTGTGTACCATTTCCTAGCAGCAACGAACAAACACTGCCATAAGTGCCAAAGGCTATCTAAATGCTGGAGTAATTGTACTCTGTAAGCTTGTGCTAGTACTACTACTACTACTGGACATGGTTGTGATGGCAGTAGTGTGAACAGTAGCAGTAGTATCAGTCATTTGTAGCATTATCATTATCATCAGCTTAGATGATTAGTTGATGATGATGATGATTATTATATTATTATTTAGCAGCAGCAGCGAGGAGCAGGAGGAGCAGCAGTAGCAGTAGCATTTGTAGCAGTCATAGTAGTCGTAGCAGTCATAGTAGTCATAGTGGTCGTAGTGGTCGTAGCAGTCGTAGTCATAGTGGTCGTAGTAGTAGTCATAGTGGTCGTAGTAGTCATAATGGTCGTAGTAGTAGTCATAGTGGTCATAGTAGTAGTCATAGTGGTCGTAGTACTCGTAGTAGTCATAGTGGTTGTAGTAGTAGTCATAGTGGTCGTAGTACTCGTAGTAGTCATAGTGGTCGTAGTAGTAGTCATAGTGGTCGTAGTAGTAGTCATAGTGGTCGTAGTACTCGTAGTAGTCATAGTGGTTGTAGTAGTAGTCATAGTGGTCGTAGTAGTAGTCATAGTGGTCGTAGTAGTCATAGTGGTCGTAGTAGTAGTCATAGTGGTCATAGTAGTAGTCATAGTGGTCATAGTAGTAGTCATAGTGGTCATAGTAGTAGTCATAGTGGTCATAGTAGTAGTCATAGTGGTCATAGTAGTAGTCATAGTGGTCATAGTAGTAGTCATAGTGGTCATAGTAGTAGTCATAGTGGTCATAGTAGTAGTCATAGTGGTCATAGTAGTAGTCATAGTGGTTGTAGTAGTAGTCATAGTGGTTGTAGTAGTAGTCATAGTGGTTGTAGTAGTCGTAGCAGTCGTAGTACTCGTAGTAGTCATAGTAGTAGTCATAGTGGTCATAGTAGTAGTCATAGTGGTCATAGTAGTAGTCATAGTGGTTGTAGTAGTAGTCATAGTGGTCGTAGTAGTCGTAGCAGTCGTAGTACTCGTAGTAGTCATAGTGGTTGTAGTAGTCGTAGCAGTCGTAGTACTCGTAGTAGTCATAGTAGTAGTCATATTGGTCATAGTAGTCATAGCAGTCGTAGTACTCGTAGTAGTCATAGTGGTCATAGTAGTAGTCATAGTGGTCATAGTAGTCGTAGTACTCGTAGTAGTCATAGTGGTCGTAGTAGTCGTAGCAGTCGTAGTACTCGTAGTAGTCATAGTGGTTTTAGTAGTCATAGTGGTCGTAGTAGTAGTCATAGTGGTCGTAGTAGTCGTAGCAGTCGTAGTACTCATAGTAGTCATAGCGGTCGTAGCAGTCGTAGTACTCATAGTAGTCATAGCGGTCGTAGTAGCCATAGCAGTCGTCGTAGTAGTAGTATTGTTATTGTTCTTTACAAATAATGCAGTTAAATGCAGATAACAGGAACAGAGATGGTAGCAAGAATGACACGAGAGGTGTAATATTGCCCTAAACAACAAAGAACCAGCTGGTCTAGGGAAAGCATGCACCATGTAGAGAGATAAGTTTCAGGAATTTTATTTTCTAATAATTCTTTATTTTACACATTTCATAATGCTTTGCAGCAGGTAAACTTGCCTTTTTCATATTATAGTTCATGAAAAGCTTTATAAATAAGTTTTTAGATTAGTTTCATACAGGTTAAAAAACAGTGGCTTATGGGTTTTATGTAAGAATGGACAAAACAGAATGTTTTAAGTCTGTATTTAGCATCACTAAATTTACACACACTTGTAAGCAGTCATTTGTGATGTCCCTTGTTCACATTGGATCAGTACAGAGAAGATGCCGTGGTACATATAACGAGATAGCTGAGAGCTACAATTAGTTACATGCTTCAGGTTTGTAAAATGTTCTTTGAGGTTTTTGCAATCTCAAAACATTGAGTAATACCAAAACACAACAAGAATATTGTTATGGTTTAAGTTGAAAATAACAATAAAACAATACATAGGATATACACAAAAGATCAGAACAAAGTATAAAACCTTTAAACGAATTTCCTAGGGAAGAAAGCCATTTTACAAGAGCAAGGAACATAAAATTGGCAGTATCTCAGACCAAATCTAAGTTTATATAGATTTTGCATAGCAAACAAGTGATAATTCTCTGTTTTGTATCAAATCTATACAACTCCATACCACCACACAGACTTATTTCCATTAAAAAATGGTATTTCCTGTTACTTGCAAAACTTTCTTTCCCTACTGCAATTATTACTGAGTGACCTCTAAATGTTTCCTCATTGGTGAAGTCCTATAAGTAGACCTCATTCCATTTTCATATGCAATCCCTCAACAACCCATTAAATATTGAAAATGAACATGGTGACTCAGTTATTAATTGGATTTCCTTCTACTTGGATGTTAGTTTAAAGGCCTATCATGGGAAATGGATAGTAAATGCACAATGTGACTTTGTGACACCAGAAGAAAAAAAGTGTAGAACATAAAGCTGAGTCTGTATCAAACCTGAAAGAATTGCCATTATCCTAATTACAACAAATTAAAACACTAAACACTCTGACTCAAGATAAAGGAACATAAGTTTATAACATTAGGCTATTTAGTTTTAGATACAATGACCCTAACCAATGTCTAACTAGCTATAAATGACTGTTTTAAAAATAGTAAGACTTACTCATGCTCCAAAGTAACCTTGGCTGATGGGATGTAGCCCAATTTATTGGGACCATTGGACTTGAAGCCCAGTTTTTGCAGCACAAAGGGTTCTAAGAGTCTACCTGTGAGGCCTCGAGAGTTCGTCATTCAGTTTTCATTATCATCAACCTTGGCTGATATTATACCAAATTGTAATATACTATACATGCACACAAGAAAGAAACCTCAATATGTTTACCCACAATGATTTCTCCAGTTGCACCATGCTAACCACCTGTTAAGCCCTTTTCAAAACTCTATGTGATATTACATTTTTAAAACAGTTTTATTTTCTGAAGTGCCATAAAGCAGGCAGAATATATCTATAGTATAACACACTGAACTATGGTAATCTTCTTCATTTTCGGTCAAAAACAAATATTTCTGATGTATTTCTAATCAAAGTCAGATATTTACAACTGTCTCAATAAAACTGGACATTCGCAAATCTGTTTTACTTGTAAACCATACACAACAAGTAGGAAAAACTGACATTTTGATATCACGGGATGTAGCATATGTTAAGCATGAAATATATGCTACTGTCTAGTAAGCAATGTTTCAATATAGTTTTTTCTCCTTCCTGGAGATGCTATTTTGGAAATAGTTGTTTTTTTTTTTTTTCCTCCCTACCTTTTTTATTAAGATTTAAATGTGAAGAAGATGAAAATTGTGAATTCCAAATCACCAAAAACTTAATTATCAAATAAAATGCATGTTTAGTCTTATTCACGCATGTACGCACACTGTACACACAAACACACTTACTCTAGGTTCACAAGTGCTTCCAGATTTTCAATTTCTCTTATCTGATTATCATACAGCTCCAGTTCCACCAAATTTACAAGATAATCCAGATACTGGAGCTTTTTAATTTGGTTCCATCTTAGATACAGTTTCTGGAGGTTATTTACAGCACGGAAGTGATACAGATCATCAACACTGTGATGATTTAGATTAAGTACCTGCAACAATTAAAATTTAGTTGAGTCCACCATATATCAGGATACCTGCAACAAAACAAATTAGTGTGTAATATATAATAAATGTTACAAAGAAACAAAGAAGGAAAACAAAGAGAAGAAATAACTCTAAGCAAGATTAATAATTAACCAGTCTTGAGACATTTTGCAATGTCATACTGATATCCACATTTATTTCTGGGGGAAGTATAAATGTTGAGTGCTAAAAAATTAATTTGAAAACACCTTTTTTTATGAGATCCTATTAAAAGAGGAGAGCACTTTATACTCAATTCCATTTCACAGTTGGTTGCTCAAAACATTTTCAGTGCATTCCAACACCCCCCCACCCCAATAAAAGCTGTTAATAGGACATTCATTTGAGATAAATTTAAGAAAATGCACCTGTGCTAAAACAGGTTTGTAAGCTTTTGAAATGCTATAATTTGCATGACAAAAGTTCAACCCTTCAGTGGTCGCGTAGGCACCCACCATTAAATTTTCTCTTACATTACTCTTCCATTATTGTCAACAATGTGGAGCTTTTCAGTACCTTAATTTTATGATTTAATCTAAGCATGTGTTTCTCTCATTAATGTGCCACAAGTTGTTCAATGATATTTTACATTTCTTAATGTGGATGACAATTGTCATATGCCCGGCTACTTGTTTTGGAAGCCTAGCTGGAATTCCTTTTTTCCAACTTTACTGGCGTAAGTGCCATTGTTTATTCATATGTGATGTCGTGAGGATCAAATGATCCAAATCAATGGCTGCAATGGCTAAAAGAACTAGATGTGGAGGAAGAAAACATAGAAGATAGTGACAGTAAAGAAGATAATGATAATTCTGAACCTACCTTGGAACACTGTTCTGAGTCAGAACAAGAGTTTTCTGATGACAAGGATAGTGAAACAGCCGATGCTTTCTACTGGGGAAAAGATGGAGGTAAGTGGAGTAAAATAAAGCCTAGATCAGCTGTAGAAACCAGAGCACATAACCTCATATAACTCCAAGGCCTAGAAATACTGCTATTGAATATCTGAATTTATTTATTGATGATGGTATTGTGAAAATGATAACAAAATATACTAACATGTACATAATAAAGAAACAAGTAAAGTGTTCAAGAGAAATGGATGCATACCCTACAGATGAAATAGAGATTAGAGCATTGTTAGGGCTCTTGTATTTTATTGGTACTCATCGTAGCAGCAGGCTAAACATCATGCCAATGTGGGATAATTCACTAATGTGGGCATTAAAACTTGCTATTTGTCAATGAGTGACCACAGATTTAGATTTCTCCTGCACTGCCTCAGGTTTGATGACGTAACTAGCAGAGAAAAGCAGAAGTGTATTGATAAGTTAGCACCTATAAGAGAAGTTTTTTAAATATTTCTAGAGATATTTCAAAAATATTATGAAGTAGGCTACTATGTAACTATATATAAGCAGCTTCTGGCCTTCAGGGGAAATTGCTCATTTAGGCAATATATACCGAGTAAACCTGCCAAATATAGTGTAAAAGAGTTTGCCTTGGTAGACATGGGAAACATGTATACAATCAACATGGAAGTATACTGTGGTAATCAGCCATATGGACCATACCTACAGAGCAACTCATCTCACGATTTAGTTTTTAGGCTGTCACAATCTGTTTTTGAAAGTGGTAGAAATATCACTGGTGACAATTGGTTCTCCATTGTACATTAGCAAAGGTGTTACTGGAACACAAAACCTACAATGTTGGAACACTAAAAAGAACAAGAGTGAAATTCCTAAAGAATTTTTGCCAGCAAAATCTAGAAATATAAACATATCCTTGTTTGCCTATCAGCCATTTGGTACATTAGTATCATACTGTCAGAGAAAAAATAAGTCCACTAGATGTATTTCAACAATGCATCATGATGACAAAATAGATGCAACCACAGGTGATAAGAAAAAACCTGAAATAATAACATGCTATAACAAAACCAAAATTGCGTAGATCAGCTATGCAGTCACTATAATGTAGCTAGAAACACTCGTCGATAGCCTATGGTCATTTTTTTTTTATCTTCTGAATATCTGTGCAATAAATGCAATGACAGTTTACACTGATAACAATAGTGCAAATATTATAAGATGCAAATTTCTAGAAGAAATAATCCAGAAATTTATTAAACCACAAGTTGAAAGACGAGCAAGACTTCAAACGGTTCCTGTTAAATAAGGAAGAGAGCATAAATTCTTCTCAGTCTGCAGCTCCCACAGAGCTATGATGATGTTACCTGTGTGGTAGAAGCAGAAACAAGATGAGTAGAAGAGCCTGCAACAAATGCAATAAGTGGGTGTGTCCAGAACATGCAAGAGATATTTGCATAGAATGCTTCTCTGAGAAGTAGACAGTGATTGTGTAGGTCGTTTTTCATCAAGAAAGCCATATATGTCTCAAGTAGACTGTTGAAATTTAAATCTGCAAACGTATGTTATTGTATTCTTCTAACTAGTCAAAGGACAATTTAATAAATTCATGTTATGACCATGTACTTATTTCGTATAAGAATGTAAAGATGTCTATGTATCAATGGCCGATATAAAACATTATTATGATTTATGTTGATAGAAACATCCAACAATCCTGTATATTTAGCAAAAACATGCTTGAAGAAAGTTTTTATTATGCTGGATGACCATCGTCATCCACACAGGCACTCATGTTACAATAAAGGGTGCGACCACTGGAGGATTAACATCAAAATGGTTGCTAAGCAGTAGAGAATACACAGAGGACATTGATGAGTCAAAGGTATAAGGCAAATTACCTGCAAGACTATAAGATTTAATTTACATTTGAATCAAATGATCCTATCTGCAGATGTCATGATTAGGTCTATAATGTTCTAATGTTAGTTATGTTAGATCACAGTGCAGGAACAATTCTTTATTGCCATAAATGCACAAGTTCAAAGGGTTTTAGGTGTGGGACAATATCCATCGTAACTTACAGAATGGAAAATAAACCTAGAAATAATGAAGAACAGAGGCAGAGTCAAAAGAACTTGCTCTGCACCATTTCAGTGGTGAAAGAAATGAGAGGAAAATATTACCCTAAAAAATGAACTACAAACCTCAGCATTAACATCAAGCGACAGGATTTCATTTCCATCTGGTATTTCACAACCTGAAACAATGATGACAGCCATTAGCATATTATTAACATGTTGGCTGAAACATTTAAAAAACATGTTAACTTCAAGCAAACCTGGATAACCATAGTACACAACTGTTCACCAAAGAAAAAGAAATAAAAATAAGTCAATATATCTATCCCCCCCTCACTATCTCTTCAGGATATCACCACTTACCCCAGCAGCAGCTGACAATAGGTCCTCAAAGCATGTCCTGCCAATGATCTATTAAGTGCAGTTACATGAACATTTAACACTGATTCATTTTCCATTATGTCTAAACTTCTTGAAATTTTTTTAACATAAGCATTGTGCATTTCATTTCAATCTCTAGAATTCAAATAAATTTGGTATGCCTTGTTTTAATTCCTTACACAAGAGTTCTTTTTGTATGGACAGGAGCAGCATCTTTTATTTTCTAATGCTTTCCTGAAAAAAACAATTATTATTCTGAAAAAAAAATCCCACAAATCTTGTGTTTTGTAGGACATATTTTGTGGCTTTAATTGTGTCATGATACGAAAACTCCTTTAAACATTAATGCCTAGTTGCGGGAAAGCAAATCAAACTGCTTACTGGTTGGCAATCAATGTTTTATCAATTTGATTTTTGCTGTGTGCACAAATGCTAATCACCAATCATTGGGTATTCATCAACTGATTACCAAAATGCATTTGGCGATCAATGATGTATTTTAGAACTACACCCAGCAGACAATGCTATTTTCTTTGGTTTTTAAAAGCTGCCTGAGCAGAGTACATTGTGAATTTAAAATAAGTGAAAATGACTCACTTCACAAGATCCCAGCAAGCTCATACCCGAGTTAAACTTCTAATCACACAACAAACAACTGATTGTTGGAATCCAATAAGGCTGAAAAAAACTTAAAATAATGAAAACATCATAGCATGATTTTTGTGCATTCAAAAATGGCAGAATTTGCCGATTCTAAATCACAAATCAATGCAAAATTGGGTTTTTATGCAAAATTTTACCTTTTGGTGAATTTCTAATAATAATGAGATTTATTTCAGAAAAGAAAACAAAACAAAACTTTTGAGTTACTAGTAGTTACAGGACAATGAAAAACTGCAATCAGTTTGGGTTTTGTACATCTCATCAAACGGTTGCATACCTGCTTCTAAGTGGCTTGACTGCCACTGTAATCCCCTTTCCCTTTACAACGCTTCTCAGCTTCATGCTATCACTTGCACTTCCCCTAGTGCTTGCCCCCTGTTCTTTTCCTTTCAAGTCTGCAGTTTATACTCTGCCTACCAAAGGCTTAAAAGTGATTCAACTGCACGAAACTGATTATTAATATTTGTTATATATTTATTAAATGTCTCACCAATGTGAGTTGCCAGAAAAAAAAAAAAAAAAAAAGTATAACAAACAGAGTATACATCAATAAGTTACATAGCTTGAAACATAACTCAGAGTAGTACAAAAACAAAATGGTTTAATTACAAAGTATAAAAAAACAAAATGGATGATTACAAACTATAAAAAAAAACAAAATGTATAACACGATATACAGTGAAAAACATAATGCTTGTAATACAAAAGATTTGATGACTACAATAACATAAAATGGATCTACAAATAGAATGATTATGTAAAATGGTTAGAAATGAAATGTTTAAAACACATTTTGTATTTAATAAAATGGTTACAATTTATAGCAGTGGTCCCTATAAATTTGAAGTGATGCTTTAACAAACCTATGGTTTTTAATTGCTGGAGGTCAAGTTGGAATTTTCCCCAGATATTAATCAGAGTATGGTGTTGTGTCTCAAGCACCAATTAATCCATATATTTATGTTTTTATGGTGATATTGTGGGCAGTCATTTCTCTCTGTCTATCTCCTCTGTTTGAAGCAAACTCTAGGATCAAGAATGTATCCTTCAGAGGAATCAGATTCAGATTCCAAGATGTCGATTCATGATTTCCATTTGCTAATACTGCATGAACTTCTTCACACATTAGGTAGCTTTTTATGCATAGATTTCCAGCAAACTCTGAATGAATGCAATGATATCTGTTATTATTCTGTAATTCTCCAAAAGACATGATCCAAGAACATAGACTAAGGTTTCTGTCATGGCATTGCCTACAGAGATAGTCCAAAGATCTTCCTGCTATAGATTGTACTGCAGAAATGTTCAAAATTATTTTCAAAGCTTCACGTTGTTCATATAAGAAAAAAGGCCTTTATGATCTTTTAACCAACTGTTTGCTGCAGTGTATTCTTTATAAAGCTCTACACAATTTCCTTTATTTAGTTACTCTTTCAATTGATTGAATTCCATTTGTCACAGCTTTTTTTTTTGGGGGGTACTGTGCTTTTACTGCTTGTGGCACTGCAGGTGATGACACCGATGATACATGGAATAAAGATGGAACACTGGTGGAATGCGATGGCAGGGGAAACTGGAGACCCCGGAGAAAGCTTGCCCCTGTGCCAATTTGTCCACCACAAATCCTACATGCGGTCGTTTGGGATCGAACCCAGGCTGTCTAGGTGAGAGGTGAATGGTCTCGAATACTTGACCACGGTGCGGCCCTTCTGTCACAGTTGGACTTTCTGTGCAAATATATTGCTGGTGCGAGAATTGCAGATTTTGTCATTTAAGGGCAAGTCCTACGATTTCTCAATAATCAATGCTCTCCTTCTGTAATCACACAGCTTCCTCTAGGTAACCTTATAGGATAATTTGTAAAGTATTTAGTTTGCCATTCTGAATTCAATGGAAGTGCTACAATTGGGGAGTTCATAAACTAGAAAACAATCAAGAATTGCCTTGTAAGGCAGGCAACAACAAAGAAAATGTAAGATTGCATACATCACAGGAATTCTTTTGCCATGGTTTTAGAATAAATTGGATGAGACAAAGCAAAATAAGGCTCTAAACTTCATTCATGACTGAAAAAGATGGTTAAACTTCACAGATGCATTAAGATTGCACAGAATAAAAAGTCTGATGCCATAATCTGTATGGGGGGAAAATGCTGGTAATTACATTACTGTTCACATAACCCTCCTCTCTGTTGGCCACCATTTGATGATGTAGGTACTTCTTGTTTCCTTACTCCTCCTATGCCTGAATCTATACATTCTAATGTTAGAGACAGAGAACTTTTGCATCTATATATGTATGTGACAACTTAAACACCACTTAACTGATTTTGTTAATTCTTTTACCACTGGAAAGCCCAAGATTTGTAACCAGCATGCGCTATAAAATTCTTTAAAGTTTCAATTCATAAATTACTAAAATAATAATAAAGGTTTGCAAAGCCTGTGTATTAGCATATGAGCATGCTGAAGTCTTACCGCAAAGACTGTCAGGGTAAAGGTTAAGAAGTCAGTTGTTGTCTTTGCATTAATATCAACATTTTTCAACTGCTATTATTGTTGCTATTATGAGGACGACTTTACCATTGTTATTAGGAATTCAAGAACTGTCTACTAGATTGTACAGTGATTTCATAAAGGTCGGCAGTAAGTATAATAAAATAACTATAACGTCCGATAATTTACGATACTGAACAAGTATCTTTGTGACTAACAAATTGTTAACAATTAAAGTCTTAAATTCACTGCTATAAATAATTCACTCGACGTTTCAAGGCATAGACAGTTTACAGCTGCACACCATTCATGGCTTGTGTACCATATGAGCTAATACTCCAGCCACTCACGACTCAGTACACTTCACAACAACCTGACTTGCCATTCTTCCCCCTTTCATAGTTAGAAAATAACATCACACAGAACTTTCTGGAAGGTTCTGGAATCCAAAGCTTTGAGAAACAACTAGAACTAGAAATTCAAGAAGATTGTGACATGTCGGGTTCCTAAGGTTCAAATTACCATTGCATTGCTCTTACTGTTGTTTATGTATTCAACTGTGAGTCTAACATTCCAGCTCCACCATCACATATCAGGGCAAACGTGAGAATAGTCACATACACAGACAGCATTGTCCTTGCCTCAGGGTTGGTCATCCTGACCAGTGTTATCGTCGTGGGCTAGACAATCCAAATGTACTACCCGTTTCTTCCCATCGGGTGCAGTCATCTACTTCATTGATCTTCCCCAACACTCGGCACAGTCCTGCCCACGGTTGTTGTGTTGGCAAGGCATTTGCCTTCTGATTTTAGTCATACCTGCACCCATGTTTATTAGTATCCGGCACAGCCTCCCTTGTATCTAGACGTCTGTGACAAAGCTATCATCCAATCTTCTTCCTAAGGACTAACGTCACTTGAAAGTCTGGAAAGACATGCGCATCACCATGCCATTCTCCACTTAAGTTCTGCTTGCTGGTTGGCTTGGTGTTGACAGAATTTCAATAGTGACCTAGCTCACTATACCCCCAGCATACACAACTTGAAGGTGGTTGTCTCTGGGTTGTCTCTTTCTCCCTGTCATAGTAAATACTCATCTTCGAGGTGAGTGCAGCTGTTATCTTGGCTACCTCCATTCTTAGTGTTAGTGCCTCATGATTGTCTTGTAGTTGCATAAGTCAGCACTGACATCACACAACCCCCCAACAAAGGAATAGGCAGCTTTCTGGAGCATACAAACAGGTGGTTTGTTCACCAGTATTTTGATCACCAGCTGTTCTATTACCACAGACAACTCCTGCCATTCCCCTGGCTGTTGTAGCCTCAACTTGAGCAGACTGCAGTAGGCGGCCCCCAAGTGAAGGTTTCTGAATCGGTTCTCCAGGGCCTCCCAGCTGTCTCTGGACACCACCAATGTTGGAATTGCATTTCTAATTTCCACTGCTCATTCCTGGAGGCTGGCTACCAACTGTGTGGCTTCCTCCTCTGTCCATATTTTGTGGGTGAACTGTCAGCACCAGAAGACTTTGTAGGTTGATGTTCCATCATGCTTAGGTAGCTTGAAGCATAGAGATGTTTCACATCCTATCATCTCTACTTTCAAGTCCTTCAGCCTTCCATCCAGCATTCTTTCCATCTTGGTGCTGCCATCAACTTTTTCCTTCAGAACATTAAGATGTTGGTCATGGTATTTTAATGTTCCATCAAGCTCTTACACTTTTACCCCAACTTCTTCCATGTCCTCCTTTATGCTGGGCTATTGTTCATTGATTTTGTTCGATTTCTCCTCTTCAGATACTCCATTCCAGAATCCATTTCCTCTTCCACCTTCTACACTCTGAATTGCATTTGAATGTTCGCTTCCATTGCAGATTCCATTTTTGGTCCCTCTCCACCATTATAGATTTAAAGTTCTGGGCTTCCACTAGCCGTGTTTTCATTATCTCCACCTTGATGTTAAATGCCATTCCTGACAGCAGTGTTACAAAAATCTAGTTATTAGTTGAAAACAGATTAAAAATAATTGTTTTTATTGCAGCTGGATACATTCTCTGATCATTGTGATGCTCACCTGATTGTATTGCTGTCTCTCTCTGCATGATCAGACAAAAATGAACTCAGCTCGATGCTCTTCCTTTTACAGTTGTTGATCACATGACCAGAAATTTCCATAAGTAAAGTAATTGTAGCACATGAAAACCACCACAGGTGTCAAAATCACACATGTGCGACAATCAGAGCTTTGATTAAGGCAGCCACCAACTACACACATGCTCACTCATACTGGTATGACAATGGATTCAAAGTGGAAAGGGAGCATCCAGCAACAATTAGCTATGAAAATAAAAAGCTAGTCAACCACACACATGTGTCAATAATGCGCCGGCATTGCACAGTCATGTGTATTTGATACTTAGTCAAAACAGTTTAATACAATTTATTAAACTTGTAAAATTCATAATGAATAGAATTTTCAGATTTATTTTTAATTTTTTCTTTAGTTAGCAAATGCTATTTTCCTTACCCACAAAAAATATTCCTGACATGCAACTGATAGATTGTTGTTTGATTGTGACATTACAAACAGTTTCTCCTGATTAATGTACATATTCAACCGTCTGACATCTTGCATTGCATTCAATCATAATAACCTAATGCTCAATTTTCTCTAGTGGAAATTTAGCACATGAAATTTGTGATATATTCGGTAATGTGTCACTAATGTATTTTGAACCAGTCTCTGTGAAAATTTTGTTACATGTGATTAGCAACTCTTCTGCAAATTTTAAAATTTTAAGTTTAACAATTTGACCGAATTCATGGGCTTGAAGAGGCTTGGAGGACCTGGTTTATGACAGATTATCTGGTGACTGATATGTAAAACAGAATGTGTCAGCGATTCCCACAGATTAGGATCACCAAAGTTTGCACAAATACAGGCCAAACACTGTCACTAACTATATTTGTTTTTCTTTTTGCAGAGTCCTGTAGTGCATACTGACCCTGATTTCATCACCTGCAAACAAGGGCAGTGTACAGAGAATAGAATAGGATACCAGGAGCGGTCAGAGAAACTTACATAGAAAGCTGCACGAGATATTACAGATCTCATAACCAAGAAGTCATATCTGATTGGTTGGGATTGAGCACAACTACAGGTACACCTCTAAGTTATAAATATTTGCTTTTACTCCAGTTTTGCCAGTTCCCTAATGTAAACCACAGAGTTAAGGTGATTGAAACCTTGGATTTTTACAACTCCAATTTAACTTGGTTGTTATCCCGTGAAGTCATCTTAAGTGAATGATATGGGCCATGGACCATAAAAAACTATTTGTTTAAGATTCAAAGGAAAAGAACTGGAGATTGTGAGAAGTTAGGTATTCCAGAACATTTTTTGAATACTTTAAACATGAAAAAGATTTGAGAGATATGAAAAAATTAACAGTAAACATGGTGTGGATCTATTTAAACAGCTATCAGTTGCAAAAAAACATGCAATGAACTTTCTTTGCTGCTAATATTTTGGTTAGTCTTCACAAATGAATTATGACAAATCAAAATACAGATCTCTTTTAACGGACAAATACCTATTGGTGCTACAGAAAATAGCCCCATCAGAAGTAACCTGGATTTTAACAAAATGCTTGCAAATGTTAAAGAGTGTAATTAAAAATTAAATGTTATTTGTGTTATTTTACTGTAGTCTAAACTGTATATAAAAGAAATCAGTATTGCTTATCTAAGAATCAACAACCATCACTGCACTCATTTTTCACCATTTATTGGTATGTTTCAAAGTATGTGGTCTTAACCAATGTTGCAGGTTGTATATCAAGTGGTTCAGAGTTTGCCCATACCTGCGATAGCCAAATGTATGCTAACATAAACACTCCTCTCAGCATTGTTGTCTATCCTGTAATGATTGACTCAAACCTAGCACGATTCATGCAAACCTAACCCTGCTTCAAGTCATACCATATCCAAGCTATCCTAAACAGTTACTTTTATCATTCAAATTAAGTAACTGCACATATCCTAAATGGTCCTTGCATAACTCAACTACTGCCTACTTTTGGTAATTTTATACACTTTTTATGGCCAATGAAGAGATTTTTATAGAGGAATTGTGTATATAGGCAACCACTTTTGCTATATTTTACAGTATTTTCTTGTATATTACAGTGATTTTAAGTACTTTTCAAGCCATGTATTGTATTTTTCAATCTTGTATAGTAATGTTTATTTGCCATCTTTGCAGTAATTTCTATTGTTCTATTGTAAATTGTGCTGTTGGGGGTGGGGGGTTATTTACCTTTTACAGCAATTTTTATCATTTTACAGTGACTTTCAGTATATTCTACACTTTTAAAGCATTGTATTTTCCTAATTATTTTGTTATGTTTTCACCAAATTTTCCATGTACACTTAGGTGGTCTGGTAGGGTTTTATGATAATTTTCACCATTTTTACAGTACAATGAAATTTCATTTTAACATCTTTTACTCCCTTGTACTTAGTTTACTATACTCCACAGTAGTTTTGTAGTTTTTTAACATTTTAATAACACAAGGATTGTCATCTGTACCACTAAAACATCATGCCATTACAGCAATCACTATCGTAACAATGCACTGTGATGACACTGTAGTTCACCACATGTATATAGTTTTGATGTGTACCACAATGGCTAAGTGCAGGTATAAAAGGGAGCCAAAGGGATTCAGCTCTTCAGTTGTAATTGGTTTTCTACACAGCACAGTCGGCAAATACAGCTCCCATGGTGTGTATGTGAATAATTCAGTGCTTACTCAATCTCTGGCCTAACCACTCTTGCTCTACTTACCGTTCTTCTATTCTAATTAACCGTTGTGTCCAGCTCTACCAGTCTGACAATCCTGGGCATGTTTGAGCTCAGCGGGTTTATGCACTAGGTGGTCGACATTATCAAGTGGATCCTGACCGTTATGCAGTGACCTTCAACATCCAGATCGTCCTGGTATGACAAACCCAACGCGTTCCTATGAGTCTCACAAACTTTAGGTAGCACTTGGAATGGGCAGGTGGTCATCACTGGCCGACTAGATTGCCTCCTTAACCTTTACCATTAACACCAACAGCACACCACATTAATTAAAAACTAGTCACCACAAGATAGTCTCCGAGGACCTCATATCACCTTGTACCCAGACTCAACCTTATATCAGCAATTTTATAATGATCCATTACATATATTCGGACAATATTAAGTGTAACCTCTAGCATTTTATAGCCATTTTTACAACAATTGTGTTCTGTTGTTGCAGTAATTTGATAAATTTGATCATAATTTTATACTTTCATAAGTATTTCATGGGCATTACAGTGGCTTCTAAGTCATTTTCACACCATTTACAGAGATTTTTACACTTCTAAACTTTAAGGACATTTTTCTCCACTTTCACAGGAACTAAATGCGTTTTATTCATGTTATTTGTATTTGCTTTGTGGCGCTTGGAGTTTTATTGTTTGACACTACATCTCTTTTGTAATAAACTTGAGACTAGTAATACCTCAACCCCATTTGTTTTCTTGCCCAAGGCTGATGTGTATATTTTACATATTTTGAGGTTTTGAGAAGTGTGATTATATATCAGTCACCATTTATGCCAAATTATCTATAGTTTTCAAAGGGCCAGATGGAAAACCCACTACTACTGCCACCGCCACCATTACTATTATTGTTATATTATTATGATCATCATGCACACCTCATTTGTTAGAACATCTATCATCCCAAGGATGCAGTTGCTCGCTACAATGCGCACATGATAAAATTTGCATCATCCTATTTTGCACTTTTTGATTTCAATAACGTGGCTGGGACTAGCAATGAACCTGTACATTTTCATGTTAGAAATGTCTCAAAATTAGCAGCGAGGGGAGATTTGCACAATTATATTTATAATAATAAGAGACATACATGTATTGAAATACCATATTATAACAAAAACTCTTTCTCCAATAATTATTTATTTCTTCCACAAACTGATTATAAGCAGGTTCTGCTCATAACTGTCAACACTTTTGTAAAAATACTACCTTTTTTTTTTTTTTCTTTCTTTTATGTTTGCTGCAGCAACGATTACAGCTTGCTACAAATTTTCTGTTGGAACTCAACTGCTGCACGCATTGCATTCCCGGTGAAAATGATCAAATTTTGTTTCCCTATTTATACCTGTTGATCACGTAACAGAAAAGTTCTAGAAGTCGTTGCACATGCAAAACACTGCAGGTGTTCACAAATTTACACTGTTTAACATTACAGGCTTTGACACCAAAGAACCTTCCAAAACGATATGTGTCCATTTGTACAGGTGTAGCAATCACAGTGTGTTGTCAAAAGAACTTGCCGCAGGCACACATGTCCACTAATGTATGTGTAACAATGGATGCCAACAATCACTGAGAATTACCAAGCAAACTGTACATACACATTCAGCAATTATGGCCACAGGGTGTGGTCACACTGGTCCCAAGCACACCATCATAATAGGCAAGACAATCCAGGTGTACTATTAAGACTTCCCTCAGGACAGCCTCTGGAGGCAGTAGATGACATCATTTATCCTATTCACCAAAAGGTACTGCCCTTGCCATGGTTGCTGAAACTTGGGCAGCATCCCTTGGTCCAGGTAGGACAATATAGCCACACCAGCTCAACCTGCTGAAAACCTTATCTTTTGGCTTGCCAGTCCTAATGGGTCTTCTTCTGGTCCCTCACCATTTGGATATGTTGTGGCGACATCTCATGCATATTGTGAGCTGGTTTACGAGATTCTCCAAGTAGTCAACTGTTCTGCCCCAAGAGGACTTCCAAACAGCAGGTCGTAGATGCAGCTCCCTGCCAAATACTGCAGTGGCTGGTGTCAACCCAGTGGTGTCATAGGTTGAAGAGCAGTAGGCCAGCATGAAAAGTGGCACCCTCACATCCTAATTTCTTTGATGATTGGCCACAATCTTCCTCAAATGTTCTTCTAGAGTCTTGATGTACCCTCAACCTGCCAAATGACTTGGGTGGAAAAGTGCTGTGCACATCTTGTGCACTCCAGTGTCTCTCTGAATAAGGTTAGACACAAAGTTGGTGCCCTGATCATTAAGCAGCTCCAGCAGTACCCCATAGAAACAAAGCAGTTCTTCTATCAGGCAGTTTGAGATGGTTTTGATCTCTTGGCTAGTGATGGCATATACCTCCAGATCCATTGCAACCAACAGATATTTGTTACCCTTTTCTGAAACACTCAATGGCTATGCATTCCAAAGGTGCTTCCATGTTATATTGCTACATCCAGCTCCTGGTGTGTGGGCCACAGCTTGCCGCATATACATGACACTGGCAGGACCACCTCACAGTATCTGCTCGTAGTTGCAGCCAGTAGTACAATGATGGAACTTGTCGATGGTTCCATTGGGTCTCAAGTGTCCTTCCAAAGCCGCCACATGTCGTTTCTCCAGGACTTCAGCAATCATACTTGGGTGGGTTTTTCCATGTGAATGTTGTGTTGCATCCTGGCATCTCGACCTTCAAGTTTTTTAACTTTTTGTCGAGCATTTTTTCCACCTTGGTGTTCAGTTCCTTGGTGCTGTTGTCGAACCTTCCCTCCAGGGCATTAATGCACTTCCCAAGGTCCTCCAGGGTGTCAACGTGATGGACAATGTTTCATCATTCCCCCAAACTCTTCCTCCTTTCCTCCCAGCTCCTCCATTCCCTTCTTCATGCTGGCCAGTTGTTTGTTGGTTGTGCTAGAAAATTCTCTTTTCAGGTTCTCCATTGCCAACTCCATTTTATCAACTTCTCCATTTGAAGTGGCATTTCTTCTATTTTCAATTCCATTTTCTCTATGCTGGCTTCCATCTTCTCCATTCCGATTTTCATTTCTTCTATTCTGCTTTTTAGTTTCTCATCCATCTTCCCTAGTCCAGATTCCATCTTCACCACTGCAATTTTCATTTCTTTTATTTCAGCCAACGAACTTTTCATTGTGTCCTCCATCTCAGCATATATATTCCACTCCCGACACCAGTGTAACAAACGTCTTTATTGACTCAAAAATTGTTTACAGATAAAGTCTTAAATTTACTGCTGCAAATAATTCACTCAATGTTTTGATGAGTAGACAGTTTATGGCTGCACACTATCTATAGCTCTCAACATTGCACGTCAACATTGCACGTCAACATTCCAGTCACTCACAACTCAGTACAATGCAATAGCAACAGCACTGCAATTCTTCCTCCTTTTATTGCTAGAAGATAATTCTTCTTGGAACCTTCTAGAAGAATCGAGAGGCACATTCCTGAAGGTTCCAATTACCACTGTGCCACATTTCCCATGTTATGCATTTGAAGATCTCCAACTGCTATGCCTCACATACCAAGCCAAACATGAGAATCATTGCACTGTCACAGTATTGATTATGCCAACCTGGTTGGCCAAGAATGCAGTTAATATAAGTGTCGAATCATCATTTCGCACAGCCAAGAATGAGATCCAAAAAATATTACCTACTCTAGCCATACCGTTACAAACTTTTGACACACACTGTACAACCAGTTTGATGCATAAACAATTGCCAGTGTACACACCTTACCTAGAACCATTGTTACCTTGTCTTTCAAAGAGGAAGCATTTAGCTCCAGGTTTCAACAGGAATGGGGTGATCATGAAAGTTGTGTTGCCACCATACAATTGCATAAATTTGAAAAATCTGCAAGTGACATTTTCAAGGTGCTACAAAAGCTGAAAAATCAGTCATATGTTTGTGCACTAGACCACTGAGTGATTCATTGCAACTGGGATTATGAAGGATTGTCCGAGGGAGAATTGTCCACACAGTATCAGGACTCCAGAAACAAAATAAAAGCAGTGGCAGTCCGCGTTAAGAGAAATCCAGTGTGGAAGCGGGCTATCTTGTACTGTGACCAAAAAGGTCAATGTCCAGGCTTCTGTCAGAGGACCTTGGACTAAGGGCTTATCATCGAGGTAGAGGAAATTATCTACACACATGCCTAAAGAAGCTGAGAAGGCTTAAATGTTATCTCCTGCAGTATTGCACACAAAATGATCATCGGAACATCCTCTTCACCAATGAAAAAGTATTCACTATTGAAGTGTCTTTCAATGTGCAAAACGACAGGGTTTTTGCATCATAACACCAATGCCACAGTGTATGAAAGCACTGTTTTGGAGCCTATTGTCAGGAACTTGAGTGGCACACCGTTTCAAAACCAACCATGGACTTTCCAGCAGGATTCTGCTCCAGCCCATAAAGCTAGGTTAACTCAAGGGTGGCTTCAGTGTCAGGTCCCTGACTTCATTTCACCTGAAGATTGGCCCAGTGCCAGTCTGGTCCTGAATCTTTTATACTATCAACTGTGGTGACTGCTTCAGGGCATCGTCTGCAAGAGGAGATGCCCCACCATTGGGATTAAAGCATTCCTTGTTGTCAGCAGTGATGGATTTCCTCCTGGATGTTGTCCATTCTGTCATAGATGAGTGGCCACTAAGTGCCTGTATCAGTGCAAAAAGTGGCCATTTCGAAAAGTTTATAGGTGCATTGTGTAATGAATGCCTGTAAGTACAACATAGTAAAAGCAAATTAAAATATCGCCCATAATATTTACATTTTTCACTTTTTAAGTTTTAATGGAATTTATGGCTGGATTAGGTATAAGTGTTAAATACAGACAAAAGAGGTAACCAAAAAGTTATATTAGATTGTGACACACTCCATAAATCTTGTGAAAGAAGCACTAGTGACCAGAGGCATATCAAGAATTTGGCTCTGGGGGGGGGGGGGGGTCAAGAATATTTATAGTTGAATTTTCCTGAACTTTGGAATAACGCTCCCTCTTCATCACGCCAACATTTAAAAAACTGCAATATCAGTGATTGATTTTATTTGGCATAAAAGTCCTTAGCTTAGCTTCCTTCAGCAAGGAAGTAAAGATATTGATCCTGTGTTGTAGATTTATGGCACATAAAACCTCAAAACTGTTCAAGCGGCCTCTGAGGTAAATTAAGTTGTCTTTCACACCTAAATGGAAAGCTGAGAACTGTAGCATTAAAGAACTCCATAAATAAAACCTACTCACGTTTTACATAATCAATACAAACTTAGTTTTATTTCTCGACTTTATATTCAATTTTAGATGATATTGCAGATTACCAAGAACAAATTAGTGATCTAGCCGAGTATATTCCCATATTATACCACTTAATATCTTTGTTTAAAATTGCATTAATTACTCAACCATCATACTTTATGTTTAGCTTGTATTTTTAGTTTCGTCTATGATGTACAATGTACATAATACACAGAGAAGGTATTGCATTCCATCTAGAAATTTAAAGGTGACATTTTATCAAAAATAATTGTTTTGAGGACACGTGAATCCCGGAAAAAGTGTTTTTAGAATAAGATCTGAGTGTGCGTCTGTGAACAGCATAATTATAAACAGAAGTAGCATAAGTACCAAACATGATATTTAAAATAAGAACTGAAGCTTTCCTGGCGACGTATTAATTCAAAATCTTCTCGGGCTTCTAACCAGGTAAAAACTTGGCTTGATACCAACGTTTCGAAGAAGTCATCTTCCTCATCTTCTTCGAAACGTTGGTATCAAGCCAAGTTTTTACCTGGTTAGAAGCCCGAGAAGATTTTGAATCATGATATTTAAGTTTAACATCTTTCAAATATGAGATGCGAAGGTTTTTAGAAAAATTCCCCCATCCATCCCAATCTACCATTTATATGGAATATTTTTGAAACTTATTTTCTCACACGGCTCTAACAGTTTGGATTAAATGCCACCATTAAAGAAACTTAGAGGCAAATAAAATGTATATATTGAGTTTTGTGGGAGTAGCCTATGAAGCCTTCTTCATTTTGCAGAACTTTAGCATAAATCATAAGATATAAATAAAAACTCATACTACATAAAAATGTACATCTCATTAAAAACATTTTACATTAGTACATTTTTGCAGGTTTAAGCATTTCAGAGTTATTCCTCGTTATTGGTATGAATTTTCCAATAATGCTTCTCTCAAATGGGAAGTTGTCATTCGTTTTTGTTGTTTTTAATCCTGACCATGCAAAAAGAACGGAATGTCAAAGTCATCACTTGGCAACCAGCTTTTAATAGATTTGCATTAACCTAATATATTCCCTTATATTTGTTATACCTACAAGGAAATAACTAATGATTATTATTCATGAAAATTATGTGAAAATTGGCCGAAAGTTTGAGATTATAATTCACTTGTTATAAATCAGGTTTCCTAGTACCTTGATGGATATAGCGCCAACCATGGAATGACTATCACTTGGGCAATTCTAAAAATTTCAGATACACCGCAAAGCTTAAACGTTTCTTTAGTAGTTTAAATGCAATCAGTTGTTTACCATGTTTTTTAACTTATAACATGGTTTATTTTAATTGTTTTATTAATGTTTGATACAATAATACTCCTCTTTTATTTTTCTTACTTAAATCTCCCAGTGTCTACAGCTCAAATAACAATGTGATTTGGTTTATTAGCTTTGTAGACTTATTCTGTATTATGATTAATGTATGGTGGCTGGGTTTGATTTGCCTAAATAAGTTGCACTGTACGTAATTTTAATGAAAAAATAGTCAATTGAGTAAAAAAATTTAATAAACACAAGTACATAATATTCTACAGAATATCGCACAAAAAACCGCCCGCAAGTACTAGACTGCTAATTATTGCCTGTCAATTGTTATCTATTGTTGCGAAGCTGTTTCATCTAGTTTTGTAAGTATAGACCTTTGCATAAGATTATTTGTTATTTCTTTATTATGTAATTATTAAATGTTTAATTTGTTGTATCTGCTTGAGGCGTGCAACAATTTGTGCGTAATTGGCTGGGGAGCAGTCTGTACGCGGGGTCGGTTTTCATGCGCTACCCATGCAGAAAAACAATCAAATTCTTTTTTAATGAAATAAATTAAGAACAAGAGGTACTATGCAAATCTTAAAGTAACTAATGAAGTACTCTACCTGTACAGGTATACAACCCAATCTCTCAGGATTGATGAAATGAGATGTGTGTTTTGGCTGGGAATGAAGTTAAGTCGTCGAATCTTTACTACTTGAAAGCTCAGCAGTGCATTATTTATCTTGTCTGGCACTGGATTGCTCAGTTTCAACGTCCTTTATCACTTTCTGAAGATGATACAGGTGTTTTCCTTTTAAAAATGAGTAAATAGCACTGATACCAGTGTAAGCCCACAATTTTCCCTCATTAAAATAAAGGACGCTTGAAAAGGTTGGATTAACTGATCAATAGTTTCTGCCTATTAGAATGAAGGAAACATGATATTGAATAAATACACTACAATATCAGAGTTCCCACCATGTGCAATCGAAAATGTTGATTGCAAATTTTAGAGTGAACTCTATAATTAAGCTCTTAACTCTTTGAAGAAAGGATATCTATCCTGTAAATTGGATAGGAAGGTGCATTTCCGTTTAGGCATAATAGCTTAAGTTCTTGCAAATACTACAGCACATCAACTACCAACACTATACTTGGCAAGACTACGCCTCACAAAATGTGCTAAACAATAACAAAAATAAGCAAGATAGGCGCAGACTCGGCATTTCTCATAACAAGAAATGACAACAATTTTAGGTAGGTGTTTAATTTAGGAAAACAGTGTCAAGAAAATGCAGGACCTATTCAAGTTCCAATAAAAAATCTTGGGATGCGAGAAGTAAAAAAGGGAACTGTCCCATTTTAACAGGATGAATGGCAGGCTTATACCGATATCGTCAGCTTTATGCTTTTTTCCCATGTCAATTAAATCAAATAATGATCAAACAAAAGGAAAATTAATTAGCATAACACATCAATGAACCAGAGGAAAAGAACACAAGTAGTCACTCGCTATCGTATCCAATGATACACATTACACTAACGCTAAGAGGTGCTGAACCAACAGGCAGAGAGATTGTGAATGCACGCCATGCCGGCAGTCTCTGGTTGCAGAGTCTTGCTAGTTGGGAAGCGACTAACCCGCACAAAAGCCACAAATAATCTTATTTTATAATCTTGTTTTAACTAAGTTAAATATATTCCTTTACTTCTGTGGTATAGCAGAAAGCTGTTTATGACGGAGAATTTCAATGAATGTGTCACTTTTAAGTTAAAAAAATGAAAAAACTTGTACATAGTTTTTTTTGGGAGGGAGGGCTTCTGGGGGGGGAGGGATCCAGTCCCATTCATCCCCCCCGTAAATAAGCCCCTGCTTGTGACATTTAAGGAACTCTTAACCCTTTCAGTCCCTTTGTCCTCGATCAAGGACAGGATTTTTAAATACCCTTTGCGATCTTAAAACTATGTATTATCCCTGCATTTGTTTACCTTTGTACGTGACCAGGAACGCTTCATCAACATAAATAACTGCCTTGTGGAGCCATCTATGCGAGCTCAAATTAAAAGAAAGTAGATGCAGGCATGTCAGCTGGTTCAAGCAATGCTGCAGGTAAGGCTATATATATATTTATTTTTGACTTCCAAATAAAAACTGCCATATACATATATGGGAATTGCTTTATTTTATTTAAAATACCATAGAAAGGAATACTATATAACTGTTTAGTTGATATTGTAGAAATACACAGAAAATATGGGTAAAGGAACATTGTCCATGATCCAGAACAATTGCATTCATGGGTCACATAGGCGGGCAGTAATATAACCCCTTATTCACAGTTTATGCCTACATGTATATTTCCTTTGTCATCTAAAGGGCTTATTTTTTATTTTCAGGAGCTTATTGTAGGCATAAGCCTACCTCAATGAAGGTCACAGATGAAGGTTTTGATGCCTTTGTCCTTGATTGTATTCAAAATGGAGAGCTATCTGAGCTGGAAGAATTTAGTGAGGATGAGAATCAAAATGATATAGACGCACTTTATCAGTTAAATGAAGCAGGTATAACATATTGTCGGTTTGCATTATGCAGAAGATGTGACAAATGTTATAGATATGACAGATATAGAAATTATAGCTATGGACAATGCAATGAAAGATATATGTAATATTGTTATTTTTACAGTTGCAAATGAAACTGTAGAACAGGAGCCAGAAGTCAAAGCAATGGAAAAGAATGTCCAACAACATCTTTTTTGGATGCAGATTTCTCCTTAATGTTAAATTTAACAGAGCACGCTGATATAAGGTGGTGGTATAAGCCACTTGCAACTAGTGATGTTATGTGGGAACCCCTTCCAGGTGGTCAAGATGATTTAATTGATGTGTTAGTCATTGGATTATTACCATCATTATGTACCTAAGGAACTATTTCAAAGAAAAGGCAGAATTCACAAATATATATGCAATGTAGAAAGCTAGCATACATTTTTCCAGCAGTACTTCCCAAGAAATTGAGGTGTTATTTGGACTATATGTTATGATGGGTGCACTGCAATTTCCCTGGATTCATATGTACTGGGATAAGGCATTTGGTCTTGACTTTTTCATCAATAACATGACTAAAAATTGGTTCTTTAAATTGAGAAATCATTTACATTTAGTAAATAACTTAGAGCAAGATGTTCCATCTAGAGACATACTGTTTAAAGTATGTCCAATCTATGAAACTGTTAGAAGAAGGTGTAAGGAATTGGATCTTGAAGAAATGCTGTGTGTGGATGAACAAACGGTTCCACTTAAAGGAAAAAAGCATTATGTGAAAGCAAAACCTTGTAAATGGGGTGTGAAAATCTTTATGCTTTTTATGACTTTGTTTATTAGAGGAAAAAAACTGAAATTGAGGAAGGCTTACAGAAACTATTTGGTCAAGGATGTGCAATAGTACTTCAATTAAGCACAAGAATTTCAGAAATCGGTGCAAAAAACTATTGATTGTATTTTGATAACTACTTTACAAATTACAAAATGCTGCAAACTCTTAAGCAGAAACAGATTCTTGCTGCTGGTACAGCACAATTAAATAGATTTTATAAACCCCTGTACCCTCAGACAAAGATATGATGAAAAAATCAAGGGGCCATTGGAGAAAGTAAGTAGCTTTGACAGAGTTGATGTGATTGTAAAATGGCTGGAACAGACCAGTAAACTTGGCATCCAATTACATAGGAATTAGAAAAACAGACTTGATAAACTAATGGGATGGAAGTTAGAAAGAGTATATACAAGTTCCTAGACCAGAAGTAATTTGTTTATATAATGCCTCCATGAGGGAGTGGACAAAATAGATTTTTTAATAAATATCTAAACGACATTCATCTGGTCCAGAAAGTGGACATCATGTCTAATATTTCATACTGTCAATTTAACCATTGCAAATAGCTGGCTTCAATACAGAAGAGATGCCAAGATATGCAACATTCTGGCTAAGAAGGTCCTAGATTTATTACACTTCAGCATATGAGTTACTGTAAGACTCTGTTTTGTGGGGAAACCAGTCTCTAGTAGAAAACATGGTTGTCCATCCAATGAAGAAGCAGAATAAGAGGAGGGGGAGGAGGAGGAGGGGGAGGGGGAGGGGGAGGAGGAGGAGGAGGAGGAGGAGGAGGAGGAGGAGGAGGAGGAGGAGGAGGAGAAGAAACCAGCAGAAAATGCACCAATGAGATATGAACAAAGACCAAGCAAGGATTTCCATTTACATACCGTAGACCACTTGCCTATTCATTGAGGGAGGAAAGAGGCCGGAAGATGCAAACATGAAAAATGTAAAGGTAAATAACATTTCAGATGTGAGAAATGTCAACTATATTTGTGTCTTAGTAAGGATAGAAACTGTTTCCAGGAGTTCCATATAAGAAAATAGGTTTAAAAACTTAAATGTGCCTAATTATTCATTATAATTTCTATAGATATAATATTTCAAATTATCAGTAGCTTCTGTAGCTATTTTAAAGTATATATTAATAAAACATTAAGTTCTTTTGAAGAAAATATTGTATTTGTACCTGAATACCTATTTCCAAAATCAATACCTTCCAGAAGTTTTGTCAACAATCCTGGACATTTTATAACTCAAAAACCATACTTCCAAAAAAATTCACAAGCTCTCCTTGGCCACCTAGGAACATTCCCTGAAAGTTTCAGAGTTTTCCTGCAGCTATTACAGATTTGGCACTGAAAGGGTAAAATAAGGAAGTGAACCCTACACCTGCAACATATCCAAATGAAATTCCTACAAGTTTTGCAGAAACTACATCACAGAAGCTAAGGTGTTCCAAGAGTGTGTTAATTACTCCCAAAAATACAGAATCTGTTAAAAGACTCATCTCAAGCACTTCAATTAGTGTGCAGCACACACTAGTGAATGTTGACATTACAGCATAAAAAAGGTAAAACTCTGCAATGTAAATGAATGCAAACAATATAAGACAATGGCTAGAGTCTTGTGAGATGTAACTTGTCAGGTATAAAAAAGAAAGAGACAGTTGTCTCTCTGTTTACGGTGAAGGATGTATTTGCAAAGAGCCTGTAGCAAATTTAATTAACAATAGAGGGTTGGGAGGGGATGTATGCTTTCCAAGAATTTAGACAGAGCATGTGGAGTGCTCATCCCATTTATTTTAATGCAAAAGACTGTTTACACAGGGATGAAGCATTGATAGGTGAGTGGCATGTGCCTGTGACCCAGGTGCTGCCACTTATTTTAATGGCCCTGTACATGGATATCTATGGGCCCATTTATTGTATGTCACATTGTATTGTGATCAAAACAGTGGAGTGAGTGCTGCCAATTTGGGAAATCCATTTTAGTGTAATTTAGGCAGTCACGTGTTGCAAGAGTGATCTGATTTTATTGCTCAGACTTATCTCAAGTATGCTTATGAAATATTCTAGAGAAGAATAAGAATAGTAGATGTAAATATTATCAAATTTTTTGGTATGAATTAAATTGCAATTCATTTAGGAAAAAATCCTAAGAATTGTGGTAAACCACCAAGGGATAATATTGTAATGAATAATGCAAATTTAATAATATTTCTGTGGTTTAATGAAATGAATCTTTAAGTTCATACTAAGAGTTCAACTTGTGATAGAAGTCTCAGAATATTACATTTACCATGACAAGCATCAACAATTTTCTGTATGTTCCTAAACACAATATCCATGAATCTAGCCTTGTTTATGAGCACATTCCATTGTTTTTGTTTTGTTTTGTTTTATTTGAGTTAAGAATATGTAGCAATAATAAAATGAATGCAGGTCCATGATAGCTCCTGAAAGGGCTAGTAGAAGTGATATCCTAAACAGTATACAGCACAATTAAGATAACATCACATGAATAAACAGACCACTAAAAGTCCAGTCACATTGCATCATTCTTTGTCGGATGACACAAAATCGCACACATAAATAAGGCATTACAGTATATATTATGCTTGTGTCTTCTACAGGTCTAAGCCAGAATTTTAAGTCATTCCATTACAACCAACAATTTTTCAGATATAAATTAAAACCATGCCATCAAAAAATATCCAGCTAAAAATCATATAAATTAGATATTTACTGAGAGCACATATTTATTATTCAGCCCTAAAACTATTGGTACCTAGTTACTGCTCACTTTTAATCAGCATATAACCTCTTGAGCCATGTGTGGTTGTTGTTACCTATCAAGGCCAGCGTGTGTGTGTGTGTCTCTCTCTCCCTCCCTCTCTCTCTCTCGCTCTCTCTCCCCCTCCCTCCCACCCTCTCTCTTAATTGTAGCTTCACATTCTTTAACTTGGTTGGTCATATTGGACAACGAATGAAATTGGTGAAATTCTGTTCAAATGTTCTTGGGATCCATGGAGCACTTGTCTTCTCAGGATAAGGGAAAATCCCCCCAAAAAAACCTTATCTGTGTAACTCACCCTAAGCGAGATTTGAACTTACACATTTGAATGTGAGGCAGACAGCTACCGCCACACTACCCAGGTGGACCATTTGTTTCTTGTTCTTTTTATTGCCAATTATGGCTACTTGATGCCTAAAAATGCACTTATTGTTAAAGCTCTCTTTACAAGTAAAGAAGTGTCTGACATAATAAAGTTCTAATAGTATTCAAAAGAGCATTTGCAATATATAAATGCATTATATTTATTGTTATAAAATGAATTTGGTTTCCTTGCCCCACCTTTACACATTATGTACTATCATCAGACAGTCTTTTGGGACAGAGAAAGTGCAAAGGCAGGAACAGATAATGAACAAAATTACTAAAATAAGCCTGGGATCCATTGGGCTTTTAAATTACTTGAGAGTCATTTTCTCATAAAAAATAATCAATTAAAAATACAATAAAAAAAAAGTATCTGATTACCTCACCATAACCAAGATGCAAATTTGGGGTAGACACTCCACCCACATTATAGAGATGGCCATTCTTTCTGACTAAATCACAAGTGCATGGTATAGTTTCCATGTCATTCTCAGCATTAAGATGGCAGCCTGTAAAGTGGTAACCCGTAACATGATACAAAAAAATGTGAATATAGTGGAAATAACAGTGAAAAAGTGATATATAGAGTGGCTCATCAATTTGTAATGCAGGAAGCTGTGTAAATGAATATAAAGAAAATGGAAAGCCTGCGGCGGAAAATTTTACGATGCAGAAATCACACAAGTCGGAGGTTATAGCGTCACACAAGAAGAAATTGTAACACTTAAACAAGAGAGAAAGCCACCACCAGAAGAAAATGTAAAGTTAACAAATGAATTTCAGCATCAGATGGAAAAAGAATCTTTCGCTACAGTCATAAAAAGGAAGACAAACAGAACAGCTGAGCTACCAGGTGATGTAACGACCACAAACTGATATAGCATGCTAAATAAAAGGAATGAAGTCACCTTTGAACAATGAAAGAAACAATGGGATCAGAAAGAGAGGAGTAATAACAAAGGAAAAAAATCTGATGTGTTACACTCACATGACTTTCTCTAGCAACTCTACAAACAAACTCCTTATGAAAGATAACTCTTGTTTCAGCACTATGCTAATCGAGATAAACATTAGCAGAATTTTATTACTTAGTTCCTTATAAGTAGAATGGAACTAAGCGAATGCGCTAGGCTAAAGTGATAGTCAAATGTTTTATAAGCTGCCATTATGCAAATGGCATTGCAAATCGCTTCTTATATTGGCCAGGAGTAGAACAATAAAAAACGGACACTTCCTTCTGAGAAAAGTGTAAGTACTTCACAATTGAAACTAATAATAAGGAATACCTCAAAAACGGTAAGTTCCACACAAAAAGAAAAATGTAAATGACATAGCTTGTGCATTTTAACGAGATCTTCATTATTTGTATGCTAAGTTTTTGTCTATCTCTTACGGATTACTAGTTATTCCAAATTAAGTAAAATTCATCCAGAATAAGCAGGTCTTTAGAAGATATTCCTAGAAAATTCAAGATATATATTTTATTTGTCAGGTAAATATCTTTAATATACAATATTTTAATCAAAATCGTTAGAGCCATTTTTTAAAAAGTCTAAATTTTCGAAAAAAGTTCCATGTAAAGGGTAGTTGGGAGTGGGCAGATTTTCTTGAAAATCTTCTTGTATACCAAGTTTGGTATTTAACAGTCCTTTCGTTTTTGAGTTATGCTGTCCACACTCACACCCACGAACACTTGTATTTCCGGTAAACTCTTGGTATCGAATTTTTGGGTGGAATACAATACTTCCTCTAGACACTATCTACATAGTACGTATAGAGAACCTGTATTTCCGGTGAACTCTCGGTATCAAATGTTTCGGTGGAATACAATACTTCCTCTATACACTATGTACATAGTACATATAGAGAAAGTAAAAATGGAGCCAAGGTGTTTGGAGACTGGCTTCTAAAATTTATTGTGAATGAATGCAGAGATGCACGCTACAACGAATGCTGCTACCCAGGGATCCTAGTGGAAGAATTAAGCCGTGAAGTGGAAAATGGCAAACTACACTAAAGAAAGCCTGATGCTGTTGCCATTCAAGTGGGAACAAACAATATCCGGAGAGGAATAGTGGCCAAGGAAATTATGGGTGACACCATGGACTTAATCAGTCCTAATCTCAGACCCCAAATCAAAATTGTAATCAACAGAATATTATGCAGGCGAGATGTGAGCAAACAAAGAAAGAGAAGAATTAATGCAGAACTAGATTGGTTGTGTTATACTCGAAAGTGTGTGATACTGGACACCAATTGGTACATACAGGATGAGGATCAAGCCAGAGATGGTGTTCATCTAAATAGAAGGACATCAACTATATTTGGACAGTTCTTGTACGAAGGGATCTGCAAATGCCAGGGACAGGGAAACTAGTAAGCTATGTGGTGGATGATGTATCTATAGAATGACAGGATTCTCAAATCCAGAACAATGTGTGCCTGAAAACAGTGACCAGAGTAAGTATAAACTTAACAAGATGTGCAGAGAAATCGAGGTTTCAACAGGAATCAGACTCAAAAGGAAAAATCCTTCCAAGGAGCATCGCATAGCAGAACCAGCATGGGATAAATGAAGGACCCAGGATGGCCCAATACAGAAAAAATAGAGACAGTCAACATGCCAGACGGTGAGTAGTTCAGCAAATCCTATACATTTTAAAACTAAGACACCTGGTAAAGCAACAAAATACAGAAGATTTGCATTAATGCATCAAAATGTCCAATGCCTTAGAAATAAAATGCATGAAATAAAATTACTACTGAATAATAAAATGCATGATATAGATATATTTTGCTGTTCAGAACATTGGCTCAAACCTAATGAAAAAATATCTCATCGCATTATTAACTATAAACTTGTGGGTTCTTTCTGTTGATCTGCTCTCAGAAATGGTGCAGCAATATATGCAAGAAACCAATTGAAACCTAAAGAAAACAAAGAAACATACTACCTAAATATAGAAAAAACCTTTGAACATGCAACCACTGACATATTTGACTCAACTTACAAATTCACGGTCAATTGCATCTATAGATCCCCTAGTAGTTGCATAAAAATCTTTTTTGAACATTTTTGAAATCCTGTTAAATGATCTAGTGACCAAAAATAGGCAGCTAATTTTGTGTGAGGACCTCACTATAAACTTCCTATCCACTGAAAGCAGCATATGTGAATTTTGATCACTACTTCTTTCATACAATCTAATGGAGACCATGAATACTCCAACGCATATAAACTCCAGTTCTCAAAATTGTTTGGATCAAATTATAATTAATTTTAACTCTCGTCCATTCACAGTAGAAAATGCAAACTTAGGAATTTCTGATCACAATGCTGTGTCCCTACATATGCAAATAAATGGAAATATACATTCAAAACCTGCTAAATCAATTAGCTATAAAAGATCTTTCAGTGAAGACAACATACATTACTTTGAACATTTGCTAGAAAAAGAAACCTGGACAGATGTAATTACCAAAACTGATACAAATAACAAAACCTCAGTTTTTATAACAACTATCAAGCACCATTTCAATGTAGCATTCCCAGTCAAAAAGATCATGTTTAAATAATCAAAACAGGAAAGAACCAAAATGGCTCATAAAAGGATTAGTAATTTCTTGCAAAAGAAAGAAGCAATTATACAATCTATGTAAAATGAATAATGATCAGCATCTCTGAAAATGGTACAAACTTTACAGCAAAATCCAAAACCAGGTCATACACAAAGCAAAGTTGAAATCAAATGAGGGCTATATTGCAAATGCTAAAACCAAAAGCAAAAGCTATGTGGAAGATAGTTAAAGATGAAACTGGAAAAAATAAGAGAAATGCTAAGGAAAAAAATCATACTAAACAAAAATGGAGAAAACATTGAAAATCCCAAAGAAATAGCTGTCATATTTAATGAATACTTGAGTCGCTGAGGGCTTTGAAACAGCAGCAAATACTCATTCCACATTTCTTCCACAAATGACACACAGCCAAACTATATTTTGAACTACAGTAATACCAAAAGAAATTATCACAATAACTAAAGACTTAAAAAATAAATACTTGAGTGGAAGTGATGATATCCCGGATAAAACTGTAAAACAAACAGCATTCCGCCTACTAACTACTTTGGCAGATATTGCAAATTCATCATTGGCTATGGGGATATTTCTGGAACTTCTAAAAACAGCAAAGTTTTGCCCAATTTTTAAAAAGGGTGAGAAAGACTGTACAAAATTATCACCCAATATCTCTCCTATCCGCATTTACAAAAATACTTGAAAGACTAATGTACGCCTTTCCTGGAGAAATGCAGCATTTTAAGTAAGTTTCAGTTCAGATTTCGTAAAGGCAAATAAATTAGCAATGCTACATTTTAATTCCTAGAATCAATATTCAATGCTCAAGATGACAAAAGACTCTTTCTAGGCCTTAGCAAAGCTTTCGACATGGTTAACCATAAAATATTGATTCATAAGCTTAACATTGAAAAAACTGTGTATATACAGATCCATAATTATGAGTAAGACCCAATTCAAGTTTCTCTCAATGATGTACAAATTGCCAAAGAAGAATCCACAAAATTCTTGGGCATATGAGTAGAAGCAATCCTGACCTGGGAAACACACATACATCTAAGCAGGAAACTCAGCAATCTATGCTACGCATTCAGAATCCTATAAGAAGTATAGGCCTTGGAGGGCTTCAAGTCAGATTACTATGGATATGTACATCCACTGCTCTCATATGGAACAATTGCATGGAGGTATTCCTCAAAAAGTTTGCAGATACTAAAACTTCAGAAAAGATTAGTAAAAATCTAAAACAAGTACCAATACGATTAGATAGTATAAGATAGTATTCAAAGAACTATCTATATTACCCTTACCTTGTGTATATATATATATATATCTTTGAGTCGGTCTCTTTTCAAGGTGTCTACTGAGAATGTGAAATAAAAATTAGGTACCTTTTTAGAATTCCTGATCACGGCAAATCACAAGTGATTAGCTGCGATCCTTAACCTAATCTTAACAAAGACTTTAAAAATTCCTCAAAACAGCACCAAGTATTTTTTAAAGCAGTTTTATATGCTCCATTTATGGTATGAAGGGAACATGTCCCAATATCCACTATTTGCTTTTCTATGTCAAACTATTTTTCATATGAATCATTAGATCGGACAAAAGTTTCAGATTTACATTAGGGTCATCTGTGGACACCTGAACAAGTTTTTCAAGTGAAAGTCCTTTCAGATAAAAACCCTTTTAGACAATCCATCATATTCAAAGCTGTTGATTTCTCTTGGAACAAGGACTTCAAATATCGAATGCTTAATAACCCAGAATTAGCATCCCAATAATTTACCATTACATCCATTTGTTCCTTGTGGGCAATATCATTAAGACTTTCATCAATGGATAAAGCAAACACAAGACTTTCCCTAACATTTTCCAACAGCACACTCTGAAAATGAGTACCAAAACCATGTTTTTACATCATATGCAATTTTATCTTTGTGAAGCTGCATTTTTTTTTTTTTTTTTTTTGCAATGAGACTATCTGAGAACAGTAGTGGAAACAAATCCACACAAGATGTTGCCATATGCAATGATATATTAGTCATTAAGCTGTGTGCTGACCACAAAATTTCAGCCTTTGAAACTTCATGATGTTACAAAAAGCTACAAATGCCACTAGTGCTAGATACTGGCTGTAGTTCTACCTGATGGGTCTCTGGGTTGCCCTTAAACAAAGACCTTGGAATTATATTACCTAGATTCACTGCTGGCGCTGGTGTGCTGTCGCTAATTGAAACCTCTTGTGCATCGGTAGGTGAAGGGCAAACATGCTTTTTGCAGTATGTTCAATACACTTAAAAGTATTAGGGTATTAGGGTTTAATAATTAACATGGTGCACTTATATGCTGCATAACTGTACCAACCACTGGAAAAATGATTCCAAGATCACTTTCCATTGTTAAGAGTAAATTGTAACATTTGTGTTCCAAATTCATTCCAGTTTATTCTCGTGGGTTTCCTCAGTCACTAAGCAAATGATAATTTATTTTAGGTTCCTAATACATAAACTAGAATTATTGAGCAAGTCGTTAGCTGCTCCGAGACGTAACAAATTTGTGCCATCGAAATATCATAGGCTATATTCAGGGCATTTTGCGAAAAATTGTTTCCATGAGAATAAAGGCAAGATGATGCTAAACCCTCAAACAGTTCCTTCAGTATTTAATTTCCCTTCTAACCTGACAAAGGTAATAAGAACGCTAATTTCATTCTTATAACTATTTTGTATATGTTTTATTAGCATTAGAAGGCAGTGCTAAAATATTAAATTCAATATTATAATTTGTCCTAAATTAAAAAAAATTACCCAAAATCTTGATTAAGTTAATTTTTCAAACCTGTAATTTCAGACTGAAACACAACCCCACAAGGTGCAAATAGGAATTTTGGAAAAGCATTATAACATAAAGAATATTAAGTAATAATAGATTTTAATTTTAGATTTGTTTATAAATTATTTCAGGAAGCACAGACCTTTCTCTCCTGTTGTGCACATATTAATATACCTATCTTATCTATCTACCTTAAATATGCCACAAATACTGCAAGAAAATATTTACTTAACGTCTTGAATATAGTTTACTTAAGAGGAATACAGGTACCTATTTTTATATTTATTTTATTTTTATACTGTACATACCATCTCTGAAAATTCAGCATCGCATATGTTTTTTTCTGTTAAAACATTTTATTTATTTGCATACCTGCTTAGGTAATATTTTTGTATTACCACTTTGACCTTTTATGACAACTGCTTATAGTTGAGGTGTTTATTCAAACTGTACTTCTTGATTAACTCAACTCACATTCAGTATCGCATTCACATTTCCAGGCTCTTGAGGGTGGGAAATAAGAATAGATTCATCAGCCTAGAATTGAACCCAGCATATTTTTCATTTTTAATTCCGCATTTTGACCACTTTACTGCAGAGACACTCTTAACAAAACCTCTTTATAATTCTTGTTGATGCATTTAAGTAAATTCTTTGTGCATTAAAGTAAAAAGGATAAAGTATATATGGAATCACTGAGAAGAACCTGAGAAAACGGAATTAAAGCTGAATTATGCTCTCTGTGATGCTTACATCCTGATCGGAAACCACTTTAAATGCAGGTAAGCGATATTCAAGTTCAATGATAATATTTACTTCTGTTTTGTTCAGTTGTGGGATGAAATTCCGCCTAGTCAATGAAGTGATTTTATTCAACTTCCAACAGGACTTTCAAAGTCTAATCCCCGTGCATAGATGCTGACGATCATAAAGAACCTGTTGTCGTAATTATTTCCTACTCAGGTGTCCTTATGACATAATTATAGCTGTTTTAAATTTCATGTTTTCCCACTAGAACCAATGTATTGCGGGCAACCTAAGGAGTCTCTTGCTCTCCACCAGACTTCTTCATATTATGACACGTTATCTGGTCTACAAAGGTAGGCATGTAGGGGCTTGCCCTTAGATGATGATGCAGATGATTCAATTTTCAAGGTATCTCGTAACACTACCTTCCGTTGTGTGCTGCAGTTAAGAGGTCCCGCTAATGCCAAGTGCTTCATACCTTTTGCATGTACTCGTACATTGTAAATGTCACCTTTTCCATTGTCGAACTTGTTTTTTGCACAACAAACAGTATGCATCATGTCTATGACCATCAACTGGTCTTAGTCAGAACTTAAATTCTTCGCTTGCCAACCACGTGTCTTGAAACCAGCTTTCTCCAGGCATGTCAGCTGGTTTGACCTATTAGGTTTTCGTTTTTCATGAACTACACTATTATTACGCAAACTGACTGCAAACACAGAGTTAATCTTCACAAAATAACTAACTTATACACTCAAAGTTGTACAATATAACTTTATTACATGACAACAAACTCTAATGTGTGAATGCACACTATACACATTATGAAACAACAAATTATAATTTTGTTCTTTTTGTTTGGCTTCCCACGAATTACTTCCTGTTGCCGTCAAAACTCTTAACTATAAATTTTTGTTTTAAATCAGTAACAACTGCTTCCAAAGTTGTTTTCTTCATTTGGCAATGTAGCCAATCCTGCAAGCAAACTACATACGTAACAGTAGGCAGCAAGAGAGGAAGGCAACATATGTTTTCGATAGTCGTTCCAAATCGATTGTTGATGGCCGCTACTTTGTTCCTTTTTGAGAGCAGTGCAATTACGATCGCCAAGTCTGAACATGAATTCATTACCCTATATTCTCCAAATCATTAAATTCATTACTTTTCGGCACTTTCGGCACCCACTTGCCAAATTCATTACTTTTTTTATACTTTTGGTATTTTCGGTACTGGTAGACACTCTGCTATTATACATCAAAATTTGGATATCTTTAAAAGAAACTCAGCCCTACACAACCACAATAAAAGAGCATGCAGTAACATACACCTCAACATTCATAAGCTCACCAGGTGTCTTAAATCTATATCAAATCAGGGTATAAATTTATACAACCATTTTCCATGTCTTAAATCTATATCAAATCAGGGTATAAATTTATACAACCATTTTCCAACCATGTTAAAGAGCTTCATCACAAAAAATTTAGATTGACCATTAAGAACCATCTCAATAGTCATTTACCACTCACTATTAATGAATACTTAAAAATAAAAATTAAATAACTATAAATTATTATTCACCATCATCGTCATATACAGTCTCCACCCATCTGATTCATCTGAAAAGGTTATTCTGACCTACATCTCCGGTGTCCATGTAACATGTGCTTTTGCCCATTTTAGTCGCTGTTGTCACATGGTTTTAGTCAATACTGACTTCTCTCTAGGACAAGCAGAGATTCAAGCTTCCAGTAGTCTGTTTCTGTCAGTTCTATTGGTTACTGAGATGACACACATTTCTCCCCAGTCTTGCTCTAGTTCAGATGATGATAGGCGACCATCACTTAGAGAAAGTTTTTTCAATACCCTATCCTGTTTCGCAGTAGATGCCTTTTTTCGACCTCTTCCTTTCTTCCGATCAATATTTCCCTCCTCCCTGTATTTTTTTTTTAGTAATCTTGAAATAATACTCTGATTAAAACCTGTCTTAGAGGTTATTTCTCTTGTACTGAGGTCAACTGATGAATAAGCAAGTACAGCGCTTTTTTTTCTGATGTTAATTCCACTGACCTGCACATCTTTTCACTGTCGTGTCTCAACATAAAATGACTGTATACACAAAGCTTCATTGTAAATCAAAACAATGACAACAAAGAGCTGTGTATTGTTGGAAAATCGTGATAGGAAGTCTTAACTATAAAAGCAAGAATATGCCACCAACAATTTAACAATTGACTGCCATAACCTGAAGGAAACAGCTGCCAACAATAAAAATACTAATATATTTATATATAGAAGGTGATGCAATAATTATTTCCACCACTGTGCATCATCATCATCATCATCATCATCATCATCATCATCATCATCTTTGCAACCATACTTCTCTTGTGCAGATACTGCCCCCTTGTGTTTGTCATTATCATTACAGGTCCTATTCTGCAGAAGTAGGAAGGATCCTGGTGATGGCAAAAAACTATTCTCATTTTTCTTCTCATTAATTCAGTACATATTTAAACTCAAATGTAACAAAATATTTTTTATATTTTGACAATGCCATAGAGTCTGTATTTCTTCAAGCTGATAATAAAGCCATCCCATGCCATATCATTCTAGGCAATAGGCCTAAATTTCTTGTTTATTACTATTATTGTTATTATAATTATTATTATTATTATTATTTTCTTATTTTGTCATTGAGCTGTACAGCAATAGATATCACAAAATTATAGAAGTGTTTAAATACAACCTTCCCAATACAAATTAGCAATAATGTGTTTACAAATAAGAGTATTAATAACATATAATGAGTATTTACAATTTTCTTAACCAAGTACCTATACATGATTAAAATTACATTACATTTCAAAATATTCCTAAAATGAGTAATAAGGTTTATCAACTAGCCATCCATACAACTTATTCTTGTAAATTGATCCTGAAAATTGTTTTATTTCTAAGGGTAAATTACTGTAAAGTTTTATACCTAATATTTTAAAACGCTTCTGAGTTGTGGTTAGCCTGTAGTATGGCACATTAATATGTTGACTCCCTCTAAGTGTTGTACGTATATCTTCTTATTTTGGAATTCAGATAAGTGACTTTCTATGTACGGTAATACAGTGTAAATGTATAAATTTATTACAGTCAATACCTTTATTTAAATGAACAAAGATTTGCAGTGTGCGAGTTTCGGTGCATCAGAAATGATTTGAATAACTTTTTTTTTTTTTTTTTTTTTTTTTTTTTGTAATAGAAGTATATTGGTAACATGTGAGGTGATTCTGCAGAGTAAAATTCCATTTGTTTTTATACTTTGGAAGAATGCAAAATAAGCTGGTCTAATGTACACCTCAGGTATATGAACTTTCAAGTTTCTGATCAAGTGAATTACTCTGGAAAGTTTGGACATTGTTTAATTAATACGTGGTGTTCACGATAATTTGTTATCTATTATTACACCTAAAAAATTTACGTTTTCGGAACTATTATTTAAAGGGGATTCTTTTATATTGAATAACATATTTTATGTTTTATTCTCCCTAAGTAAAAAATCATTGGCTCAGAACCATATATCAGCTTGCATTAATGTATCTTTTACTGCAGATTTAAGTGCCTGCAAATCTGTGTTAACGTCAAGAAAAGTAGTGTCATCTGCATATAAGACTGAGTGAGTGGGTACAGAAGATGAGAGATTGCGTATCATTAATAAAAATAGTAACGGTCCGAGAACTGAGCCCTGTGGAATGCCATATTTGACTTCCGCCATTCTTGATTTCTTGTGCCCTATATGTACCACTTGTTTATGATTTCCAGGTAGGATCTAAAAAGTTCTATTGCAGGGCTGTTTATTCCATAGTAATTTAATTGTTTAATTAAGAATGTGTGACCTACGCAATCAAATGCTTTACTTACTAAGGTCTGCAGGCTACAAAAGGTAGCCTGTGCATAATTTTTTTATACCAATGCTTGGATAGACAAAGAAAGTTAAAGCTATTTTCATTTGCAAAATCGTTAATAAGTGAGCACTTGTTGAATATTGATATAACCTATTTTAGTATCTATTTTAATTGGATTTTGATTTGGGGGTACCTAACCTAACCATGTCAGTTCCATACTGCTTTCCAGCGTTTTCTTTATGTGTATTTAACTTAAAAAAACTGGGTCTGATACAATGTTATTATTGATATCATTAGGTACCTTACTTGGTAGTATTGATATTTGGCTGTTCACTGAATCTTCCCAGGGTTCAAGACCCAGTGGAATGACCTGGATTGGACTCTTTTTATCACATTTATTAGTATGTCTACCAACTTTTCCTTACCTCTACTGTTTAGATGTAAACCATGTTTAGTGTGAGAGCCCCTACTAATGTCACTTGTAACTACCATAGTCACATTTATTAACACACTTACAATCTTCTTTATGGTTTGATTACATTTTTTCACTTTTTTATTTACACACAAGTTTTTGTCCAAATCGTATCTATGAGGTATATTTGACACTATTACATTTGTATGGTTGAGATTTACTGAACACTTTAGCAAATGTTGTTTCATTTTGATACTGCTGCTTCTTGCGATATCATTTATACCATCTATAAAGACCACACAGTCATTAGAGGTTAGGTTCGCACTTTCTTCTTTGTGTGTTCTCCCAACTTCTTCCAACCGGGCCCCCAGCAGAACTAGTCCCTCTACCCTGAGATCTGGACGCGCTTCTGTTAATATACTGCTTACACCTTACACTGTCTCCTAGGATTTTCACCTTCTGGTGCTTTACATTTGTACTTGACAGCTTGTTGATTACATTGTCTGATGAGCGTTCTTTGGCCTGTTGCATGACCTCACCTTGGAATTCCTGGATGCTGTTTTCTTCAGCTAAACACAAAAAACTATTACTGGTTTCAACTTCCACGTTCCGGACATCCTCTTGTTCAGGTTTTGTTGTTTGTCTAGGATTTTGCAGATCCCTCTTATCGTTGTTACAGATTATTATGTTTGCAGTTTTTTTCTTTTTTTCTTCTAAGTATTTATTTTCATCTTTTATGTGTTTTAATTCTTCTCTTGCTGCCTTCAAGTCTTTAGGAAGACTCTCAATGAGCAATTGCAATAACGCAATACTTTCTTTCTCACCCGTCGCATGGTTTGCTATTGTTGACATTGTTTCACATGACTGTATTTTATCACTCCTGTTGTTTTTTCGGTTACTTTTATTTTCACTGCTTCCACAACCATTTTATATACCCTTTCTAATCAATTAATTTGCATTTTCTGGTATACATGATCTTATGGCATTCATTGCTAGTTTTCCCTTACCATAAACTTTAGTATTTTGGTCATTCCATCTTCCACTACTGCTCAGTCTAACTCATAAATAGAGCAATCCATACTATGCTTTTTGTTTATAATTATGCTTTATTTCTTATAATGAATTTCTTTCATACAAATAAAGTCCAGTATCTTAAATGATTTCTTTTTCATAACAGTAAAGCAAGTTTCTTACATAAAGTTGTACAAGAATGCACTACAATAAGAGAACAATGCTAAAGAATGAAAATCTAGTCATCTATGTCAATCTCAGTCTCTGTACCACATTCTTGAGGTTGATTAATTGCAAGTTTTAGGTGAGATTCAAGATTTTCTTCTGTGAGACATGACCGTTTAGAATTTAAAATCCAATTCAGCTTAGAAAAGCTTCTCAAAACTGAAGCAAATGATAGGGGTACCATTATTGCCTTCATTGCTAGCTTACTTAGTGTAGGCATCTTAGTGGAATGTTTCTGCCAGAAGGATAAAGCAGTGGTAGAATACAAATTTTCTTCCATTACCCTTGCTGCATATGTTGATATTTCTTCCAATAAAACATCAGTGTTGGAGAAGTGTTTCAGTTCACCTGAAGTGAAGATGGAATAAATCTGGTCAGGAATGGCTAATATTGGATTTAAATAATTCTGAACTTCCTTCCAGAAGCTTTTTGCAGGATGGCGTTCAGTCATATATGTCTCAGGTTTTTTACATGATACACCAGAACTTTGATGCATATGTAGAACTGATGACAGAATAAATCAGGTCTTAGTTTCATCAGTTTTATTTGATTGCAAGACCTGTATTTGTTTATAAATACCATCACAGATTTCAGATATAGTTTTGAGTATAAAGTTGAAGGGTTTTATTTTTAACTAGTTGTTTTAAATTTGTTACAGCATCACTACCTTCACCATCTTCGAGGTTGATTTAACATTTAACTGCATTGAAATTGATGCTGTGATATTTTCCTGCCTTCAGCCATGTGTCCCAACGTGATTACAGGAATTAGAGGTAGATCAAATGCTTCTGATGCTTTTAAGCATTCCAGTAATCTCTCTCTTCTGACTGGAGTTTTTACTAAAGCTGTCTTAACAGCTTCAATGAATTCATCAGCAATTTTAAGCTTAAATCTAATCAAAGATGCAACACATACATGTCCTCAAGAGGTAGAATGTAAAAGCTGAGGCGCAACTCCAGTCAATCGCCTGCCAGCAGAAAGCATATACGTTACACTGTCCGAAATAAAAACAATACTAAATTTACTATAACATCATTACACTGTTGTACAATTTTTGGTTTTCACAAGACAGGGTTTCTTACCCAAAACACCCAATAGAGCAACAAGAATATTCATCACCTTACAATTCTTTATATCTGTCATTTTATCAACCACTAGATAAACAGATTTCCCCTCATATTTTGACTTGGTTTCCTGAAGACCTTCTTCAGCACATTTGACAAGATATGTTCTCAAAGTGGTTTCACTGGGAGCCAGTTTCATATTTGTAGCTGTTGCTACCCACTGACAAAACTGTTCGATGCAGAAGACATGAAATGGAATAGCAGCAGAAGTGAATGCTTTGACAATATCTTTCACATTATCCTTTGAACTTTCCATATGCAGCCACACTTTAGTACTAGTACATATGCTGCTAGAACTGCCCGAGATTGAGCGATATCCATCACTCTGTTTCCAAGATCTATGAAAACTTTCTACATTCTTACAACAGTTTTTGGCATGCTGGCGTTCAACGCTGATTCAGATTGTATACTGACTATAAAACCGTTAAACTTCAAACATAAGAAGTTCATTGTTGAACTTCCTAACTTTTCATTGTTGCTGGAAATAATGTTAATTTCTGCATTGAACCTATTGTTGGAAAATAATTGCCTATTTAAAAACTTAGAAGTATACTTTACATTATATATTGTGCTTTTTTTTTTTTTTTTCCTCTTTTCTTTTTTTTTATGCTTTATTGTGCTTTTAAAATGTATTTGTTCCTAAATCTTAGACTCCCAAAATCAAGTTCTGGGTAGCAACCACATGTCTAAAGCTCTATGCTTATTATGCTTTTGGGTTGCATTACTCATAAATATCCAAATTTCCTTACTATTTGTAACTCTTCCCCTTCCACCTGCCATGTTTCCTCTTTCCTCAGTTTATAGCCTATTTTAAACACCATTATTTTTTACTTTTTAAAATGTATTCTCAAATCCCACTTCTTGCAAAATGCATGCAAACTTTGAAGAACTCTTGATAAGCCTCTAATTGAGAGAGAATTGACCACTAAACCATCTTCAAGAAGCAGTCTTGTTATTTCTCTGTTGTTTGTTGTGATAAATTTTTAATTAACTCCCTATTTCTCAATTTGATTCATAGTGTTTCTCTATCTATAATGTCAAATGCTTTCTCTAGGTCAATAAATGTCATATACACTTTACCTCTCTTAATACTTTGTCTACAATTGATTTAATGACAATTATGTTGTCCAATGTTCCCTTCCCTTTTCCAAATTCTGCCTAAAACATTGATAATTATTTTTCTCTTCTCAGCAGGATTGTAGTCTTCTTTCTAATGTCCCTGCATAAATCTTCCCTAAAACTGTCCCTGTCTGAATGATGCCTGGACCCCTGTTCTTTCCTTTATAAACAGGTACAATAATACTTGCCTTCCAAATATATGATACACCCTCTTCCTCAAGTATATAATTTGTTATCTTAACAAACATCTCATTCCTTTCACTATCCTCTACCCATTTTTTTAGAACTCCACTTGAATGCCATCAATTCCTGATGCTTTACTGTTCTTTAATGCGTTTGTTTCTTCCCAAACTTCTGTTACATATACACTCCTATGATTATTTACCAAACTTTGCAAATATTTTTACTGGCTGATTCAAATAAATACCTACTTGTTCTTTCTCCCTATTCCTTCCTTTTCACTTCAATTAAACATTTATAGTTCCATTTCATTAATGTAAAGTTCTTTCTTATTTCTTGATCCTCTTGTACTTTCCACCTACTTAGTTCCTGTTCCACATTCCCCTTAGCCTTGATAAATTCCTCATCAAGCCAACCCCTTCTTTCCATTTGATCCTATTTCTTTTTTTTTTTTTTCATTCTAAACCCTGCCTTTTTAACTAGCCATGCTATTTTCTCAGTTTAATCATTGATTGCTTCATTTGTAATAGTTTATTCTATCCATTATATCTTCACCTATAGTTAAGTTTAACCTCTCTAAATAATTGTATCTCTTCTTTGCCATTTATGTATTTCCTGATATACATTTTTAATTTCCTCCAACCTTATCTGAGGTTGCCCACATCCAAACCTAGCACTGAAGTCACCTACCATTTTATCTCTGAATGCTTTTCTACAATATTTCTATGTCAACAATTTAATTTGCAAAATAATTTGGGATCATAAAATGCAGATAACTTGGTGGGTTATAAAATGTCTAGAGCTATCTTGATGACTGTTTTCCCTAACAGGTCTGTTGCTAATATCCACAGCACTTTAACATCATATTAACTCCTCTATTTCCTAAACTTGAAAATTTCTCTCCTTTATAAAACCCTATTCTACTTGATGCTCTCCCTTTCTGTTTAACTCTTACAGCCACTTGACTGTAATAATCATATCCCTCAATGTCAAGTTTTACACATTTCCATAACCACTACCGCAAATATGTCTAACATTAACAGCCACTTGATTTCACCACTGCACATTTTATCCAATAGACCTCAACATTCCAAAATTACACCACTAAAGTTTAGTCCTACACTGAACTTTTCTTTTTTCCCAAATAGAGCTGATCTAACTTAGCCTGCTATGCATCATTCTTTTTTCTTCTTTGCCATTTAATGCTACATCCACTTACATCAAACTGCCTCTCAGCATTGACACTACACTAATGTCAATTTGGAGCCAAACATCTAATCCTGCTGTTGTGCTTTCATTCTTCCCTCAGCTGTTGAGATTGAGGAACATGCTTTGAGATTGCCATCAGCTATCCCCACTGCTGTCCATGGTTGTGCGTCATCTGGTTCCTCTCCCCTCTTCTGATGTCACTCCATGCATTGTGGTCAACTGTCTGCCTCCTCTTCTCTCGAACATCATCTTGGCAATTTGATCCCTTCCTATTGTCACATTCTGGTTGTGTGCACAGGATGTGGTAGCATTGTAATTTATAATTATCATAATATTGGCGACAATGCCAACTTGAACATTCATTAAAACCACAGTAAGCATGGTATTGCTCTTTTTTGAATTGTAAAGTTAGTGAAGAGGACATGTGCAACTAGGACACCAAGTTTGGCCTCGTGCCACAAAGAAACCCAAGGTAATGCTATAAAGTGCCATTTGATTTAGGCATGTTTTCTTTGATTTAGTAGCTTAGCTTACCCATCAACATCCTTTTTACTGACTTATTAGGTTCTCCCCTGTTTTATAGGATTTTGCATATACAGATGCGTCCCTGTATGTTCACCCACGTGTACGAAAATGTAATTTTTGCCTCAGTTTTACCTCTCGCTGCAAAGCAAGTCCCTTGAATTAGATGTGGGTGCGACACTATGCGGATTGTATTTCTCTCTCATGTTTCATGTACGTGCATCCCTCCTTTTGAAATTTGTTGACCTGTATCTGATGATATCATTTTTCCATAGTGAGAGTCCCCTTCTTCCCTTGATCTCTAGCCAATTTCTTCTCATATTAAATTGCTTAAAAGTTCTGTTTCTTTTCTGCCATAGTCATGGTTAATTACAAGTTTTGTTTCTCTCAACTTTGATGTATTGCTTAGGATTCTCCAATTCAGTTTACTGATGTGAGCTTTACTGTTATCAGCTTGAATTTACTCCTAGTCTTCATATCCTAAATGAATTATTTCCAGCTATTAGTTAAATTTTTAGTTTATTTCTGATGAGATCCTGCACTTGTTCCCAGCTCCTTTTACCTCTTTTTTTTTTTCTTAAAATTAATTTGATTCCTTTTTCTATTGGCTTGCTCAATCTTTTCCAAGTATGCTATTCTTTAGTTCAATTAAGTGACCTTCTTTCCTATTTAACCTTCAAATTTCCCATTTCCTTATTTCTTCCATATTTTTAGACAGTCCTTCATCAATCCCTTCTATATTTCACCTGTACCATGCCTTCATTTTCTATATTCCGTCTGCACCCCAGGGTTCTGCTCGGCTCTGCTGAGGCCTACTAGAAATGCCAGAACTAAAAGCACCCAAAACCATGTTGAAATTAATCCTGTGCTCTTATTTCTGTTTTTCACAAATTCTGTCTGTCAAATGTGCTTATCCATGCTCAGTAATCCTCTAGCAATACACCCATGATGGAGCTCATGTATCACAAGCCCATCCTCAAACACTCCTCTCCAGAAACTTTGTTGTTATTACTATTACTATTACCATTATTATTATTATTATTATTATTATTACAGTCATCATCATTAAAGGTGTAACAATGGCCACTGCCACATCTGCACAGCTGCTTTAACAACAGAATGCCTCAAACACAATAGCCAGACAAACAAAGGCAATTATGCCGTTTCTCTGAGATGGGTAAAAACATTTCCTGAGATGTGGATGTTGTGTTGCCCAGCACAGTCCACTTCTAGAAGACTTGTTTTGGGCAATGGGGGTATATAAGAGGCCAACAAAACCCAAGTGAGGGCAAATGAGACAATCAAATCAGTCTTAAAGTCAATCTAGTGCTAAAGTAGAAAAGTTTTTTTTTTTTTGGTAGTGTTTAATGCCCTCTTTAACTACTTATGGCAAAAGCAGAGAAGTGAACAGCCAATAAGTGTGCATAGTGCAATCATGAGTTAAGCCTCAGTGATTTAGTTACTTTGCATATCAAGTGTGTGATGGTGTTACAAGTGTAATGTGTTGTATTATGTTGAGTGTCTTAGTGATTAATAAAGTGTATTTAGCAGAAACTGGTGTTCTCATTTGACACATTGGTGTATACAAATATCACAATGGAGCAACAACTTATATAAAATGCAAACCATGAAATCTGAAATGAATGTAAATTCCAAAATGGACATAGTGAGAAATTAAATAATGAAAGTGAATTCTGCAATGGAAGAAATGAAGACAGAAATGATGGGTGTAAAGGAAAATGTGAAGATGGAAATATTCAAGCTGAAGGAAAGATATTTACTAAAATTGATGAATGTTGGCATGAAGAAAGGCATGGAAGAACTTGGTGGAAAAGTGAAAGACTTAGGCCAATACAATAATTCTCTAAAGACTTCAGGGAATGGCTGAAGTCCAGGAATAAAAGGTCAACAGCAACACCAAGGAGCTGTGCACCATGATGAAAGAAATGCTTAATGGGAGACTTAAGAGCTTTAAGTTTGAGATGCCTGGACACTACACAGCATCTGTGCACATCAAGCCACTGAAGTATAACAGGACATTGATGTTCAAAGTTTTCCACCAACAATTCATTGCTGTTGTTACTCATAACCATCGGTAGAGGAAGCATATGGGAGGCCACACACCAAACTCATCAGCAGCTGCAACACGACATGAAATAAGATGCATTTGTTTTGTCACTTGCATGATGCAGACTTGCGACTGCACACCGGAGAAGCACACATCTGCATCATTGTGCTACTTCAGCATTATCAGCTGTTGAAGTGAGTTCAAAAGAGGTTGATGTTTTCATAGAAGTACACATGGAAGATATTGCCTCACAAGAGAATTTGTCATGTGCCCAGAATGTTGCTCATGTCCTAGCATAGGAATTTTTAAAAAAGCTGCTGTAAAATTCCAGTCTTACTATGGAAAGTACACTGAAATCTACAGCCAATTCCTTAAGAAGGTTTCTCCATTTTTAACCCTTTTAGCGCCAGGCCAAATAACAAAATGCTGTCTGTAAAGTGCCAAGCAATGTTAAAGCAGAATGCAGGGTTTTTAATTATTACTAAGAAAATGAGTACCAGATGACAGAAGGAGCTGAATCCTATTTTTATTTTTAATGAACACTATTGTCTACTGTATAGTATGTATTATATGGATGAAAATTCTCTTTAATATTTTTAAAAAATTAAAAACAAAAGAAAAATTTCAAAATAAAATTAAAAATCTCAAAATAATCAACTATTAGGCATACAAAACCTTACTAGGAGGGTCGGCTGATAGGTCCCAGGCCTCTCAATGAAAACAGTATTTTAAAAAAAAATGTTTTTTTTTTGCTTTATTTCTCAACATAATTTCCAGAAAGGCTAATATTTTCATATCAGTGTTCTACTTTAATTAAACCATCTCTATAGTACGATTTATCAAGGTCCTCAAAATAGGTGTTTACTGCATCAATGACCTTGTCCCTGTGAAATCTTTGTCCTCCAAGAAATTTTTTGACGTTTGAGAACAAGGTGGTAGTCACTGGGTGCTAAATCTGGTGAATAGTTCAAGCAATTAATTCTTAATTCGCACATTTTCCCCATTGCAATGACTGAACAATGAGCCGGAGCATTGTCGTTGCCAAATGAGGTCTTTCTTTTCACCTCATCACTCAAACATTGCAGTAATTCTGTGTGATACTTTTACCCTTTTCCAAGTAATCAATAAAAATACTTCTCTGTGCATCCCAGAAAACACTCGCCATAACCTTGTTAGCTGACAAAATTGACTTTGCCTTTTTTGAAGTTGGCTCACCTGGCACAACCCATTATTTTGACTGTGATTTACTTTCTGGAGTGTAGTGATGTATCCAAGTTTCATCCATGGTAATAAACTGTCTCAAAAATTCACTGGAATTTTTACGGTAGAGCTCCACATTCTTAACAGAAACAGTTTTTCTTTGCAACTTTTAATCAGGTGTCAACAAATGCGGCACCCATTTTGCACAGACCTTGTGAAAGCCCAAAACATTACTTAAAATATTACCTGCATGTTCTTTTGATATGTTTACAGCCTCTGTTATCTCAAACAACTTTAATCTGCAGTCTTCCAGTACTAAATAATGAATTTTTTCAATGATCTCTGGAGTTGTCACTTCTACAGGGCGTCCAGAGCAATGCTTATCACTACTGTTCGTACGTCCCATTTTAACCTCTGCAACCCATCTTTTAATCATTGAACATGAAGGGGCAGAGTCTTTCAATGTACTGTTCATTTCCTCCTTGATTTCTTTAGGCATTAATTCTTTAAAATGGAAGTATTTAATCACTACTTGTTTTTCCGAATCCTCCATTTTCATGAAAACTCTAAAGTTGTCTTGTTTAAAATGCTGTCTTTCGAAAAAAACAAACTATTGACCTGTAACTAAGGATACAAGCTAGTCTAGAGTTAAACTACACAATGCTACCATCTAACTGGCCTAGTGGCCATATTTGTGTGAAACCTGGGACTTATCAGCTGACCCATGTATACAGAAACTTCAGACTGATGAAATGAAAGTACAGATACTTCTTAAATAAAACAGCAAACTGCTTTGGTCTCGTGTTTTATTTTTTACAATACCAAAAATGAATTCATGTAACCTGAAAACGAAAAACAATACATCAAAAGCACACAAACATAAAAAAAACTAATAATGAAAATGGCATAAAGCAATGGGGTACAGATGTTACGTGGGTTACTGCACAATTTAGCACTTGTATTGTTGCATAGCTGGATGGATAAATTCACATTATCTGTATCATCTGGTTTACCTCCGTAAATCCATTTTGATAAGTATACTGATTATTTGCATGTGTACAAGGGTCATTACTTATAGTAGCCTTTTCATTGGTGGAACTAGAATATAATCCTCCTCTCTTATGCTGATGTCAGAAATGCTTTCATCAAGGCCTAATAACTCAATATCACTCACTTTCTTCTAATACTCGCAAACTGCAGTTCCTATTTCCTCTTTGGTTCATAACCTTTCGTTAGACGATGCCATTTTTCAACCAACATAAACACCAGCTACAGAAATAAAATTTAGAACTATTGTAATGTAATTGTAATGTAAAGATAGGTCCTTCAAATGCTCCAGAAAATTGCTTATGATGTAGAAAATACACAGACCTTCCCACTGGAAAGATCTAAAACATATGAAATTGGCATCACGATTAGAATGTGATTCACACTAAAAAGGTTAACTCAAAGGATTTATGCAAGACCATTTCAAAAATCTATTTGGAACTTTGGAATATTCCTAACTGCTTTGGTGTCATAGATGGGAAAATGTTCGTGAATACAAATATGAATCTTGTCCCAGAACCAGCAGCTCATTCTTTTAAAATTAGAAGAGGTATTTTTCTTTTGTTTTATTGGCTGTTGTTTAAGCAGATGGGCTCCTTATTGCTATAGATGCTGGTGAGTAAGTTAAAAATAATGATAGTGGAGTGTTAAGACACCCAGCTTTAAGAAGAAGCCTTCAACAGGGCATAATGAATTTACCAGACCTCAAGAAGCCAACGAAGGATGATAACTACTGTTCCCTATTTCCATATTTTTTCATAGGAGATGGAGCTTTCCCTTTATAGAAGCATATCATGACACCCTATCCTCAAAGAGAACTCATAAATGAAAGGAAAAATTTTAAGTAAAGACTTAACAGAGCTGGAAAGAGTGTATAGTGTGGTTTCAGAATGCCTGCCACTAAATTTAGAGTTCTTAAGATTGCAATTGTTTGTAGGCCTGATAAAACAAGACTATACATATAATTAAGTAATTCGTGTACTACATAGCTTCATTAGACTAACATATTGATTCTTAGTGAAACAAGTGTAGCAGAAAATGATGACAATTCAATAAGTGTGTTTGTGTGTTTCAGTGAATGCAACTCTACTGAGGCAGTAAAATTGTGAAATCATCTGTGTCTCACTTTATGAAACCAAATGTAGCCATTCATTGGCAAAGTAATTACACATCAGGACAAATCTAAATATTGCTGCACCATGATCAGTAAGGCTGGTTGTTGATTTGTGTATATTTAACATGCGTGTTCCTTTATTATAGAGTTATAATGTAAGTATAAATTAGTTACCATTTACATTTAATTCTTTGGGCACTTCCTGCCACACTCAATCCAGCGTTTTTTATTTGAATTCCCTTAATGTATCTCATTTATTGTCACTCTCACAAGTTAAATGCTCAGGCAGAAACCAAGCTAGAGCCTTGTTTGTAATATGTAATTCATAGAAATACAGCATGCGCTGTTATGTTTATCTGCTGCAGGATGCAAATGAAATCATCAAAACACAGACCCGTGCGTGGAGATTCTTGTTTTTCCATTGGTTTGCATTGCATTGCTTTGCGTTGTGTCATATTACAGACATTACTGGTTACAGCAGATGCAACATGGCATGTACGGTGTGCAGCCTCCCTTTCAGCTGATGGCCAACTTCCAGGAAGGGGCGGCAGAAGTTTTGAACACAGTTCCAATGTCAGCATTGTTTGGAGACATCTGGGAAGTCCTCAGGAACCATCACTTTGGCTACAGCCTATCACAGTCCATTGAAGTTGAGGCAGCAACAACCAAGAGAGATATTGCAGCAGTTTACCTTGGCCTTCTGCCCAGTTATGTCTTCTAGGAAATTGCTGCCCATTCTTTGGTCAGCAGGGTGTGTGATGCCAGGATATGGCAGCATCTGATGCTTGGTGATTTCAAGACCATCCATGAGGAGCTAACGGCCAAGGTGATAGCAGTTCCAATCTGGAGGATTAAGAACCTTTAATACAGCAGGGACAGAAACTTAACCCAGGAATGTCAGCAAAGATCTTTTATTGTGTGCTATGCATACCTAGCAAGCAACTGCCCACACCAAAGTGTCAGAGAAAGATTAACAACCCAAGATAGACCAGGACCATACCATGTAGTATAAAGGATTAATGATGTGGTCTACTGCATTCAGAGGCTAACCCAAAAGAAGATGCTGGTGTTGCACCTAGTAGATTTGCTAACCAACTATAACAATGCTGGCCAGGACAAACAGTTCTGATCAGTGCTCAGAAGGCCTCATGGACTGTCTTTGTGATGTGAACATCAACACATCAAGGGATAAAGCAACTGGATGGACACCTATGATGATTGACAAGTTGACAGAAAGGATTTCTGACAGGGAAAGCAGGTATGGTTGTATCACCATAACCAGGCCCAGGCTTCAACAACATGACCACGACCATACCATGTAGTAAAGAGGATTAATGATGTGATCTACCACAATCAGAAGCTAACCCAAGAAAAGATGCTGGTGTTGCACCTAGTAGATTTGCTAGCCAAATATAACAATGCTGGTCAGGACAACCAGCTCTGAGGAAAGAGCAGTGTGACCATAGTACTATTTGCTAACTTGCCGGCCAATCGGCTGCTACCTGACCTGCTCAATTCACTTTAACAATAGAGTGCCACAAACACAATAGCTGGACAAACAAAGGCCATTATGTCACTTCTGAGCTGGGTGAAATATCTACCATCACGTTGATTTTGTGTTGTCCAGAACAGTCCATTTCGAGAAGCCTACCTCTGGGCCACAAAGATTTACAAGAGGTCAATGAAACTCCAGCAGAAGTAAGTGAGAAAGTCTAGTCAGTTTAAAAATCAGTCTAATAAGTTACAAACATTAAAGCTAATGAACAGTGAATAAGTGTGTAGTTTATCAGAACCTAGTGCAGTCAATTGTGAGTTTTGACTCAGTGATTCTGTTATTTTATGTATCAAATGTGTGATGGTGTTACAAGTGTTATATTACATTATATGTTTTACTGACAAATAAAGTGAGTTTAGTAGAAACAAGTGTTCTCATGTATTACATTAACACACTGCCATTTGTGAAAACTGCAACACCAAGAATGAATTTCCCAAATAACTCCAAACTTGGTGGAAGTGTAGAACAGTGTGCAAGCAATAAATGGTTAAGTTTGCAGAGAGATGGGGTATACGTATTACGAGCAGAGCCCTGTTGTGCTGGTCCAACAAGGTCAGTGTTGCATCGAGTGTAGTCAGTGCACAGCTGTCAAACAAGTTGGAAACAAACTGAGTGCCAGTATGCCTCATTGATGTCAATGGGAGCCATATCAGCATGTAAGTGAATTCAAATGAGGCAGAATGATTGGTCTCTGGGAGGCAGATTTTGTCATACCGTGACTTTTCGGCTCATACAGGGCATGCTACTATGACAGTGATGCATGTGTGGAAGCAGTGGATAGATGAATGTCATATGCAGCGAAGAGTGGGTACTGGACCACGGTACAGGATGACCACCATCTTGTCCGCATGGCCATAACGAACTGTGCTGCTTCATCCATAGTGTTGGCTCGATACTGGAGCACTGCAACAGGTGTAAACTTGTCTGCATCAATGATTCATTGCCATCTGATGCAGGTTGGATTGGTTGCACACATGCCATTACGTCAGTTCCATTGTCCAGAAACCACAAGTTCCTCCAACTGCAATGGACACATGAACACCATCATTGGGGTGCTGAGTGGCAAATTGTAGTCTTTTCGAACAAGTCCCGCTTCAACATGTCCTACAGTGACGGCTGCATTTTTGAACGGCAGGACAGACACCAGGTGTGATGATTTGAAGTGCCATTGGTTACAACAACCAATTTTGCCTCCTATGAATTGAGGGCACTTTAAACATCAACCAGTACCTACAGGTGGTTGTAGAGTCCATGGAACTCCCCCCTGCTTCAGCCATCTCCACATGTCACATTTTGGCAGGACAATGCCTGGCCACATATTGTGAGTAATGTACAAGCCTTCTTCAAAGAGCGACAGGTACCATTGCTTCCCCTGACCATATGGGATATGTTTGGTAAGCACCTGGTGTGTCACCGTCCTCCAGTGACCAGTGTCATGGATTTGTGGGCTCTAATACAAACCTCATGGAAGGAATTCCCTCAGGAACCTTTCCAGAACCTTTTTGATCCAAAGTCATGGCGTATAGCAACCCTAATTGCAGCACACGGAGGGCACACCAAATACTGAATATGAGGATTCAAAGGTCATATATAGAAGAATTGTGAATTGTAATGCACCTAATCTGTGTATTAAATTCATTGCATTCATGACTTTCCTTCTTGGTGTTGCAATTTTCACAAACGTCAGTGTATAATACTAATATTGATATTATTGTTATTCTGTTAGTACAGTGCTTCTCAATTAACTTTGACAAGATAACTGTTACCTGGTCTGTTGTTGTGGCACAATAACTCCCAGCATCGCATGCGGCAAGCATTCATTGACAATTGTCCATTTTGGACTTCATCTCTGGCTCCCTCTGCTGCAAATCAGACACACTTAGTGTGAGATTAAATCTTGAAGCGAATATGTGTATTTAAACATGTTGATGTTACAGTATGGTTGTATACTCACAACACAAGCATGTGCTCAAATTAAAAATATTTTTTAAGAAAAAAATTTAGACTTAAATTTTCTGATGTCACTTCCATGTAGAAATATGTGTAAGGCCAGATGGCCATCACATCCAACATCATCTATGATAAAGGTGAGTAATGCATACTGTTATTTAATCTACCAAGCGCTTGCAGCATATGAGACTGGGAGTTGTTGCAGCAGACCCACATAATGGCAAGTAATAGTTGTCGTTGACGCCCTCGTCCTCATCCTCCCCCCCCCCTCCTCCTCCTCGAGTACTTTTTTCTCCCAATTGTAAGGCTGGCTTTCAGCATGTGTCCCTATTTAAGTTATGTATTCTATCTTTATTTCTTTGAGTCTTTTCTTAAAAACTATATGTTAAAATTAATAATTATCTATTTTGTGTTTAGAGAAACTTGAAACAGCTTTTCCTTTCTTCTGTTGCATGTTGAGCTAGTACAGGCATGTGCTTCAGCTAACAGGTAGAGCATGTGAAAACAGATAGCAGTATTTACTTCTGGGTTCATTTAGGAGAGTTTACCGGCAAAGAACAATGCATGCAACCAAGGTGATTGTCAACTTACAGCTACACTGTGTTTATCTTTGGTGCACCACTGTGTGATGATTATCCTGGTCAACCTTTTAACCCAGCAAGGTGAACATCACTGACAAATTTGTTTAACAGCAATGGTACACATGGCCGTAAGGTAGGTTGAGTTATCTAGATTAGAATAGATTGGGATAGGTTGTGTTGATATGCCTCAGAAGGGCTGATCTTCCTCCACTCTTATGTGCTAAGAGCCCTAAATCACCTCTTACTACAAAATGAGAGAAAATACCTGTAAAACAGGACAAAATGTCCTCAAGACATACCGAAACATCTTCATGTCCAACGTTGGCTGTGCCAGACCTCAAAGCGCCATTAAGGTCCCTAAAATTCCCTACCACTACACACAAAATACCTCTGCCAGGGTCTCAAAATACCTGTTATAACATTCCAAAATATATTCTTAAGTGCCTAAAAATGCTTCTAAAATTGCCAAAAATGTTTATAATTTTCTCAAAATACCACAACCAATGTTTCAAGTGGCACATGAAAGTGGTTAAAAATTTCCCAACTGCCAAAAATACCTGTTTTAGAGCCCCAAAGTGACAGTAAAACAGTTTAAAATATACAAACAGTACACAAAATGTTCATTAAATTCGAAAGTACTGTAGAAATGAGAGAAAAATTATTTTAATCATAGTAAAATCCCAGTAAAAATGACAAACTGAAAAAATACATCTAATGTTTAGAAAAATGCTCAAAATCACAGGAAAATACCATGCATAGAAATTGGCTTAGATATACATAATACACCCACAACACAATAGCTATCGATGTAAAATAAAGCAAAATGCCCTTGAACATATTCAGGAGGACTGAAAAAACACATATCAAATGCTTAGGAAATGTTCAAAATCACTGGAAAATACTAAGAAACCTATCACTGGAACAAATAGGCGAAATGCAGGAGACATCACCAGATAATAAAAGAAACAAGAGAATTTACAAGAAAATTGGCAATAAGTTTGAGGAAATTAAAATTGAATTTTGAAAATTTGAAGTGTGAGAAGGAGGCAACAGAGGAATGCAAAGGAAGAGTGACACATTTGGAAAATATGGAGGAGGGAAACACAATGCTAAATTTGATAATCTTTGGGGTTGAAGAGAGAAGGGATAGATGAGCCTGGCAGGATATAGAGAACCTATTTCAAGAGAAACTGAAATTAAATATGGTTGGATGAGAGATAACTGACTGTTTCAGAATTGGAAGAATGGGGCTGGGATCAAGACCAATAATTGTGAAAATGGGGAACAACCCAGGGAACCACAGGGAATAAGTCTTCTTTTTATTTCAGGCAAGATATTTATCGGAATTCTAGCTATAAGGTTAAAGAACTGGGTTGAGAAGGAGAAGAAGTTTTCTGAGTATAAGCAGGTTTTAAGCTAGATAGAAGAGCAGCAGATAACATTTTTATGATTAAGACAATTATGACAAATACTTGAGCAACAAAAGGTGGAGGGTACACATGGTATTCCATGATCTGGAGAAAGCATTTGATACGGCAAATAGAGAAGCTTTGTGGGTACAATTAAAAAGCAAAGTGTTAAGTCATACTTGTATAGCAAAATACATAAAATATATCAGGAGAATGAGCTCCGCATACAACTGCCAAACAATATGGTAACTGAATGTTTACAGCACTAGTTCCTAACCGGTATGCCCAGCTCCCTATGGTGGAATGTAATTGGATGCTGGGAGATTTGAGATAAACCAACCCCAAAAAATTACTCTCTACTTAAGTTAAGCCGGTTACTCTTGTGCATGGCAGATGTTGACTGGTCGATTCATTTCGATGATTCAGTTATGCTAATATCTGACAGTCAAACCCTGCCAAACATTCCCAAGACTACTCACTTCCTCACAAACATTTATAAGACTTCGACAGATCAATATGTAAAAAAGTAAGCATTCTGACATTGCTTTCAGTTGTTTTCTAGGCATTAATTCACAGTGTTTAGCTATGGATAAGTTAATTGATAAACATAAATGCCACGACAGTGAAAGTGAACATTTGGCTCCTACCACTTGCTTTAAGAAGCCAAACCTTACAGTTTCTCCTGGACTTTAAATTCAACACATAAAAAAGACAAAAAAAAAAAAAGAAAAAAAAAAAAAAAAAAAAAAAAAAAGCATACCTGGACACTTACTTAACATATGGATTTACGTGGAATAAGAACAAGGAAAACCCTATCTAACTAATTAAACCCTAACTAAGCCTATCTAACTAAATACACATATTTTGTTTGTGAGAAAACACTTAGCAACGAGGCCATGGTACCTAGCAAACTGAAGTGGGATCTTACATCAAAGCATCCTAGTGTGTCACAGAAAAGTGTGATGTATTTTTCAAATATACTAGAAGGAGAGAAGAAAACAGCTGTGAAAGTGGTAAAGAGAATAACCATAGGTGATACTGATCTTGAAGCCTCATTTAAAGTAGCAGAATTGATAGTTAAAAAATGAAAGAAACCTCATACTCTTGGAGAGCAAATCATAGGCCTGCATGTAAAGTTATGGTTTCAACAATACCTGAAGGAGCAGCTAATCAAATTTTAAAAGTTTCTCTCTCGAGCAGCACAATCAGGAGTGGGATAAATGAAATATGCAATATCAATGAACAAGTCGTGGAGAAATAGAAACTGATAAGAGTATTTGCTTTGCAAGTAGATGAGTGTGTTGATATTGATGACAAACCACAGCTCCTTGGTTTTATCAGATATATTGATGATAAGGATACTAGTGAGCAGTTTCTGTTCTGTAATAGACTGCTGGAGACTACAACCACAGGCCCTGTGGTTTTGTTTCTATAATTCCTTTCTCAATGACCATAATTTTTCATGGAAACATGGTACAGATGGTACACCATCTATGTCTGGGAAATTTCAAGTTTTACTGCAAGAGCTCTCAATGAAAATCCATCCAATACTATTACTGCCTGTTTTCTGCATAAAGAGGCATTAGTCGCAAAAGCGCGTAATGAAGATTTTGCTCCCGTGTTTAACCAAGTTGTGAAAATGGTGAACCACATGAAGTCTCAGCCTTTAAAGTGCAGGATTTTTTAACAGTTATGTCGCACAACGGATGCAGCTCATACATCAACGTTACTTCACACAGAAGTAAGGTGGTTATCGCAGGGTTGTATACTGAACCAGATTCTCGAACTTAAAAGAGTAGGTGAAAACTTTTTTTAAGGACGAAAATCAAGACACATTTTATGAGCTGTTACTAAGTGATTCTTGGTGTTTGGAACTGTTGTATCTGGCAGATATTTTTCATAAGCTGAATGAACTGAATGTTTCAAAGCAGGGTTGACAGGAAATAATTTCCTGAACCAATAAAATAAAAGGTTTTAAAAGAAAACTCAGTTCTTGGAGGATTGCAGTTCAGAAAGGAGATCTGTTGAACTTTCCATCTCTTCTTAATCTGACAGGAGATAAAGATCTGGATAACCTGAAAGACCGCATTTGTGATCACTTTATCAAGATTGCACGATTTAATAGATACATATTTTCCATCTATTTCCACTAGAATTTTACTGGGTTGCCTCACCATTTGATTTCATAGATAGTGTGGAGCAAATAGATTTTACTGCTTGCAAACAAGATGAATTTATTGATCTAGTTTTTGGCTTCAACAAATGTAGTAAATTTCAGTTTTCAACGTAGGTTTTCATTTGCTTCCTTCCGGTGGCATTTTAAATGTGTGTTCATGTGGTGTTCGTAATGTTTAAGCTAGGTCCTGTTGTTTTGTTTATTCAAAAATTAATTTTCTGCTGATCAAAATGGAGGAAACAAAGAAAAGAAAGCAAACGGAAAACTATACATTCGAAGAAACAATGAAGTTGTTAAAATGTGTATTAAAATATCAAAATGTGGTTGAAGATAAGAAGACTGATGGAATCATGCGGAAACAGAAGATAAATATAGCTTTATTAATAACTATATTTATTAATATTTCAATATTTATAGTAACTTAGAATATGATTAGAATTTAGTAGTCCATTATTTTGTACATTACAGCTGATTTACAGGAATTTGTAGTCAGCTTTTAACGCAATGCATCTGTGAACATTTTCTTCTAATTGCTTTGACCTTTTTTGTTTTACTCAGTTCTATGATTATAAAACATAATTGTATTAAAGATCATTCAGCATTCTAACAACTTATGGAAGACCATTGTTAAGATATTATTTGGCATTTCTTAATTTTAGCAGATCAAATGGCATAATTACCAAAGTATTAAATCAAGACACAAAATTAGAGATAGGAATACTTTTGCACATGAAAGGAACGGCTGTGCCTTTTATTAAGACCAAAAAAGGCAGTTAGAAATTATTAGAACTTTAATAAACAGAGCCAATTCAAGTGAAGAGAGTATGAGTTGAAATCATAACCACATGGGAATAATATGCCTAAAATATTGGTAAATTAACTACAGTAAATGAGATACAACTATTTGTTTAAATACTCCTTTACTTTTATTTTATTTGATTATTTTGTTGACGTAGTAATTAAACATTGCTATACTCGAATGTGGTAAGAATTCCACAAGCGATCTAGATTTTAAAGTGTTGAAAATACTCACATTTTGGGTAGTGCCAGTTATTTATGATGGTGTCATTACCTAAAATAATGCATTTAACAGAACAAGTGCAAGTCTTCCTGAAAGTAAAATTTATAAGGGGTAATTAAAACGTGAAAGTTTTCAAATTTATTTCCAAATGCAACTGATGCATTCATTAAATCCAAACTGCTTCGTGACCAAATAACTATTTTTTCAGGGAATTAACTTTAAAAAATAGTGCACCGCTACCACATACAGTTTCTAATATTTTCATATACCAGCACTGCTGTTAGATTATATCCAAGTTAACCAAAATTGTGCATGCATGCACACTCACCCATCCACCCAACTACACACACACATAAACATAAATATGCGATAAGTTCTTTGCTTATCAGCAGTTTAGTGCACATTCTGCTTGTTGGTGGTCGAGATGATTTGATAATTCTCCATATCTGTGCTACGGAATACTTTTTGACATACCGATTAGTAACAAGATAGACATTTTCCTATAGATTGCATTATATCCTGCAGCATGTTGCAGAAGTGAAACATTTAATACCGCTTTCATACATGTTAAATCCTATATGCAATACTGAATGATTTTTTGGTACCTTAGCAAGTAAATATATCATGCATCTGTTAAAATGAACAGCATCTGAACCGCAGTGCTAAAGTGAAACATTCTAACAGGAGTATATAATACATAATTTAATTTTGGTGTGCCAGGTTGCAATAAACAAGTTTATTACAAGTTCTAGGTGTAATAGAGTCTGTGAGATGCATTTCATTACTAGTTACATTCACCTTTATTTGTAGTAAGCCCGTGTAATAAAAATTGAGCACATATATTATTTCTAAAAGCATATTTTATCACCAACTCCCAGTACCAGAGAATGCAATATAAGACAGCTGTACGTGCTCTATGCATACATATCAAAACAAAGCCTGAGCACAGGCTCAAGTAATTATATACTTGGTGTATGTAGTTAAACTGGTATGTAGTTAAGTCCTTCATTACCTACATATACTGTCCATCAACTTCTCTTTCAATTGCAGGATCAAGCATGGGAGAAAATTTCTCAAGAATACAGTAGCTCAAACACTAGCATCAGAACAGCCAAAATGCTGCAAAGCAAATTTGAATCATTAAAGAAAGATGTCAGAAGGCATGCAGCTTCACTGAGGCAACGCAGGCTCCAAATTGATGGAGGTCCTCCACCAGAAATGAAGCCAAACATCATTTTGGAAAACGTTCCTAACATTATTGAGTTAACAGCCGAGGGTCTCCCAAGTGTGACACTGATAAAATGCGTAAGTATTTGTGCAACAATTATGTGGTATATTATTTTATTTAACCCAATGTACTGTAAAATATGTCTCATTGTAAAATTTTCTTTTTCTAAAGCAGACTCAGATATATCACAAATAGAAGCCAATGGAGATGAGGTAAGCAACCACAATTGAGATGCCCAACACAATGAAAATAAAGTTGGCAGTATTACTAATACCTGTCCATGTTCGACATCTTCTTAGAACTGTGCTGTTGCTGAGGCTATTCCAGAGATGGTGGCCTTTGAAATGGATGTCCCTGTGATATCATCAGGTAGGCCAGTGTATGCTTCATGCTCTGTGTGTGCTATTTTATCCTATAAATGTGCATTTACAATATTTTATGATGGTAATTTTTAGAAAGTCTGTGTAACAATATATATAGTGCAGTCAACACTCTAGACAATGCAGGTGAGCCAGAACCCTCAACTCCAACTATTGATTTTGACAGTCCGTTGCAGCTGGAAATTCTACACAAGATCAGAAGTGTGTTTTTCATTTAAAATTTTAAAAGAAATATATTTGAATGTGGCTGAATATCTCTTTTTAATACGATACTGAAGAAGCCTAAAAGCAAGGCTTTTAAAAGATGCAGTGCCCAGTATAGGAGTTCTCCAAATGAATGTAAGTTCATTGAGAGTATAGAAAATGTACTTAATATTTTAGAGTAACAAGGAGAAAATGTGAAACATAGTGATCAATGTTATATGAGTAAATGATTATACTGCCTCTGCCTTAAAAGATATAACCTTGTTTTTAAATATCTGAAGTGTTCAATTCACATGACTTTCTATACATGCTCTGCAACAAATTATCCTTACAAAGGTTATTCTTCTCACTACATGCTAATCAAGATAAATATTAACAAAAATAATGTTATCACTTATTTTCTTGCAGGTACAACAGCAATATGGGATAGACCAGGCTAAAGCGAGTCAAATCTTTTAAAACCGGAGGCTGGAGAGTGAAATTGTAATTTCTTTCACTTTGAATAAAAAGAGAAAGAAAAACAAACAATTACTTCCCATTTGAGAAAAGTTTAAATCTCAAAATTGAAATTAATAATAAGGAATATCTCATACATGGTTAACCCCACAAAAAATGTCTCTAACATAAATTATGTGTTTTAACGAGATCTATATTTTTGGTCTAGTAAGTGTCTATCTCTTAAAGTTGTCCAGAATGAAGAGGGCTTCAGAGGCAATTTCCAGGAAATCCAAGATATACATTTTATTTGTGATGAAAAGTATCTTAAACATATGGTATTTTAATCAAAATTGTTACAACCATTTTTTAGAGAATCACCATTTTCAAAAAAAATTCCTTGTAAAGGGTAGTTTGGGGTAGTAGAATTTTCTTGAAAATTTTTGTGTCACATACTTCAAGGATGCTGACCTTAATACCAAGTGGGTTATGCTGTTCACAGATATACACATGTAGCTTTTGCTAAAAATGCTTTTTTTTATTCAGGGGACCTCAAAAAAACGTACTTCCTGTGAAGTTTTGACATCAATTTTTGGGTGGAATACTATACCTTCTCTACGTACTATGTAGTCATGGAAAAAATGATTGAGCACTGTAACCTTTCCAAATATCGCTTCGGCTCACAGAAGCATACAAAGTTACACAAGCTGGATTTACACGTGCATGTGCGCTAAGCTATAAAACATGCTTTTATACAGCGAGTTAAGACATAGTTTATTACTTTATAACATAAAATAGCAACTAGGGAACAACCAAAATAATTGTTTTTTGCTAACATGCACAAAAACACTAATAAAATAAACCAAACCTTGATGGTTGAGCTGTCCGCTACAGTTCTTTATAATCAAGGAATAAAGTACTTAGAGTAGAAATGGCTTAGGCCTAATGTGCTCTGTTTGAAACTCAGTGTGCTACGTAGCATAGGTTCGAGAGCAGTAAGCTGCATAGATTTTTTTAATATTATTTTGTTTTTAGTTCATATTAGTACTCTTTACAACCGAAGTAGATTAAGTTATATAAATCATTCACTCTGTAAAATGTGAAATCTTTATTTGCTGCTTTCACAAACTAGAAAACAAATAAAAAAACTGCAACCTGATCTCCAGTTTCTTTTAAATGCAACAAAAGGCTAATAAAACAAGAGAAAACAAATTCTAATAATTTGTGTGGTCCCCATTATTTGCTATTACTGCCCTCAATTTTTGGGGCACGGAATCCACTAGCATATGAAAATAAGTAATGTCTTCTATAGTGAATCCCAAGTGTCTGTCTTGGCACACCAGAGTTGTGTAGCATTATTCAATCTGAGACCTCGAGAAAGCATCTGCTTTACTTCGTCCCAACATGTTCAATTGGGTTGAGATCTGCTGACTTTGTAGGACATGGTATCTGCTCTAAGATATTCGTGTGCTCCAAAAACCACTTTTGAACACTTTGTGTGAGTGTGTGAGCGCGCGCGCGCGTGTGTGTGTGTGTGCGTGTGTGCGTGCGTGCGTGTGTGTGTGTGTGTGCATGCGGCAGTGGTATCCTTGGACAACTAAACCAAAGCAAGAGAAATTGTAGGTGGTTGTCACAGTCATGGTGGAAAGCAATGGTATCCCCTATATAAGAAAGGGAAGTACTATGTCCAACTTCAACAATAATTTCTGAAATCTACTTCCTGCAGGAAGCAGCGCTATTGGACTTTGGCAATGGCAAAGATCCAAATTGTTACCGAAGAAAGAAAAATAGGTAGGATGCCCAAGCATGGCGTGTATGGCAGATGCATAATTACAGAGAAGAATGTTTCAGCAACCGAAGGGATGGTTTGCCAGTTTCTGCATATAGGCTGCATGTGGGGCTAGTACGAAAAGCTTCTAAGGATAACCGAAGCCTGTGATGATGCACAGGATCCAATTTCCACAAAATATAGGAACTAGTAGAAGAAAAGATAAAGGAACCATAATCCAGTTTTGAATGTGTTAGCGAATGGTAGAGTTGTACCATTAGTATGTGATCAGCACCCCCTGAAGTATTGCATCAAACGAGCACAGAGCCCATGAAGGTAGAAAATATGAGGTCCCATCACAGCTTATGATCAAGTATTAAAGAAATGTAGCTTCCTCAACAAACAGCAGTTTTACTCCAACAAGAGAAAGAGGGTCAGGAAACTCCTTACAATACCAAAAATTGAGAGGGCATGTTTTTCTCTGCTAAAAATTTAAAACTATTTTCTACACGCCAGACACGCAGCAAATTGAGAAAACACTGGCGGCAGTGTTAGGCAAAGTGTTGGTGCCTAGTGCTTCAAAAAGTTACAAAAACTACAAAGAGATACACAGTGATGCCTGGTGGAACAGTTGACACTATGGGATTAACTGCTATAGCAAACAAAAGGATACACAATATGGATCTCTGCAGCACACCATTCTCCTGCCTAAAGTCCATAGATAAGAAGGAACCCACTAGTACTTGAAAAGTACAGGTATCCACAAACTGCAGCAAGCAAACAGAAAGATAACCCTGGAAGTTCCAATGGAAGAGCTGGCAGAAGATACCCATATGCCAGGCAATATCATAGGCCTTTTCCAAGTCAAAAAAGACAACCACAGTCTATTGTCTTTGCAGAAAAGAATTATAAATGTGAGTCAACAATGAGACCGAGTGGTCAATAAAAGACTGTCATTGTCGAAACCCACACTGACCAAGACTTAAAAGAGGTTGAGTTTCAAGACACCACATTAATCACTTAAAACCTTTCTTTCCATTAGTTGGTAGGTGTTTAAGGCCATTCAACTACATGGTCATCAGTGATCCTTTCCATTACCTTAAAAACACAGCTTGTCAACAAAATGGGTGTTTAATTGGTAGGCAACTATGGATCCTTTCCAGGCTTTAGAACAGGAATAATAGATTCTGTCCATTGAGAGAGGAAAACTTCATGCATCCAAAGTTGAAGGTACCAAAAAGAAAAATCAGACAAATAGGAGGTACATTTTTAAGCATTTGTACACAAATACCATCCAGACCAGGTGCAATATCAAGAGTAACCAACAAGGCGAATTCCAGTTTGGGTAATGAACATGGCACATTGTATTCTTTGAGATTCAGAGCGATGAAATTGAAACCAGATGACTAGACCCAGTCTTTGAAATCAAGAATTGAGCACCATAATTGGCTCTACTAGAGGCAGAAGCAAAGACTCCATCCAAAGTGTCTGGCTATGTGACAATGATCAGTAACAATATTGCCATCCATGGAAAGTCCAGGGATAGAGAGAGTAGGAGGTGTACCACATTTTCGTCAAGAGTTTATCACACACCCCAGAGGAAGAGCATAACAACGTGGACAGAAGTTTTATTGTGCTGCCAAATTAGTTTCTAAGCCTGAACACACAACTTTTTGAAGGTGATCAAATTTTCCTAGGTTGGATGACACTCAGAACACTTTCAAGGCCTTTGAACAGGCCCATATGAGCTGGCAGAGGATCACCAGGAACCACAGTACTTCGCCCAGTAAACAACAGCTGAGGAATGGAAAGTTTCACACTATTGATTATAGTGTCCTGAAGGTATTGGATCCATGCATCAATATGAGGAAAAGAAGTGTTGTTATTCATAGCCACAAGGTCAGAATAAAGATACCCATCTACTTTACGGAACAGCTACTTAGGAAGGCAAATAGGATTGATGCCATGAACAACCATATGGAACACTATAGTGTAGTGTATGTAGCAGAAACCATAGGCCATCGAAAATATGTGGCGAGCTGTGGAGAACAAAAGGAAAGACTGAGACAGAAAAGAGAACCTGTAGAATCACAAAAAAACGTGGGAGGCCCCAAACTGAGTACAACTAAGTTGCGCAGGTCAACAATTGAAGCTATCTTTTAACCCCAAGGACACTCACAAGATAATCACCATAAAGGATGATGTGCATTGAAATCTCCAAGTAAAACAAATGGTTGGGAGAGCTGGGGAAGTAGAACTAGGAAATACCCCTCAGCCCCAGAAGAAGTAGAAGGAATAGATAAGGAGCAAATGGTGAACAAGATATATAAGGTAACATAGAGCTACAGCCTATAAATGCACATGAAGCTGAACAGATGTGCAATACAGGTCCTTATGCACCAAAATATAAGTCTTGCCATGGGCAAGAAAACCATCAGCTACAATCATATCTTTACAAAAAGTCATATAGTGCCAAAATTACATGTGATCTTCAGGATGCAATGTTGTCACTCATGAACCTTAGATGCCATATTGTTCTTCCTGGTGTTTGGCGGCAAGTATGGTTTAGGAGGCTTCTTTTTAAAAGTATCAGCAGTGCTGACAGAAGTAGAAAACAGAGGTTTAGGCAGCTTCTGGTTCTGTGATTTAAGACCAGGTAAAGTAGGTAGAACAGTGCCTGCAGGAATGTTAGTAGCAACCTGGATGGACCCACCGGAGCACTGGTGGGCAACTCTTGGGAATGAGATATGGCAACAGGAAGAGATGCTGAAGTAATGTCCAGCCCCTCAACATTGGTAGATGGAAATTTGAGTTTCTTAGAGCTGGCAGAGATTACAGAAGATGAAGTGGTAGCAGAAGTCCCAGGCACACTGGACACACGCAGACAGTCAAATCTCCCAAGATGGCCAGATATTGGTAGTGGGGAACAAACTGAAGTTTTTGCAGATGAAGCACCCATATGGGGCTAAGTAGATTCCATTCATAGTGCAGAGGGTACACAATTAGGCCTCTCGGAGTTACCAGAAGGAATAAGTGCATAGTCAGTATCCATAGTTGGATCAGCAGGATCTTCCAAAGATAGGGCAACTAACTACTTGCGGAAGGCCAGAATGGTGAAGTTCCTGATGCTGATGAGGATTTTGGGGAAGAGAATGTTGACAAACTTTAGAAGATGGGAAAGGAGTGGAAAGGGATGGTGATTGAAAAGTACTCACAGTTGTGGGAGGTGAAATATAGTAATAGAAGTAGTATTTATTATTAAGTTTACAATAATACAATATTTGTGTCACACAGTCGCATAGGTTAGGTGAATGTACATGCTGTCTAAAGATACTTTAATTTAAAATATTACCTACATATCTATTATATAAATCTTTACAACAAAAATAAAAAACATCTGCATGCACGCATGCGCCCCCCCCACCACACACACACATACATATACAGCCCCCCACCACACATACACACAACACAACACACCCACACAAACATACTTGCATTCAAAACTACACCCACTTGCACTCACAATTACACCCACACATTCACACATATAGATCACTCAAACACCAAGCCTATACAATACTTATACAAATATTTTATCTCTTTGTGCACATACTTCCATTAAGTATGTGCCCAGGCTTGTCAGTTTTGGCGTTTAGAATCAAATCCCAGAGTGCTGTCCTTCGACTGTTTGAAGCTAAACATGCTTCCGTCAATAATGTTTTCCTAACATCTTCCATCAGCATGCTAGTCTTCCAAAATATGCATTCAGTCTTCCTGGTACCCACATAATGGGCAAATCCTACTACCAGTTTCATTCAACTACCTTACGAGTTTTCCACCCTCCCAACCTGAGCCATGCTATTCCTGACCTTTGTTTCATACCAATTCTAAAATATACATTTCTTTACCCTACCCAATTTTTATTTCATTTTTAAATCCAATGATGATTTTTTCTACATTCAGATTCTATTTCCTGCCTGTCTATAGCGCATAGTCGTCTTTTTACTATATTCACAACATTTGTTACATTTTTCGTTACCTCTTTGCTAAATGTCATTTAAGCCAATCTTTGATAATCCCTGTTGTAAAACTGCCGCCCACCATTTTGGATGCTCTATGCTATTCATCTGATGCCGATAACATAATGCTCTTACAGTTGTTTGGGCACCTTTAATTGTTTGCAGCCAGTATCTAACTACACTTAATTTGGCATATACAGCATCTTTCCAGCATCCAGCCTCAAGAACAACACCGTAATTAGAAGTACCCCTCCCCAATCCCAGAATATGTTACCAGAAACTACTTTGTATTTTATTTGGATTATCTACTCTATCCCATCCCCACACCTCACTTCCATATAGTAATGAAGACCTAACCATTGCCTCATACATGGTTTGTAATGTTTTTACTGGCATATCTGGTATCCGGGTCTATAGCCTCAATATTTCAGAAAGTTGCCCAATCCCTTTGTGTTTTACAAACTCTGTGTTCTTTGCCATTTTACTGCCATGTCAAACCTTACACCTAGATTATCGAAATGTTTAAGATTTTTAATTTCTTTCTCCCCATATGTCCACTTTTCCTGCAGACCGTACACAACCATTTTTAAATGTGAGTGCTTCAGTTTTAAGAATATTCACTTCCATGCCCCATTGTCTACAAAATCACTGCAATGCATTTAAACCAGATTCCAAATCATTTATTTTTTTAGAAAGAATAACAATGTCATTAGTATACAAAAGAACTGGTATTTATTCGCCTTCAACAGTCGGCGCATCTTTGTCTTCCTTCAACATCACATTAACATCATCAATAAACGAATTAAAAAATAACGCAGATAATATGCAATCCTGTTTAACTCCCCTCTGCACTATGTTGCATTCTAATGTACTGTGGGATCAGTCTTGATAACAAATTTAACTTCTTTTTACATTGCCTTGAGTGCTCTAATCATTTTTCCAGAAAGTCCTTTACATGCTAATTTAACCCATAGAGCACTTAGCTAGCATGTGCAGTGCAAGTACATTGGCAGGTAGAATTCCACTTTGATCATATACAGGCTGCAGATTCAATTCATTGGAGACAGCAAAGTAAGTTGTTCCTTTGCCTCTTGATAGCCAAGTTTATTCCTTAACATGGATATCCTTAATGGCATACTCTTCATATGTACAGGGTAGTTACGCAAATATGCAGGATGGTCACCAGAACAGTTCACAAATGCAACAGTGAAGGTACAGGGATGCCATTATGTCAATTTTGTCCAACCTGGAGACATAAAGTGTGCCTCTTGCACTTCAATGCTGTATGTCCAAACCCTTGGTAGTTAAAACAATGAAAAGGAGTTAGTACATATTGTCGAAGCTTCTTTATCTCACAACCAGCTTTTAGCGTAGTAGGAAGCAACCTCAAGTTGAAAGTTAAAAATACCATCCTGGCAGATACCTGTTCCGAGCCTTCTCGCATCATTAGCCACTTAGCTGCACTGATGCCATGGTTAGATAAATCACACTGTCCTCTTCAGCGAGACTGCCTAAAGCAGAAGTCTTCACAACTCCTTGGTAGATATTCAAGGTAGCATGAGGCTCAACAATATCCCTGTCTTCCAAAGTGCCTGTAGTAAATTAAGGCTCTGTCGATAATTCAGCAGTCTCTATCTATAAAGACCCATTGCACTGCCTGGTGCAGTTCTTTACAGGACCAGCAATTTTGTCCAAAGTGGCCAGGACCAGAAAGGGAGGCTAAGAGGCTTTGTTCAGGTGTAGCTGTACACATGATTACATAGCGAGGAATATCACACTGTCTTGCTGTAGTATTATTGCCCTCAAAGGCAAGATCAACCATGCATCTCTTCTTGGAAGAAACTGTTTGAAAATTATCAGTAGGTTCCATTGATGTAGTGGAATCCATGCACAGAGACAGTCACTAGCCCTGTCTAAGTCCATGCCAGATAGAACCTCATGACAGTTATAAACGGGATCAACCTGAGACCCCACGCCACTCCAGCTATCCTCATAAGGTTCAGGAACTTTTTCAATTTTTTCAGGCAGGACTGTTAACCCAAATCCAATGCCCAAACCTGGAGCTTGGAACCCCAGGGACACCAAACCCATACCTACCATAGTAGGCCCCTGGGGGTGTGGTGTTCTTGTGTGAAGCTCCTTAAGTCTGCCAGTGAAGAATATTTAATACAATAAGAAGTCCCTTTTGCGAAGCATGATGACACAGGAGCATTTGAAAAACACCAAACTTTCTTCAGTGAATTCCTCTTCTGTTTAAGTTTTTTCATCATCAACAAACAACATTTTACTGATTTGACAGATCGTAGTTTTGTAACCAGGATTTTTATTTAATGCCTGACTAAGCTAATCGAGCAATTTTAGCAACACCATGAGTTTCTCCAGACAATATATTTGAAATTTGATCTATGAGAGAAAGTGAATATTCTATAGAATTATTTTGACTCTCTGTGTTATAATTTCAGGTAATTTTGAGATCCAGCTAAAAATGTACTTGATCTTTTTCTTAACACTATCTTCAGAAAAACTTTCCTGGGCCATTGCAATGCTAGCTATGTTTTCTGCATTTGAGGAATCTATTATCATTTTCACTTCGTTGAAATGTTGCACGTAGTATGACAAGGCTGTAACCATGTGCCCCAGCAAGTGAAAACTGGCTTAGGGGGTAATGGCAGGTTTGGAAATAACTGACAAAATTTTTGAATTCTTAGTGGCACCTTCACACACTTTTTTTTAACATTGGAGACAAGTAAGTCCATTTCTTTATATTTAATCTAATAGCTTGTGACACAACGTAAACCATGAGCAAGCCAATTCAGATGAACTTCTAATACAGCTTCCCTTTTACCATATATGGTGGCACCTTCACTGAGAAATAAAAAATATTGTCGTACTCTATTCCAACTGAAGCAAGAAAATTAACATGTCACTGAAAAAATTGTAACCATGCTGTGATTTATCCAGTCAAGTACTTGAGTGTTCAAGAAAAATTATTTGCTACCCACTTTCACTGCACCAATTATAGCTGATAAGGAAATTAAGATAGATCTGAAGAAACTTGAATGCATATGAATGTTTCCTATGTGAAGAATGAAGAGAGACAGGCAGGAACTGTGAAAGCCCTGAAAAAGTAGAGGATTTGAGTCCTTTGATGACTTTGTGAAAATTGACACCAATTTCAAGATGCATAGCTGTTTCTTAAACAATGAGCCCCCTATCATAGATGAGATACTTTCTGTAATGAACAGTAATAAAATATCTAAATTTTCTATCATTTCTTCATTCATTGAGGTCTAATAACATCTACCTTAAAAAACTTTAGTGCCATTTGTTTAACTGAACATTGACTGGAAGAAAATGAAACTGAGTACTTCAATATACCAAACTATGTAATAGCTAGCAAATTTTGTAGATCAAATAGGAAAAAATGATGGATCATGTATATATGCAAAGTCGTCACTTAATTTCAAAAAAATTGCTACATTTAAACACTTAGCAAATCAGGAGGAACATTTTGAAGCCAGCTTATGCAAACTGATATAGTAAAATAATTCCTATTTGTGTTTACAGAAAACCTTCAAGTAATATTCAGATTTGTTTACAAAGCCTGGAAATTATCTTGGACTTCTTTAAGAAGGTAAAAATGGATTAAGTAGGGGACATGAATGTTAACTATTTAACTGAAAATTCATTTAAAAAATGCTTCAAAACCTTTAAAATATATATGGCATGCAAAATGTAGTAAGAGAACCTACTTGAGTCACAGATTTAGCCTTCTCAGCAATTCATCAAGTAATTCTGGATACAAATGGCAGGGAATATGAAATACAGGTGTTGGACATAACTTTGTCGGATCATTATGCACAGGTGCTTAAACTAGTAATTCCAGTTGAATGTCACGCCAAAAACGAAATATAAACAGAATACATAAAAAAGTTAAGACTTGCAAGTGATGATAATTTAAGTTATATAAATTTTGTATTAAGTAAAGAAACATGGGCAAGTGTCTATATATTAAAATCCCTATCGAAGCCATAAATGCTTTTTTGGATAATCTGATTTTTGCTTTAAAACAGCAATACCACTTGATAGTGTTTCAATAAATATGCTGAATAATACATGGATAACAGCTGGAATTTGTAAATCGGGCGATAGATCAAGATTCTTAAGCAAAATTATGAAGGAAAATTGTACAGTAGGATTTAAGACTTATTACTTGAAACATAGAAATATATATAATAAAGTTATGAAGGCAGCCAAAAGGCTACATCATGATAAAATAATTAAACAGGCAGTAAATAAATCTAAGACCATGTGATAAATATTTAGAAACAAGATTAAATCTGAGGACAGACCAAAGAGCAACTATTACTTGGAAAGTAATGGTCAATGTGTGAATGATCCAAAAGATATTTTGGAATTACTTAATAAGTTCTATATGACTGTTGCAGAAAAACAGTAAAAACAAATCCAATACGAAGTGAAGAAAGATTAAACTTAAAGCAGAATAAACATTCTATGTTTATCTGTGACAGTAGATGAAATAAAAGATGTTACAACAAAATTAAAGAATAAAAAGCCAGCAGGAATAGATGGATATTCAAACTGTGTAATAAAAAATGCTCCTCTTTTCTAACTGAACCACTCATATATTTAATAAATCATTCATTTTCAAACGGACTGTTTCCTGAGAGGTTTAAAGAGTCAAAAGTAAAACCTATTTTTAAAAAGGGTAACAAAGGAGAGGTAGAGAATTACAGACCACTGTCAATAATCTCAACTTTAATTAAGATATTTGAGCAAATAATGCATAGAGATTAGTAAGCTTCCTGGATAGGTTTAAAATGATAAATAATAATCAAAATAGTTTTAGGAAAATAAATCTACAAACTCACCTTTAATAAGTTTTACCAAAAAAATATATGATGCTTTGGATGATAAACAGGAATAGAGATTTTCTTGGACCTTACAAAGGCCTTTACTTTGTAGACCATGCCCTATTATTAGAGAAATTACAATTTAAGGAGTGAGGGAAATAGCACCAAATTGGTTAAAGTCTTATCTGGATAATAGGAAACAATCAATAGAAATTGAATATTTTGATACAGAAACTCGTGAAATCAACACTCAGTTTTCTGATAGTAGCATAATAAAGTACAGAGTACTTCAAGGATCTGTGCTTAGACCCCTTTTTATTTATATTACATAGCAGACAATGTAGATAATATGGCAGTGTAACACTTTTTGCGCATGATACAAGTATATTTATAAAAGGGGAGAACACGAGCGAGGCAAATCTGCATATAAATAACAGTATAATGAAGTATATTCTAAACTGGTTCAATGCAAACAAGCTAATGCTATGTAAAGAGAAAACAGCAGCTCTCAACTTTCATAACAAGCTCAGTAAAACTTGGGTACATTGCCAATTAAATTACGTAAAAACAAACAAAATCTAGGTCTAATACTACATGAAAATTTGAGTTGGGAAGCACACAGAGATAAATTTATTAAAAAGCTCAGTAAAATGTGCTACCTAATAAGGGCAGTCAAAGCCACGTCTACTCTAAAGGTACTTAGGGCAGTTTATTTTGCATATGTCCATAGCTTGCTAACATATGGTGTCATTTTCTGGGGAAACTCAAAAAACAGTGTAAAGGTGTTCAAAATACAAAAGAAAATAATTACAAATATGGCAGATCTCACTATTACAACTAGTTGTAAACCATACTTTAAACAGTTGGACATTCTACCTTTACCAAGTATCTACATAAATGAAACTCTTGTGTATATGAAAGCTTATTTAAGTGCATTCAAAACTAATTCTGAAGTTCATACACATAACACTAGAACTAAGCATTATCTATTTGTAAACATACACAGGACCAAACAAAATGAAAATAATTTTGCATATGCTGCCCTACATCTATATAACAAGCTACCTGAATGCATCTAAAATAGTGAATCCCCACAACAATTTAAAACAATATTATTAAACCTCTTAAAAGAATGAATTTTTAAATTTGTAATTATTGTAACACTGAACATCACATTTGACGTAACTTGTAAATAATGTATATATTTTCTGATGTATCCGATGTATGTTTCAATGGATGGTAAATAAATAAATGAATGAATGAACCCATTCTTGAATTAGTACATTTAGTTTATCAAGAATAGGAGCATGTTATTTATTTAGCACTTAGTACTGGTGCACAAAAGATACATTTTTTATATAAAATTGGGAGATAATGATGCAAATTTCTTGAGCTTCTACAGTAAACAGTTGTGTTCCGTGCATTCACAAGATGTCAAGCACAGAGTGATACTACGAGGGTCGTTTGACAAGTTCTTGCAATTGTCAACAATGGTCATCGCTAGTGCAACATGGTTCTGACACAATAATTAGCCATCCTTTATGAGTGCACACATGGCATTTCAGTGCTCTGGGTGGAGAGTTGAGTTGGGGTTGACTTATTATTGTTCCCGTGTAAGATATTTTGAAGACGGAAAACATTGAGATTCAGGCATGATAAAGTACTTTGTAATGAAAAGCATGAAAGCAAACCAAATTCATGCAGACTTGCTGAACAGGTTGAGACTCTGCCCCTTCATATTCAACTGTTGCTAAGTGGACCAATGAATTTAAATTTGGTTGGGAGAGCATAGAAGATGATCCACATAATAGTCAGCCAAGATGTGTCGTCACCCCAGAAATGGTTACAAAAGTCCACAAAATGGTCTTGGAGGATCACAACTGAAAGTGTGAGAAATTACTGAAACAGTAGCAGTATCATGTGAAAGGGTGTATCACACTTTGGCTGAGGAATTGGGTTAACAAAAAAAAAAATGTTCCACATGAGTGCCATGACTGTTAACACAAGATCAAAAACGCATCAGAGCAAATTTCCAAACAAAGTTTCCTGTTTTCAAAAAAACCATAACATTTTTGTATTGGTTCATGATCACAGACGAAGTACGGATCCCCTACTGTACACCAGAAACAAAACATTGAAACAACAAAAGTATGCTGATTTTCCACTTTCAAAAAAAGCAAACGCAATAATGTTGGCCAGAAAGTTCATAGCATCAGTTTTCTGAGATGCAAAAAAATTATGCTGATAGATTATCTTACTAATGGTCAAAAAATTATGGGAGAATGCTACACTAACCTCTTGGACCAATTACAGCAAAAGGTACGCCAAAAAAGGACATGTTTAGCATGGAAGAAAGTCATCTTCCATCAGGACAATGTGCGCTCACATATAGGTATCGTTTCCATGGCAGAAATACAGGAGCCGAGGTATGAATTGTTGCCCCGTCCACCTTATTCACCTGATATGGCTCCGTCACAATTCCACCTTTTCCCTAAATTCAAAAGTTTCCTTGGTGGATAGCGATTATTTTCAAATGAAATGATAGCTAGGATTGACAAGTAATTTGCAGCCCTGGAGGAATCTGATTTGATTTTCGAGATGGAATAAAGGCATTGCAACATCGATGGACTAAGTTCATTAGAATAAGAGAGACTACATTGAAAAATAAAAATACTTTGAATCAGGTCAGTTATTTTGGGTTTCATTCCGAGAATTCTCAAACAACCCTTTAATGTGCACTGTTTTTGTTCTTTTTGTAGTATTTAATGCCCGGTTTTACTACTTGTGGCACTGCAGGCGATGACACTAGTGATACATGGAATGAAGATGGAGCACCAGTGGAAAGTGATGGTGGGAGAAACCAGAGAACCCGGAGAAAACCCGCCTCTGCGCTGCTTTGTCCACCACAAAACTCAAATGTGATAGCTTGGAATTGAACCCAGGCTATCTAAATGAGAGGCAAGTGGTCTAACCACTCGGCCACAGCATGGCCAAACTGTTTAGCATGTCAAAAGCAACTATTAAAACACTAAGTCCTTAACTCACTAAGCCTCAACTATCAGAACTGCTTTGCCCGCCTAAATACTGCTAATGAAAACATAAGCGATACACTAACAAGTAGAAACTCCACCATTTTTAAGGAACACTGGGAGTAAAAGTTTTATTCAATTGGTAAAAAGAATAAAAAATTGCTTTTTTCATAACAAATATTTGCTGGAACCTTTGGGCATCTATAGGAGTTAATAATTAGCTGTCTTCCCTTGCTTCATGCTCTACAGCCATTTAAAAAGCATACAATATATCTGTTTCATAACATATTATTTCATTAAACAGCATTTTTCTGAAAACTATATTTTCACACTTTTTCTAAGCTTTTAAAAAAATATATAATAATTCAGTAACCAAACCTATTGATATATCCCAAATTAAAAGTTTTTGTCTGTGGTTCAAAGCTTCAATTCAGAAAATGCCAACCAATTTTCTTAAATTTTCAGCATTTGGGACATGTTTATGTATATATTTATGTAAATATGCAACATATTTACATAGTAAAATTTACAAAATTATATCTTGCAAAGTATTTATCAAATTTGAATGAAATGTGGTATTTGTATTAACACAACAGTAATACAATCATTTTCATAAAAATCTGTACAGAAATATAGAAATATGATTCCTAGTGTGCTTTAAGCTATTTACAAATGCAATGTACCTGCTTCTGCTAATTTGTCATCTTCATCTACTTGATCTTCAGGTTTAACAGGATTCTGCTCGGGCTGAAAAAAAAAAAATACATAAGAAGATAGATATTATGACAAACTAATTATCAAAGTACGCCTTCAACGTAAGCTTTTATAGTCATGCAATTAAAAATTATAACCTGATACCATTAATATCAAAATTCCATTCTCAAATCCAGCATACTATAAACCGCCCCCCCCCCCCCCAGCCATAATCACAATAATACTACAATAATACAGCAAGCAGCAACCATATCTACAGGTTATGCTTCATACCTTACCAGTCTAACAGTTAAAACTTTTGGTCACATGCCACACAGCAATATTTCCAATTCTGATCCTCAGATTCACCTGTCCTATGCTTTATGATTTCTCTGCAACATTATGTGGAATACTTTATGCATTTTCTTTCTTTTTCTCTCATTTCTTACTTGCCTCACAGCAAATTAAAGAACTTATATTTGCTCTCAATTTTGAGCAAGTTGCAAAAAAGTTAATTTAGCAAACTTCAGGAATGGCTATTGAAAACTTCAAAGAATTTGGTCAAGAAATTCTGTACAGCACATTGGCTGGTAAAGATTCCACTCTAACATCACAGACATGTTTGAGATGGAAAATACAGTAACAACTTCTGGACAATCTACAGATCACACTTAACCTTGATATACTTATTTAAAGGTATAGCTGTTACACAGATGTTGAAATTAATGCTTTCATGTTTTGACCTTCAAACAGAGAAAAGGAGAGGAGCAATTTGAAACCATAAAGCACAATACAATAAAAGTGTATAAAGGTGAACTGAAGGAATCAGACTGCATCATTTTTTTTTTTTATATTTTCATTAACTGGAACTGTAAATTCTCACATAAGCTATGATAAGCTGTTAAACCATGTATGAATGTAATTTATCTATTGTGCTATCACAGGTTTAACATGTTTTGTCTCTATATGGGGGGGGGGTTGGATCCCATAGGATAGATCTTTTTACTTGTAGAAGTACATTTAACCTATTTTCCCTGAATATTGCCAGCACCTTCAAGCATGGCAACACAGTGGGGAAATGTGGGAGATCTCTGCACATCAAAATGAATAGCTATACAAAGCTTCTGTCTTATTCTTACATATATGGACTAACAACTATTTTTACTCCATAGCAGTCATTCCAAATGAAAAGTGAGTCAACTTTGTATGGTCTTTTATGACTTCAACAGGTGTTGATTCTGGTATCCAGGCTTCAAGAATGTCTTCAGGTCCAATTGTATGAACTCAGAATTTATCTTGCAGTAGTTACATTCAGAATACCCTAACTAGAGTATAAATGAGGCAATGAGCTGCATTAATATTTCTTTTCCTTAGCTACTCCACTGTTAGCACATTAGAATTAATGTTGGCTACATTGCAAACTATCTATGGTGAACTTGATACGTAATCACTGCTGGTTTTGAACCTTTGTTGCTGAAACCTATGTAGCAATTTTCATTGTTTTCATAATCAGATGTTCATAGACTTATGGGAATGTGTGCACATCAAAACGGTATTTAGTAAACAATGTAATCAGATGTTTAAAAAACAAAGGTTTGCCAATTTTGGATACCATGAAAAATCTTCGTAAGAAGGTGTTAAATAAAATCCATCTTGCAAATATACTGATTCCTTTCATAATTAAGGTTAAAAGGAATGCTAAAACAAAAAGGAATAGGATCCTCCAACAAGTGGTGACCTTTTAACAGTAGAAAAATATGGATGTGCCCAACCAGAGACAGATTTACGTATAGGCACTGAAGGCATGAGCATAGGGGCAGGAACTTTAGGGGACAGCATGTTCTTTTTCATAATTTGTAATTTTAACAATCTTTTTTACTTTTTTAATTATTGAACTTAAAACTTGACAAAAATTATGAAATTATTTTAGCAATTGGGCAACAATCGAAATAGTATTTAAAAAAAAAAACTACTAACTTACTGTTTGGTTTCTGAGGCTTAATTCAACAATCACATCATGCCTGGGATCTTGATATAGCTTCACAACTTGAAAGAATAGACATATAATTGAATTTAAATTATTTTTCATTGTCGTGTTTTTAACAATTTTATTTTATAGTTGGAAAATATACCAAGCGTGTTGGTTGGTAGTAGTGGTTCTGTTAACAGTTGAAGGCTCACTAATCGTGTGGTCCTATTTTGAAGAGGCTAGGCTACTTCTATAGGTATACAATTCAAAGTACAATTATTCCTTTTCCTCGAGTAGTTGACAATCACATAAGTGACATTACCAATTTACCATAAGTCATAACATCATTAGTGACAAAAAGAAATGCTCAAAATTAAGTGGTGGTGGCATTTTGATATTTAGCTACGGAAAAGTGAGTTAGGGAAGCTAAAGTACTAACAACACTTTTTAGAGTGGACAAATTTTGCATGAGAAATATTGCTGGTTCTAGTTCAAGCTGTACTGATGACACTGAAGCTGTGGTGGAAGAAGTAAATCCAAATGCGAACAAAACAGTGATTCAAGATGAAAAACAAAAAGTTTCTGAATTTGTGATTCACATACAAAAACCACATGTCGAGACATGTTACAAAAACTACCGGTAATAAGAACACTATTAACCTTATTATAATGGCAATACTCCTTTCTTGTGTATATATTGAAAGTTACACAGGGTAATGATTAGTTATTATTGGAACCAGTTGAAAAATTCAATGCCAGAGCCGGGATTTAAACACGGTTCTCCCACTCTCCATGTGGTTGCTCTAACCATTGAGCTACTGTGACAACATGCCTGTATGCCACTTAATCTTCCAACTTTAGTTGGCACTAGTGCTACAAACTGTTGTCAGGAATCATGCTCATTCTTCAATCTAGTGCAAAATATTTATAATTTTTTCTCCTGCTCTACACTAAGTTAGGAACTACTTTTCACTTTCATGAAACCAGGAAGCAAAACAGTAAAAATGTTATCAAAACACATTGGTCAGGAAAAGAGGAAGCATATATAAGTGTAAATGAAGTTAGGGATATCATTATCAAGGTTCTCACACATGGTGCCAATAATGCCTGTGAGAAACCACTTGTGCAAAAATCAGGCTTCGGGCTTACTAAATCAGCTCAGTAAACTAGAGATAGTGTTTATGATAGTTTGGAATAACATACTCCAGAGATTTAATAGTGTAAATGTTAAATTGCAAAGTGTAAACATAGATATTGAATTAGTTCATGGATTATACAAATCACTTTTAGGGTTCATGAACTCTATTCATGACATGTTCAACTATTATGAACAAAAATAAACGGACTATGAATGCACCTATAAACAATCAAGAAAATGTAGACTTCATGCTGATGAAGGAACACACACTGAAGAAGTTCTGACTGGTAGGGTAAATTGAGAGTCAAAACGTTTTTCCCAATACTTGACAAGTTGCACACTGAATTAGCTAGGAGAAATGAAAGTTTTAAAATACTGTCAGACTCCTTCATAGTTTACAGTAATTTTAAAGATTGTTCACCAGAAGTAATTTCTGAATGTGCACCAAAACTCCAAGTGTCATATGGAACAGATTTGGAACCAAATTTCCCAAGCAAATGTCACTTCGTGGCATTCTTGAGTAGTCCCATAGGATTAGTGATGTAACAATCGAAATGAGTAAACTTATATGAAAAGAGGGGTTACAGACCATGTTTCCTACGGTTGACAATGCTCTTAGAATATTTTTGTGAATGTCAATTACTAATTGTTCAGCAGAACGATCATTTTTGGCTTTTAAAAAAGGCTGAAGTCATACCCCACTTTGTCTGCGAAGAGACTGAACGCCTTATCCACTCTTTATATCAAACGTGACCTCCTGACTGATGACCATCTAAACTATGAAAATATGATGAACAAGTTTGCTACCGCCAAAGCAAGATGGAAACTTTTGTGAGTGGTGAGTTTTTTTTCTTTTCTTTATCTCTGTTTTAATGTTTTCATACTGCTATATAAAGGTTTTTATTAAAAGCTCATTGTATATTCTTACTTCATAATTATTTTAAAACTATATACATAGATATTAAAACTTATGTTTGGAGAGGGGGTGCATATTATACATTGTGCCTAGGGGCACAAAAATGTTAAATTCGTCACTGTCCACAACGAAAATGTTTCATGCCAGGTAAAGTGGAAATTGATTAAGTGTGAAATTACCAGTTTTGGGTATAAAAGCCCAATATTTGATTTTCCCAAATGCAAGTGCAATTTCACATCATCAGCATAAATATGAATACTACCAAATTAATTTATTTATTTGTACAATTAGAGCCAGGATTCATAGCAAGCTCTGAATCTAACAAATATTCCTTAGCAAAAGAAGGGGGTTTTAGCAGTGATCAAAGAGAGCAAAGAATGCAAAATTAAACAATTAGTTAAATTAAGCTAAGTCAGATGTTAAAAATGAAAGGTTACAGACAAATTAATTTGACCGAAAAAACCCTTAAAACCTTGTGGTTAGATACACTTCCAGGCCTTATTCAAAGCATTTTGATTATTCCAGATAAAATTACTCTCATAGCAGATCAATGATGAAAATGTGATTGGTTAGTGAAGTATAGTCAACTCTAGCTCTGGAGACTTCATCTGTGATAGATACTGCCTTCTATTACATTAGTTATGTGCACAAGTTGAATTAGAATGACAACTGAGGCAAAACAGGAATCAGAGTGGACAACATACTCATAGCAGAAGCAGGAATCAATCAAGGAACAATAAGTGATGAAAATACTGTTACTACAATTTTCATTTTGATGCAGACTGTAAACTAGAAAAATATATTCAGTCCTGTACATGGCAAAATCAGGGAAATGAGAAGCAGCAAGCACAAGAGCAGCTAAGTGTTCTGTCACAGAAATGTTTAATGGTTGCCAATATTGCCTATTTGATAAAAACTACAGCTCAAGCCAGCTGTTTTTGGTAGACAGTGGAGCACACGTCTCTATCCTACCAGCAACAAAGAGTGATACAAAAAAGTAGCTGAATTTAAACTGCAGCAAACAGTTCTCAGATTCTAACCTAAGGTTAAAAGTTACTGACTGTTGACTAAGGACTTAAGATTAAACCTAGTTTTCAATAGCCATTTACTGCAACAAAGAATTCAAAAGGGTATATTAGGTGCCAACTTACATCATATTTACCTTCTGGTGTATCTAAAAAAATTGACAATAATATCCAGCTAAAAGTGCCAGATCATGGGAGGCAAGCATGTGGTGACTTGAAGGTCATTGGTCTGTTACTACGACAACAGAGAGGATGCAAAAAATCCTCTTTTCTTTGGAAACATGCAAGGGACAAACACTGGGAAGCTGTCCAATAGCTAGAGAGGCAGCAACTGGAACCTGCACCAAAAATTCTACTCCCTCCATTCCACAAAACTTGACATGATGACACAATTTGAGAAAGCACTTGATAAAAGTTGCCCTTGCTTCCGCACCAAGTTTCCATCACTGGAACGGCTAAAATCAGAGAGGGAATATTTTATGGACCACAGATAAGGAAATTGATGAAAGTTTAATTCAAAATTTTCTCAGGCTTCTAACCAGGTAAAAACTTGCCTTGATACCAACGTTTCGAAGAAGTGCATCTTCCTAGTCTTCAGGGTGAACTAATGAATTGAGCTTGCGGAGACTGGTATTTATAAGAGCTGGAATGAAGCTAAGATCTGATTGGTTCACGTGATATTATGGCCATGTTGTAACGGGTATTTAAGATGACTGAGACATGGGCACGGACTTCGTAGAAAATTATTTATAGCGGTTATACGGCTAATGTTTTGTGTTTGAGCACGGACTTGCTAGAAAACAAGCCTTGGAAGACTGCAGGTAGAGGATTAGGTGTTAAGGCTCTTTTACATCGCCCAGAAAGCTTCAGTTCTTAATTTAAGTTCCTTTACGGGAAAGAAATTTACCAGGCAATTAGGAAACATCAAGACCTACGCGAAAAGAAAGGTAAATTACTCAGCTCTTTTGCATTCTTATCCAGGTGCCGAGACAAGGAAATTATGCCCAAGTTTGTGAGACTTCGTTACCCAGTGAAAAATACCTCAACATCAAAGATACTTAGACGCGCCAGCTTAGCCCTGGTAAGGGAACGAATCAAGCATACCCGTCATGAACTGTCTATCATTGATCAGAAGCTATGGGAATCCTTTTGGATTCTTTCTAGCAAGCTTTCACCTCTAGATTGGGACAGAGTTGACCACTTGTCTTTTGCACAAGGCAGTGCTACTCTACTGCGATGCACTAAGCGGCAAACCAAGAAATTTGCAAGTCTATCTAAGCAAAGTGAACCGGTACCACCATTGGACACCAATCATATCATCTACAACCTTACCAATCTCCAGCTAGACGAACCTACCTCCTCCATTCTAGCTGAAGTGCTCAACTTCGCTCCCACGCCTAGGCAAATATCAGTGGCGGACACCATGAGTTCTATTGAAGCCGCCATTTGCCAACTTCCATCAGCTAGTGCAGAAGAAATATGCCGTGAGGTAGCAAGAGCGTACAAAAAGGCAACCCTAGCTACTTCAAACATCAGCCGAGAAGAAAGTAAGGCCCTACATTCCCTTCAAAAAAACGACAACTTGGTTGTTTTACCAGCAGAAAAAGGGAACGATGCGGTACTCCTCTCTTCCGAGAAGTACCCAGAAAAGGTTCAACTACTGCTGGACGAACCTGCATACAAAACCATTAAAAAGGATCCTACTAACTCTGTAGAAAGACGCACCATCCAGCTAATTAAGAAATCCAGCCTTCCTCCTGATGTTCAGAAGACGGTCTCACCATCTGCCTCCATACCTACCAGATTATATGGTCTCCCGAAGATCCATAAGCCTGGGATACCTCTAAGGCCCATAGTGGACGCTATTGGCAGCCCTACCTATCGCCTAGCTCGTCATCTGGCAAATCTGCTGCAACCAATAGTAGGTAAGTGTGTGCACCATGTGAAGAACTCCATGCACTTCGCTGAAGTTCTTGACAGCATCAAAGTGAAGCCATCGGACCTGCTAGTTGGTTTCGATGTGGTATCTCTCTTCACCAGAGTTCCCCTTGCAGAAACAATACAACTACTGTCAGAACACTTTCCACCTGGTATTACTGAACTGTTTAGTCACACACTTACTTCCACTTATTTTCTGTATGACAACACCTACTACGAGCAGACAGACAGTGTTGCCATGGGCTCTCCTCTGTAGCCAACTATTGCTAACTTCTATGTGGAGTTTCTGGAGCAAGAAATGCTTAACACAGCCTCATTAAAGCCTGCACATTTTTTTCAGGTATATAGATGATACATTTGTAATTTGGCCCCATGGACTGCACACTCCTCCAGATTTTCTTGCACACTTAAATAGCCTCAGATCACAAATACAGTTTACAATGGAAGTTGAGAAAAATGCTTCCCCCCCCTTTCTGGACATTCTGGTTACCAGAAAAGTGGATGGAACTCTTGGTCATGCCGTCTACCGAAAACCTACACACACGGATCTTTATCTCAACGCATACAGCTTCCACCATAAGTCACAACGAATGGGCATTCTCAACACATTGGCACATAGAGCATTTTCTGTATCAGATCCAGGCAACCTGCAAACTGAATTTCAACACCTAAAATTCACAATCCAACAAAATGGATATTCAGCCAAGGATATCACATCTGCGTTGAAAAGAGGCGGACGAAAAAGTAACCCCAGCAAGAACACTCAACAAAAAGACAAGCCAGCCGCCATAGCCTATATACAGTTTACCGGCAATTTTTCGGGAAAGATTAGTAGACTACTCTACAAATATGTCAAAACCATCCATAAGCCACCACCTAAAATCAAAAATTTGGTCAGGCCAGTTAAAGATAATTTAGCTTTAAGAGTACCTGGTGTTTACCACATTCCTTGCGAATGCAGCGCAGTGTTCATTGGCCAAACAGGACGCACTATTGCCACACACGTTTCTGAACACCAAAGATCAATAAGGCTTATGCAACCTGAAAAATCTGGACTGGCTGAACACTGTATAGAACAAAGTCACAGAGCTAACTTTACCAACACCAAGATAGTGGCTAAGTGTTCGAACTACTGGGAAAGGAGAGTAAAAGAAGCTTTAGTCATCTCATCTGAAACAAATAATCTAAATTGCGATTCTGGCCTATAACTAAGTTCAGCATGGACACCGATGTTAAAGAGCCTTAACACCTAATCCTCTACCTGCAGTCTTCCAAGGCTTGCTTTCTAGCAAGTCCATGCTCAAACACAAAACATTAGCCATATAACTGCTACAAATAGTTTTCTACGAAGTCTGTGCCCATGTCTCAGTCATCTTAAATACCAGTTACAACATGGCCATAGTATCACACGAACCAATCAGATGTTAGCTTCATTCCAGCTCTTATAAATACCAGTCTCTGCAAGCTCAATCCATCAGTTCACCCTGAAGACGAGGAAGATGCACTTCGGTAATGTTGCCGTTTAAGGGTCAGTTGGCCGCGCAATGCCACAAAACCATACCAACTTTAGAAATTAAAAACCCACTGTAGAACTAAGCGCACAGTGCCAAAGGAATCCAACCGGTTAACAACCACAAGATGGCAGTAGTAGCACGGTTATATGCATAGGTTATATGTTGCTAAATGGCGCATATAAGACGTATCCGAAGGGCGTGGCAATGCTAGCAGACGACGGCATCTATCATACACTATTACCCCTACTTATTTCAGATTTTGGTTATTTGAGGTTATGTGGTATAGGAGCTAGTTAAAGACGATTTCATCAAAACATAAAGATATCCCCATCTATGTCACACTGCAATTGCGGTACTCTTAATACGTTTGATCAAGTAATATTTTGGGTTAAATGGAGAAATTGAATTCACAAAGCTACTGTTAAATAAGAAGTTATCGATTGCTTTGTATCTTTTTAACAAAAACAGGAGCATTAGTAGTAAATAAAAATTATTATTATCAATAATACTAATATTATAATTTTGGATATTATAATTATTATTGCTATTATTAATATTACTATTATTGGTGGTGTTGGTAGTATGATGATTATGATGATGAGTATTATTGTAATTGTAATTATTATTATTATTATTATTATTATTATTATTATTAGTTGTGAAAATAACTGTCAGCCCAACCAGATCTACTTGCTCTTTGGTTATGTCACTCGTAGCCTTAAAAAAGGCTGTTTTGTCATTGAAGAAAATATGAAAGAGGTGGAGAACAGTAGGAGATATTCGGAAGAACAGTATATGCGCTCCCTGACGCATATAATCGCGTATTTCATGTTTCGGCATTTCGTGCACCTTCCTATGAATGCTTTGCCTCATTGTAAATTTATGGGTTTCCCCGCCTTGTTAAGGTTAAGCTTCATAAGGCATATACTGTTAATTGCAAATTTCATGCTTTCCACACTACCCTATGACTGCGCTACCTTCCCTCCTTTTGGCAATACCAACTATATATGCTCCATAATGCTAAACCTTGCACCTTTCATATGCAAAGGTTGGCTGCCTGACATTACATGGTCAATTGACCCTTAAACGGCAACATTACCTGCACTTCTTCGAAACATTGGTATCAAGCCAAGTTTTTACCTGGTTAGAAGCCCGAGAAAATTGTGAATTAATACGTCGCCAGGAAAGCTTCCGTTCTTATTTTGATGAAAGATGTTAATTTTACCAGCTCTATGAATGAAATTGAAAACGATGCGTGGAATGGATTCAGAAAGGTTGCTATAATTCTAAATATCTAAATTGGTATCAAAACCTTATCAATTTATCACTAATTAGACCTTTACTTCCTGTTATACTTAGCTTGAACAATGAACTTTGGTGATGCAACTGGTGATGTGCTTTAATTCTGCACTCTGAAAGGTGTGAAAGTCACCTATTTTTAATTACAATGCAGACAAAGTTTTTATTTGTAACTTAGCGTTAACCGATACTGCCCTTGCCTGCATAATCATTGTTTTATAATATATTGTTCTTCCAATTATTTAAATTGGTATCAAAACCTTATCAATCTTTCAGTTATTAGACTTTTACTTCCCATTCTCCTCCACTCGAACATGGTGAACTTTGGTGATGCAACTGGTAAACCTATTATTGAAGTACAAAAGCTTCAAGTATTAAATCCATTTCTAAACATCCTTAATCACAACCTAAAACCTCTATCTTTTGTAACATATTGGGTTCCACTTTTGCCTAAATAACTTCTGCTAACCACTTGATTTGCATCCCTTGAATCTTAATATATAAGAGTGAGTGCGAGTTCTTTTGTTATAAATTTCCACACTGTCCCAATTTCCATAATTAATGATTGAATTTTATGTTGTACCTACATAAGCTGAAAAGACCATCTGTATCTTTCCCAATGACAATGCAAATACGAGGTATGTCCAGAAAGCAAGTTCCGTTTCAATTTAGCTCTGCTGCAGCGCTGCGATTGCAGTTCCGCACATGCGAAGTAGACGCTCTGTATCAAGGAGAAGAAACATGCGCCATTTTGAGAATCGCTGTCAGCCATATACGCTTTGTTGTGCTTGTTTACAATATCGGTGTTCATTGAAAATCCCGCCACTTGTGAAATCAGATCTGTGATTCATTTTCTGAATGCTAGGAAAGTGAAGCCAATTGAAATTTATCGGCAAATTTGTGAAGTTTACGGACAAAATGCAATGAGTGATTCAATGGTGAGAAGATGGGTCTGACAGTTCAATGAAGGATGTAGTTAAGTGCACGATGAAGAACGAAGTGGGCATCCATTTTTTGTTACAGAAGAACTGGTTCACGCGATTGATGACAAGATCCAGGAAAACCGCAAGTTTACAATTAGTGCTCTCGCTATGGAATTTCCCCAAAGCTCACGATCACTAATTCATTAAATTGTTACCGAAAAACTGAAATTTTGTAAACTTTGCTCACGTTGGGTACCAAAGATTCTTACTGAGCAACACAAAACAAAATGGATGGGTAGTGCACTTCAGTTTTTAACCCGTTATGATGAAGACGGCGAAGAATTTCTGACACAGATAGTCACAGGAGATGAGACTTGGGTTTCTTACGACACCCCTGAAAGTAAGCGGCAATCAATAGAATGGAGGCACATTTCATCCCCAGCAAAGGTTAAGCTGAAACAAATCTTGACACCTCGAAAAATAATGTGCACAGTGTTCTGGGACTGGAAAGGCATCTTACTCATTGATTTTTTACCGCGTGGTCAAACAATCAAAGCAGATGTTTATTGCGAGACACTTAGGAAATTGCACTGCGCAATACAGAATAAGCACCGAGGATTGCTGTCAAAAGGTGTTGTTTTTCTTCACGACAACGCATGACCACACACTGCAAATGTGAACGAAAAACCTCCTACAGGGATTTGGCTGGGACATGTTTGACCATCCTCCATACAGCCCTGACCTCGCTGTTAGCGACTTTCATCTGTTCTTACATCTCAAGTCTTTCCTTGCGGTCAATATTTCAACAATGACGAAGAGCTGAAAGAAAATGTTTCCAACTTTTTGAAGACACAGGCGGCAAACTTCTATGAAGAAGGTATACAAAAACTTGTGCCACGCTATGACAAATGCCTGCAAAATTTCGGCAGTTATGTGGAAAAGTAGTTTAAGAGTTGTAGAATTTTGTGCAATAAATAATTATTCTGTATCTGTACACAATTTAATTTTATTACCAAACGGAACTTACTTTCTGGACGTACCTCGTAGCTTGAATAATAATTTGTATATTCATTTTTGCCTTGCTTTTGCTTTGTCTTTTGTTTTCTTAATATTTCTATGTGCATATTTACTGAGAATAAACAAGATTATATTGACATTACCTTACATCACTTAGCTTGCTATTATTTCTTCCTGAGATTTTCTCCATAAACGAGGCAGCTGAAATGTGACAACTAGAGGTCATTCAATTGCATTCATGAAAAATAATAATTATAAACTGTGGTGTTTGTGGCGGTTCAAGTGTTTTTGCATATATAGTAAGTAACAGTTTACATTGGTTACACAGCTAATATAATGTGTGTGTTTACGAAGTGAAAGTGGTATTTTATTATCCACTAAAGAGTAGGAGCCAAATTTTATTTGTTTTATTATACATTCATTTTAATAGCTAAAGGAATAGATAGTTTCTCACATAAAAGTAATATACTTAATGCATTTATTTTAAAGGAACTGTGCAAGGAAAGGGTAGTTGCTAAAAAAGTGCATTTAAGGACTGAAACAAATATTACCGTCCATGGAACATCTACAAGCCACAATGTTAGAACATGTTTTGTAGTGCATTAATTTTATCCATGGAACATCTACAAGCCACAATGTTAGAACATGTTTTGTAGTGCATTAATTTTAAAGGAAAATATTTTTGGATTCATTATGTATTTCATGCCTTTCTAGTACTGCAGCATATATGATTTTGCAACTCTACCAACTTCTTAAATGTTTCCTTTGGCCACAGTGATTTTTATGCTGACACTGAGCACTAACAGCTTCCAGCATAACACATCAAGTTCTGAACCAACATTACCAAGGTAGTTCAGTGCTATTACCAAAGTTAACCAGAAAGTTATTCTGTTATCATCAACAATCTAATCTTATACATCTTTGTCAATTATGCTTTATTTATACTTTGCTATGTTTGTTTAAATTACTGTATTATAATTTCATTTTCTTAAATTATTCTTATATTTCTTTAATAACACTTCATACCTTAGTAGCAGTTGTGTGAGAGTTGTGGCAGGAATAAGAGATGCTACTGCAAGCTCCATGAAGATGGATATCTTGACTGAAGTATATAGTGTGAGAATTGGGTTATTCAACTACGTGAAATTGAATGATAAAAAGTTTTAATAATGGAAATGTGAGCCAGCAGGATTATTGGTTTCTCCTGGTGATAATGTGTTTGCTGGTGATAGACGGCATTGAAATGAATCTGGTACTGGAGACAGAGGAAGTGATGGATGCCAAGAACTTGAGCTGCGAATATGTTGCAGTTGAAAAATATGGAAGAAAAAAAAAATGGGGTAAACGATAATACAGATGAAATAAAACATATGATCAAGATAATGGAAGGAGCCACTGAATACAATTATTATCAATATTGGGGAAAATTTAATTCGCTAAAAGGATGCAGGATTGGGCTAAGAGAGAGAACAAATTATCAGAATTTCAGGTAGGCTTTAGGAAAGGAAAGAGGACAGAGTTGATAATGCTTTCTTATTAAATATTTGGCTAAGTAAAGGGGTAGAGCTTATGTGACTTCTGTAGATTTAGAAAAGACATTTAATACAATTCATAGGGAGGCATTATGGCTGAAATTTCAGTTGGAAGGAGTACCTAGACAATTAAAGCAACAAAACATTTATACAGAGAATATGTTCTTCATAAAGAGTGATGTAAATAGGCTCAAGCCCCATGTTATGAAATATAACATGGGACTTGAGTAAGTGTCCAAGTTAAGACCCATATCATTTAATGCTTATGATATTTTGGAAGACAATAAATAACTGGCAAATTCCAGGATTATTATATGTAGATGATGTGGTGATAGGGTCTATATCTATTGGGAATTATTGAGAGCTTTAAAGGTGATTGGAAGATTTTGTAAATTTGGGGTTTGAAGATAAAACTATTAACCATCTAGGATTAAGATCTTCAAAAGGGGACATAAATTGATAAGGAAAGGAAAATAAAACATGAAAGGACAGGAGATAATCATGATGAGGAAAGTTGAATATTTGGAGGCTCAGACAAATAGTAATGGAAGATATGACCAAAAGAAGCCAGTATTAGTGAAGGGTAAGCTTGCTATGAAGGGAATAAAGCATGTTTACGTAAAATTAGTTGAAATATCCGGCATTGCTAGTGGTTTAACATTTTATTCCTATAACATTTAGCTTTAGGATGTCCTTTCCCAATATCCTTGCCTTTCTTTACAGGCATCTAAAAAGTATATACTCCATAATGTCTCGCCTGTAAATGTATTAATGTACTATTTCGAGACTGGCATTGCAAAGCTTTAGGAATTTTTTAAGGTCTATTTTAGGTCATTAACGTTCAATAACATATGCAATTTATACACAATTATCATTAAAACTTTGCTTGTTTTGGCAGCTTTGTTGTGCTATATGAAATACAATGGCAGAGCTGCCAACATTTTTCACCAAAGCTGCTTGTGTTCAATACTTTAAGTGAAGATGTGAGTGGAAGAGGGAGAGGTAACGGTGAGGGGGGAGAGGTAGGGGAGAGAATTTTTGTGCAATACAGGAGCCAGTTTAGCAAGTTTCATTCTCATTAATTCATAAATCCGCAATAGTGGCAAAATGGCATGCTTTTTTTCCCCAGAACACACATTTTATTAATTTTTCGTATATACTCAAGTGTCTTAACAGGGCCAGTGTGGTGTGTTGTTTCAAGTTATGAAGATATAGGAGACAATGGAGTTTATTTCAGTTTTAAATGCCATATTTGCTCCTGGGACAGTCATGGAGTGGTATCACACTGATTTCAAAAGCCAGTTAAAACATAATTAAAACTCTCAGGACACTACAAAGAAGCTGCTGTCCAGGTCCTTGACTTACCCAGAATAAACTTATAGGAATTAATATGTAGTTTAGTAAGTGCTGAATACCAGAATATTTTGCTAAATGCTTGTGATGTAGTTCTTAGTACAATATAGGAAGCACCTTATTACAAGCTATAATGCTGCTGGCTTTCAGTTAATATTATTATTTAGAATAGTTTATTTATTCTATTTTATTTTAATTACACCTTTACTCTCTTGCACTCTATGTCGATTTGTACTGCTTTATGGGAAGAAACAAAATCAAAGTTTTAATGTGTCACTGTCTCCAAACATATATAAAAAAAGAACAAGAGAACAAACATCATGCTTACCACCAAATTCACCCAGCAAAACCAAAAGTGATTTTCAGAAAATTCATATTCACCCAAAATTACACATTTACTTAGCTCTACAGAATAAATTCAGTTCTGGAAAAACTATTTGCAGCAACTCTAAACAAAAGAGGAGGAGTTATCAAATCTACTGCTGAGATTGTGACAAAAGTTATATAGGCAAAATTAAACAAAATCTGGAAACCATATTGAAGGAGTCTCAGATACAATGCAGTTGCCTACTACTTCTGGCCAACCAACTATAGGATCACACCATTTCACTAACCAATCACAAGAAAATAGAGTGAATGTCTGTGTACTACTGTGTTTGCTTGGGATGGACAAGTCATAACAGAAGAATGCATTAGCATCAAATCTTTGCTGCAAATATCTAAAAGAACAAAATAGTAATTAACAAAATCTCTCTTTCTGGATACTATTTCCAGGTCAAGAGCGGAGTTCTTCTTCCAATATTATTTTTCTGTTCCCTCCAAAGAGTCTAGTAATTATGACAGGGATGTGTGTTTCAAACAAATAAATTACATGTCAAATTCAAATAACTAATGAAAAGAAATAGATGGCAGCAAAAGTTGCTTTCAAGTCTAAACTGCTGATATGATCTAGATGATAAAGGTGGTTAATGTAACTTACATGTTTTACTTTCCGCTGAGTCCCTTGTTCTAGTCTGTTGCTTCCAGTCAGCTGATATTCTTTGTCCACCTGTAAAGCAATCATAAATTATTGCTCAATTGTGTATATATATATATCTGCAAATTCGATCGAGTCCAGAGCTACAATCAAATTCTCTTTTCCTTGGATAAATTATATCCCTTTAGCTCAATTATTATACTAATACCATACATTTTAGAATAAATAAATAATAAAAAATTAGTGCAGAAATAACTTCTAAACTATTAACAAAACTTTAATAATGAAAATAAAATTTAAGTGTTATTAATTTTTGGAAATGTAGATCAAGTGTTTCATACTGAAATGTTGAACAGGAAACTGCTTAAAGACATGTTCAGATAAAATAATATAGATATTACGAAATAGTAAATCATAGCTAACTGGTTATGAATAAATACTTAGGTATGAAGGGTTATTAAATAATTATAACAATGGTTCAAGAAAATTAAATTTTAATACAATAATTTATAAAATAGAGTATCATAATACAGTATGTTTGTTAAAAAACTTGGCCATCAGGAAACAGCCTGTGTGACCTTCACTGCATTTCCCCGCGCGTGCATACTACATCTGATCTGTCACCACACTGCATCAGTCTTACTTCTGTTCTAGTTCATTTCACATGTGAATAACATTAGGAATGTAGACCAGTCTTTAGTTTTGCTTGAAGTGTTTTCAAAATGCAATATACAGTACCACAAAGAGTGTTTACGTATGATATGTATGTAAGGGATGAAGCTACAAAAGTTGGATGAAAAGTAATGAGAACATTGCTGTAACGAAACACGTCTATGTACGATATGTGTGTGCTTGCAGGGATGAAGCTACAACAGTTGGATAAAAAGTAATGGGAACACTGCTGTTGTACACCCAGTGGGTTAACGAGCTGCCATCTGTGTTGACCAATCGCAGGCCTGATAGACGAGTTTGTGCAGCGAGCAGGGACAATATGCAGTCACTCTACTGCGGTGTGTAGACCACTGAACATAATAGCAATAGTGCAACCACCCAAACATCATGTTCACAAAGGTAGAGCAATGTTCCTGGCTCAAAACTGAAGTGGCACAGTGTCGGAGTATGCAAGAATGTTTTCAGGGACTGCATGAAGCTTGTGATGATGCACTGCTGCCATACAGTACAATCGCATGATGGATTAAAGCATTCAGAGTAGGCAAAGAAGCTGTGAAGGATAATCCCCCACATGGAGAACAATACTGTTCAACATTTGGATGTTGATCGCCGATGTACTGCACTTGAGTTGGCAGTAGAAGTCGGAGTATGCCACAAAACTGTGCACCACATTCAGCACAGCATTCTGCATTACCGCAAAATTGCAGCAATCTGGGTACCCCATGAAGTTTCGGAGGTGCGACAATGGCGCTGCTATGCAGTCTCATAAGATTTGTTGGGCTGGTACCAAAGGGAAGGTAACAACTTTCTGCAACGAATCACCACTATGGTCGAAACCTGGGGTCAATTGTACGAACCAAGATTTAAACACCAATCCAATGAAAGGATGCATTTGGTTCTCTTTGTCCAAAGGAAGTGCATGCTACACAAAGTACTGTGAAAGTGATGTTTAATGTGGCATATGACAATGATGGGGTATTACTGCATCACACTGTACCACCAAGGGTGACAGTAGATGCTGTCACTACCACACATTCCTGCATCTCCACTTTCGTCTAGTGCTTAGGAGAAAGTGACCACATGTCCTGGAACAGCACCCCATCGTTTTTTCATGATAACGCAAGATGCCACACTGCTGCTGCTGTCCAGGACCTCTTGCAATGCTGGCAGTGGGAAATTCCAGAACATCCACCGTACTCACCAAATATGAGTCCCCATGATTATGATCTCTTTGGCAAAATGAAAGAAACACTGCAAAGGATATGGTACAACACCAAAGATGAAATTATCCAGACAATAGGGCAGCCATTACAGGATATCAACAGAAATAGACATGCAGATGGTATACGATTCTTTCCAAACGTTTGGCAAAAGATCATAAATGATGGGAGCGGTTATATTTAAGGTGTGCAACTATAAGAATACATAAAGGCACATCAGAGTAAAAAAATAGTTCTCATGACTTTTTATCCCACCCTTGTAAATTTCCTGGGTGCGTGTTCCAAGTAGAGTGGCCATTTGTTTGCTTGTAAATGAATGCAGGGAGACAGGATCAATTTGTGATAGGAGCATGTGTTTATGGAGCAGAAATTAAGACAAAATCAGAGAAAGTTTTAGAATGGTCACCCTGAAAATCTCTTAGGTGTCTTGCACAAGAAATTGACATTTCAAAAGCTTCAACATGGAAAGCATCAAAATTTTTTACCATACAAGATTACTGTTGTCCAGAAATTTCCAACATTTCCTGTGATAAGTTATTATTTGTGTTTATTTTGACAATTGTTAATGTGATTTGAGATTTTATTTGACATCAATGCATGTGTGACTGTGTGACGGGCCATGCAACTGCCAGCCAAGTGTACAGTATATGACTCGGAGATGAACCGTGCACCTGATGGCCAAGTGTTGTAGCATACTTACTGTATAAATAAACAAAATATAAACAAGCAAAGAGTCTAAAGCTTCAAACAATATTCTCTTACCTTGGATAAATTGTACTCGTCTTTCTCCATTATGATACTATTTTCCAATTCTCCTTTTCAGTGTAAACCTGTGTTTCCTATAACAAAATAAATAAATAAATAAATAAATAAAAATAAAAACAAAACAAGAAAAAAAGAAAGAAAGAAAAAAAAAAATGTTGTCTTACACATAATCACTGTTTCAATTAAATAGAGTAATTCCAGGAGAGATGGCGCACTTTTTGCATTTATTTGCCTCAAAATGCTATTTTGCAATAAAATGTTAAGATTTTGTCCATAAAATTTCGTAAGTTAATGACTTGCCATAATATTAACATTTAAATAATAAGAGTATTACATAACTCTGTGAAAATCGTGATTTTGAAAAATGTAACATGGGAGAGACCGCGCACAAAATTGTATCAATGAAATAATACTGAAACTTTCCTATTTTATTCACAAAAAGAAGATAACTACAGAATAAGATACTATCTTTCATTTTCCCTCCAAAATCTCTTGTTTTCGATCGATCACATGTTCTTTTCTCTCACTGCATTCCTGCCACATATGTTACACATAGCTATTCTTTTGTACATTGTACAGTTCTCGTGTAACCACTTATTACACTTCACACATTTCACCCAGTCTTCTTTCCTTTTTGTAAGAAAATAATTTTCCCAGCATTCAACACATTTATTTGTATCTGAAGAAGGAGGATTTTCTTCAACTTTATTTTGTTCGTCATAACTGATATCTTTCGAATTTTTTCGCTGCACTAGTGCAGTTCTCTTCACTTGTCTTTCCTTTTTCTTTTTCTCCTTTACTTCTCTTTCCTTAAGAATAAATTGCTTTTTCTTCAAGTTATTAGGTCAATACCAATGCAGATCGTTTCCTTGTGTTCACTGTTTTGGGTGACAACTTTGGAAGAAGGCTCACTTCTTGAAGAATTTTAGTTGGACTAAAACTTTGAACAGAAGTTGAGGGCAAATCAGTGTTTTTTTGAGAAGTTTTAGATGTAGACGATGTAGGTGTTGAAAGCTCATGATCATTTGGTATGGCATCTGCAATGCAAAACATATGATCAGGTATGGCATGAGGATTCAAAGGGTAGATACCACATGTCCTGAAGCCATTGACTGCATTGACAATGGAGGCAGCTTTCTTCCACGCATTACCCAAAAGGTATCCCAGTTTAGATCCGGTCAGACCACACTTTCCTTCATTTTTCATTGCAATTTGAGTTTCTTGATTGAAATACTGCTTTAGTGGGCTGAAGAAAGTTTTGTCTAATGGTTGTAGAGCATGAGTAGTATGACTGGGTAAACACAATAAAACCACACCATTTTGATCAGCTACTTCCAAAAGTTCCAAAGATGTACAGTGGGAATCATGTCCATCAAGAATTAACAGATTTACACCAGGAGATTTCTTCATCAAAAAAACCTCTTTGAACCATTTAAGGAAGAGTTCTGTGTTTATATACCCTGATTTTGGATTCATATAAAGATCTGATCCTGGTGGTAATCCGTCAAGGAATTCTCTTTTCTTGTTTGTTCCTTTCATAACAAGAACAGGTGGAAGGAATCTTCCTTCAGCATTGTTGCACGCAATAACTGTCACTGTTTCTCCTTTCTCTGCTGAGGTCAAAATACTAACATTCTTTGAACCTTTTGCAATAAGAACTTTCCCTGGTTTATTAATAAGCTGTATACCCGACTCATCCATATTGAATATATTGGCAGGTTTGTTGAACAATTGATGTTCAGTCATAATTTTGTCAAGTAAATCAAAGAAAGCTTTCACCTCTTCACGTGATAGTCCTCGTCCTCTATTAATAGAAAGCCCTTGGGATTGCCTCATACTAATTTCAGGGTTTCGGTCCATAAAAGACAGTAGCCAGTCATAGCCTGCCTCTTCCTTTTCTTTGTTAAACGTGTGTTTTATACTCAGTGACTGAGCAAAGTGAAATGCCATTCTGCGTACTGATCTTCTGTCTGAAGCAAAACCCATTGAAGCAAGTCTTTTATGTGTTTCACTAACCGTTTCTCATTTTCTCTCCCAAAAACACCCTCTGGACCAAGAGAAATTTTGGTCAAAGAGTTTGAAGCCTTTCTTCGTCTTAGAACACTTTCTGGAATATCATAGTACCTAGAAGCCTCTCTGATTCCAATTTCTCCTTTTCTAATACGTAAGACTGCCTCACATAAATGTATCTCCTCCCATTGGCCACGAACAGGAACTCCAAGCTTCCTATGATACATTCTAGGCATCTTAATTCTGCAATTAAGTATATAAAATAAATAAGCCTAAGGTAATAAAGAGATTGCATTATTAATTACATTTAAACCATGTTACATAGCAATTTAACGCCTTAATCAGTATATTTTAAAGAAATGCACACATACATGTTTAAGTTATTTATTCTGTACCTTAAAAAGTATTGTAATGCAGATTTAGTTCATTCAACGTATTAATCTGGAACTAAATATGATACACAACTTTAGTGACTCGCATTTGAACGTTTTAACGTACACGCCTTTTCTCCCAGAGTACTATGCGCCATCTATACCAACTTTCAGGGATAGATGGTGCACCCGTCTATCATTCTTACAGGTTCACCAACATGACCGGAAATACACACGATGAACTCTATGAAGTCCTTAGTCACGTAAGTATTTAAAATTACATTGAATTTATACCTCTACTTTAGTCACCATGAGTTTAAACTCTAAGCGGAACAAGTTTTCACGGCGTGTATAATGCACTTACCTGGAATAACTAGTTGCAGACACTATAAAAACAATAAATGGAGAACACAATGTATCTTTCCGTAGAGTTCTAAAGCCACTGAACACCTCATAGGCTTTGGTGCGCACTCTATCAATTGATGGTTGAATTACAAGGACTGTGCCAACTCTCCCGGTGCGCCATCTATCCCGTAATTACTCTACCAGAAGCGGAACCTTTTTTTTTTTTTTTTTTTAATTACATGAGTATATTCAGGGGATGATAACATTAATTTTAACTCCATAAAATGAATAGTTTATGATTCTGTTACTAAGCAAACATAAATTATATTACTCCTTTCACCCTCAGTGTGTGAAAATATTTTATGGTTAAAATGAATCTATCCTTCTGTTATTACATACAGAAGAAGAACATCAAACATTCCTATTTAACTTATATGACAGTCCATTTTCACTATGTATACCCATCGTCAAAAAAAAAAAAAAAAGTAATATCTAGACCACCAAATTTGTCGGTCCTACACAGCTCAGTGCCTTGTATACACCATCCATGATATAGTTGTGTAGCGACAGCAACAAATTGTCACACGTTCCATATCTTAATATTACCAAACCATATTGATCAATAATTATTATCAAATACACAACTTAAGCTTCTTCAGCAACAAACTATCAATATTAGCTAGAAATATTAGTGACACAAGCCATTATATAGTTTGTATTGTATGGCATTACTAAACCTACCACCTTCCATGTGTGCTCACTGTAGCACTGTGGCAAAACATACATTACTTCTCTGCTGAGAGTCACAGGTTTGCTTCTTGCACATAGCAGCTATTTATTTTAGACATACCTATTTCATACACAACATTCAGTACAGTTAATAATATGATAGTGATTATGATGCTTCTTTAAGGATTTATTCTATTGAACAGCAATATGCTGCACATGAAAGCATGTGGTATGCAGAACGGTGCGCAAGCGCATCAGGCAGAAACAGTTCTCTCTCACTGAAAAAACTGGAATCTGTATGGTATGAAGAAATACTAAAAGTATTGTTAAGAAAATCAATGTTTTTAAAGCTTTTAGGAAACCAATTTTGGGCAAATTTGATTTTTGGGAGGTAGGAACGTTGTTTTTTTTTTAAATAACAATAATACTCAAGACACCTTTGACAAACAGATTCAACAGGAAAATGTCAGTTGCAACTGGAATAATGTGATGTTCTCAGATGAGGTAACATTTTCTTCCACACTTAAGGGAAAGGTGATTGTCTATCGTACAAAGAGGTCTCAATACGATGCAAAATACTTGACTTCACAATATTACACCATGGTCGCATATCTGTATCCTGTTGGAACTGGATATCAAGGGACGATCTAGATGTGCTGTGACAGCTTGACAATATACTGATCGGTGTACAGTACATAGTAATACTTGATAATGTTTTGATTCCCATAAGTATGAGATATCCTCATGGAACTGTTCAATTTGCGCAGGAAAATCATCCTGTCCATACATCTCAAAAGGTTTCAAATTGATTTTCAGAGGCAGGACATCAGAGTGGTAGAAGTGAAAATGTGTGGGTTGAGGTAAAAGGGGAGCTGCAATCCCTGTAGATAAGAGAAGGACAAAAGATGGCTTCTAGGCACAAATTCAAGAAGCCTGGCTATGCCTCAAAGATTGAGAGTTGTTCATACACCCGATATTAATTATGTTTATTTTTTGTGTTTTAGTTTTAGAAGATAATAGTTTATTTACACCTTTTTTTTTAGTTGTTTAACACAAGTGTTAGTAGGATTATGTTTTTATGTGCATAGATAGGCCCATAACTTCAAATGCCAAAGTTATATTAATGCAATATTATATTCTACATTTTCAGTCATAAAATTACGAAACATTAAAATGTGACAAGCACTGCAAGATTTGAACCTAGGAACTTATGAGTGGAAGCAAGGCCTTCTTAATCTCTCAGCTTCTGCAATGTTGTTTTGTGAACTGTTTTCAGTACTCATAAGTTAAGCATTATGCTGTCAGTCACAGACCACTATACAGTTTTTTCATGTGCATTGTGAACACAGCTTTTAGGAAGATACACAAAGTGCTTTGATCAACACCTGGAATATGGGGATGACTCGTTTTTTGTGTCCATGGGTGTACATCTTAATACAATCACCATCAAGCATAGAAATTTCTAAGCATTTAAAGCCAGGAGGAAAGGAAATGAAGTAAATTGTTTCTGGACTTTACACAGTGACATGGAAAGGAATAAAACCATCCCATCACATGTACAGTCTATTGTACTTGCAGACAGCACTCACTAACCATTGTTACCTGTTACAAATGATCCTTGGTTATGTATAGGGCTCGAGTTTTTAGGTAAATACATATTTTGTTTGCATCCTAATATGAACTTGAAACTGAGCTTAATGTTCTGGGTGTGTACACTAAACCAAACATTTTAAGTTTTATTGCACATAAAAATGCATATTTTCCAATTTTTATGTAGATAAATATTTTTCGTATATTCACATAAATTACAGAAAAATCGCATAAAGGAAGCTTTTTAAAATAATTTTCACATAATTTCATAAAATCACAAAAGCAGCAGTAGAATTATTTTTAACAAGTAACATACCACTTTTGCAATGTTCAATTACACATGCCTGATGACGTAATTTGTTGTTAATTATTAGCCGAACTGATAAGTCAGCTATAGTATCCCTTCAGTTTGAAGAAAATATAAACATCCTGCTTTCCTCGCAAAATATAACAAGAATTCTTCCACTGCCATATGCTTGAAGTAAACACCTGTTATCGTTTCACAGCCCGGCAAGTATATACACTGATACTTGTTAAACTGTATAGTCAATTAATCACTCATTTGTCATTTGTGAATCCGCAAAGTTCAGACAACCTTCCAGTTGTGTTGGGGAGTTGAATATCAACAGTTTTGACTTCTCGATGGATTAAACATGCCCAGAGTGAAAAGTAGCGCAAGATATCATGTGCAACAATATGCAACAGAATTTAAGGATATTTTCAGTTCTGAAGGTAAAATCCTGTGATAAAGCTATAACGGCAGACCAACATTTAAGTTGTAACAAACATAAGGCAGCTATTTTGCACTTTACAAAAAAAAAAAAAAAAAAAAAAAAAAAACAATATCTTATTAATTGTCCAGTGACAAACACTTTAGCAGGACCTTCTAAATTTTCAGTGTATTGTGAGAAAACGCAAGGAAATGTTCGAAAATAAAAGTGGATTTAACATTAGGTGAAGCGCTAACTTGTAAACCTAAATTTGCTTATGTAGGCATATTTTTAAAAAAGTTTAAACTTTATTTGTGGAGTTTAAATTCACTGCACTAAACTGGAATCAAATTCAACATCTGAAAAATCTGAATATTTGTAACTTCAATATCATGGAAGTCCAATAGTTTTTAAGCAGTACAAGTAGTTCAGGATGTGGAAAAAAAAAAAAAAAAAAAAACAATGTTCTTTCTGATCCTGCAGCACAAAATTTAAAAAGAAAATGCCAAGAAGTGGTTGAAAATAATTAACAATTTGGATTTAACATAATGTGTAAATTTTAAAATATTTTGGATAGGCAACACGAAATTATTGATGTGAATGGCATTCCAAGTTATAATTGCGCTAGACTTACTTCTTGCGACGTGGAGCGATCATTTTCGAAATTTTAGGCACTTCTCCGTCACAATCGTGAATCTTTCGGGACAGAAAATTTGAGGAAACATGTGTACATAACTCTATAGTATTTGTTGATCCCTCTCGAATGATGTCTGGTGAATACCACCTATTAGATCAGCCAATCAGATCTTTAAAAAAATATTTAATTTGTTTTGGCACATATTTTTTGCTTTTTAGCACATATTTTTAACATTTTTAGTGCATAAAAAATAAATATTTTCCAGGTTTTTAGCAACTAAAAATCCAAGCCCTAGTTATGTATATTCTTTTTAATCACATAACAGTTTGAAAAGAAATAACTTGAAGATAACTGGTTAAGATTCCCCATGCCTGTTTATTATGAACATTTCAATACAAAGCAATTTACCTGTACCAAAAGTTTTCTTTTGGCCAGAAAGTACATTACAAAACCAGGCACTCTGGGTGGCACCCACATATCTGGCATCCCTAGCACATGTGCACCCATACCCACACATGATAGCATATGAATAATCACACCCTTTCTCTGACATTGTGTTAGTGTAAAAGAAGCTGCACACCTTTCTGACTGGGACCACTCTCAAGTGACAAGTGGTGTTGGTTAGAATTTTGATAACCCAAATACAATGTGTCGAGTAAACAGTCATTATTATTATTATTATTATTATTATTATTATTATTATTCCTTCTCCTCTTATTATTACTTTTATTATTAAAATAAATATCTTAAATGATTAAATACTATGAGTTTGTCACATAAAATAGACTATAGAAAGTTCAAGCAATGTAAAAAGAAAAGTGACAAAACAAAATAATAAAATTAATATTGGTAACAAAATTGTCACACTAGTCAAAACTGCATTGGAAGAAAAACGTGCTCTGAAGCTTGGAGTAAGAAATTCAGGGCAAAATAAATATTCAGGGAGTTCCTTTAAATGAATGCAAATTGTATTTTAGTAATTGTGCATGCAAGGAATGTTAAAAGCTGTAGTGAAAAATGTTGAAAACACAGGCAATATACACTTAGAAATTGAGACAGCTGTTTTTAAAAAGTGAAGAAAAGATAGTTACAAGAATTAGAGGAATTACGGTAATGAAAATATTTAGAGGGATATATATAAAATCATCAAGTATTATCTAAATGAAAATTACACAGATAACGAGAATGAAATAAGTCAGGCTTCAGGTCTGTAAAATCTACAACAGACCATATATTTGTAATTAAATAATTGATTGAGAAGACTAATAACAATAATGATAATAAATTTTCACCTTCTTAGATTTATAAAAAGTTTATGACACTGTACCTTTACGAAAGTTGTGGAATCATCATTAGAGGATATGCTTATTAAATTAATCATTAATGCAATATAAATTTGTATAAAAATTCTGTTTCTAAAATCAAGTGAAATCATTTTGTTCAGTAATGAACCACATGGTGGAATCTGAAGAACAACTTTATGTTATGCATGATGCTACACTGATGTCATCAAGCATTGGTTTTATCACTTGATAATTATGTGTGTGTTATGGGGGGGTTATGGTAGAATGCAGTATAGCTCAACAGAAAAATGCATGGTTAATATGCCAAACTTAAAACGTCATGGGATAAAATCTCCATTAGTAAATATCAAAACTGCATAAAAACTAAAGAAATTGTATCTACACTAGGGACTTGATCAATGTGAAAGTACGGAGACAGACAGGTATAGTAGTCAAGGTTGAGGTGTTAAGATAGGGGAAGCAGAACTCTACCCAAGTTATTGGACTCCTGGTCGGAGCTAGAGGCACCATACCCCTCCTGCTGGTCAAATTTTTAAACAGTTCAGTTTAAAAAGGACTTGTTGGAAGACATAGCGGTAGTTGCAGTCAAAGGATCTCTTGCAATCTTATAAAATCCTTTATAGTATATGACTTTTTCTGTTCATATACAATCAATTGAATGTTAGTTATATAGACATTCTTTCTTTTGTTAAATTTCTGTATTATATGTATTCCTGAAGTATTTTGCATGTGCAATTATTTTAAACATATCTATATTTAGTATGCTTTTGTATATATTCTAAAATTGTTTAGTATGCTATGTCTATAGCGGCAATCCCAAAAATAGGGAAGTTGAAATTTTAATGAAGCTTTCTATTATTATTATTCTTATTATAATATAGAGTGGAAAAGTAGATGGAAGAGTTACTTGTGAGTTATGTTTTGCTCTGTGTTACCCAAAAATTTGATGGTTTTTGTTAAATGCACTTTGAGGCATTTTGAGTAGCTGGAACTTTTAATATACTCTACCATGGTATTCCTTATATTTTGTGACCAATTTTTTTTCCTTCACCAGGGTCGCTCTGCAGAAGCAGGCTCGAAGCAATGTTCCACCAAAGTCAATACACTGCTGCCACCTTACTGGCAGCTTCATTATTTCATCACAGAACCACTGTTTGGGGGTACTATGCACCCACTCGTGGACAGCTGCCTGCAATTCTTTGTCCTTGCCAAACCTTTTTTCTCACATTATGTACTTCATGCTGTCAAATAGAGCATAATCAGATGGAGTGAGATCCACTGAATAAGGTGGGTGTGGCACAACAATGAACCCTAGTGATGACAACTATTCAGTCACATTGCTGGTGTGCAGCTGCACATTGTAATGTTGGAGGGGCATTACTTTCAACCACTTTCCCTATCGCTGCTGTGAATCCTGCATCTAAGTCATATTAAGGGTGTAGCAGTGTATGCCACAAGTGCCCCAAAAAACGGAGATCATTTGTCTACCTGCAGATGGAGCAGCACAAAATTTTTTGAGCCAGGGACTTCCAGGATGTTTATACTGCATGGACAGAATTCTCTTAAGGTGTATGGTAGTTACCGGATTCTTCACCAGTTTTTCCAAAAATCAGGATCATTGTTCATTTCCAATAGTTGACTACAGACTTCAACTCCGTTCTCCTTCTGGACTAGTGTCAATCCCATGGAATGCAATATGCACAGCTTTTTTTTTACATTCAAATTGTCATGGATAATGGTATGAAGGACTGCATGGCCGAGTCCTGTCTGCAATTCCAATTCATCAAAGGTTATATGCCTATCAGTCATAATCAATTCAGACATAACTTCAACATTCCTGGGAGATCACAGTGTCAATGGACGACCAGTACTAACATTCTTGCTTGCAGATTCCCTTCCAGTGTTGAGCCCAGCACTAGCTATAAACTTTTTCTGTGCAAGAGTTTCTTGACCATAAACTGCAGTTACATATTTATGAATATCTGCTGTTTTGACTGCTTCCTTCCACAAAAACCATTTAGTCCATCTTTGTCCATGATAGTCGCCTTCCATCTTGTCCACGGCTTTCTCTACTTACAACAAACAAGCACTGTCCTTTCACCATACACTGTGTTCACAACTGCCAGCTACTATCTGCATGGTGTACTAGTATCATATTACCACCCTACAAGCAGATGCTCATAGACTGAGCAGTATTTTTAAAACAACGCAATTGTAAATCATTTCTGAACGGCCCTCACATAATATGTTAGTGATCAGTAGGGTCTGTGCACCATACTCCCTTAAGTTCATGTTGCTTCCCTCACCACAGGCAACTCATGCTGTGGGGAAGTTCTAGTGGGACAGTAATGTTGCCATATTACAAGAAAATAGTGGCAGAGGTTACAAAGGAGAGCAGAAGGCTTTATTATTTCAATGTTCTCAAATAAATTATTTATCCAATATAATTTATTTTGCATTTTTCCCCTTAGGTTTCCAATACATTTTAATGTTCTTTTCAAAAGGCTGAACATACAGAAGGAAGGTAAGTGCATGGAAGTAATACATTTTAATTGCCTTATTTCTGCACACATGAAAGGAATAAAATGTAATTTTTTTTAAAGCGAGGTAACCTCAGCTTTCCAATATATTTTAATAGGATGGGGACAGGTTATGAAACTTTATTTTGGCACATATGAAAGAAATACAAATTAATTCATTTTAAAGTGAAGGATACTTTGCATGTGATATTAATAAAATATGCTACTTATATATTCATTTAAATGAATGGTTAGTTTGCATGTGAAAATATTAGGTTTTAAATAAACAAATCATCTCAAGGAATTGAAAGTTTACACATGAAAGGAATGTATTCAGTTCCTTTTCGAATTTTAAAGGACTGTGACAAGGAAAGAGCTTTATACATGAAAGGAATATATATTCACTAGTAACGTTTGCAACACTGAGTTACATATGCAAACAACTGTGTAAAAATGCTAGAAAATTGCCATTATATTCAATTATTGGTATAGGGGTGAAGCATATACATCATTTCGGTTTATTTTATTTCCTAACCTAGAAATAAGAGTAACATTTTATAATAGCAGATAGCTGACTGAACAATTTCATATAAAATCATATTTAATTCATTGGAAGAGAAAATGTGTATATTTGCTATTTACACATCATTTTTATTCTGTGCTTTTAATAAAAATGTATGTGGTCAGAGAGAAAGCAAGTGTGACAAAGAGAGTATATATGTAACAGAGAGAGCGTGTGAGTGTATGTGCATGCACATGCGTGTTTGTGGGGGCAATAACATAGATCAAAAGAGAAAAGACCATTAAATACCAAACTTGGCTTTTACGTTTAGTATCTTCCAAGGATGTGACAAGAAGATTTTTTAGAAAATCCCTGCACAACAAATTATTGGAAAAATTTTCAAAAATGTTGATTTTTTAAAAATGGCTCAAATGATTTTGATTAAAATCCTGTATATTAAAGATATTTACATTCCAAATAAAATGTATATCTTGAATTTTCTGGGAATAGTGTCTGAAGACCTCTTTATTCTCCATGAATTTTGCTTTACTGGTAAACCATAAGAGATGCACAAACACTAACTGCACAAAAAGTGTAGATCTTGTCAAAACACATTATTTATGTCCTATATGTTTTTGTTGTGGAGGTAACTATTTCCGAGACATTCCTTGTTATTGGTTTCAATTGTAAAGTACTTATACTTTTCTCAGAGAGGAAGTGTCTGTTTTTCTTTTGTTCTACTTCTGGCAAACAAAGAAGCGATCTGCACTGACAATCGCATTACAAAAGCTTTTAAAACATTTGATCATTGCTTTAGCATAGTCCATTCCTTTGGTTCCCTCCTACCTAAAAAGAACTAAGTAATAAGAGCATTCTGTCTTGATTACCATTGTGTAGAAAAAAGAATAATCTTTTGTAAGAAGTTTGTAGAGCAGCTAGAGAAAGGCATGTGAGTGTAACATATCAGATGTTTCTATTTCAGGTACTTACCGCTATTTAAACTTGCCACCATCATGCTTGTTCTGATATTAGTTATTGTTCATGGACATGTATGTTTAATTTCTTTTTAAGCATTCTTTCATTTTGTAGTGTCTGTTTTGCATTCAGTATGTCCTGAGTACAATTCTTGGTTAAGATGAGTCATTCGGGTAATTTTTTTTTTCCTGAAGCTTTCCATTTTCTGAGAAGTTAAATGTTGGGTAACCATAACCTCTATGGACCCTGGGCTCATTTGAACATCATTTCATCCATTTCATTTACACATATACTCATATGACCCACCCAATTAAAAGACTTAACTACAGGGCGAAAAAATGTTAACTTTACACACATGTAATTGTTAATGTTTACAAACTCTTATCTATGTGTATAATAAAAATTTATGTACACAATCACATGACTTCCTCTGTCAAAGACAGCTTCAGTTCACAGAGAGAGGAGAGAGAGAGGACAAACATTCTCATAAATGGGAGGTCTGCAGTTCAGACCCAGCAAGATCATGCTCCCTGAGATTGGTTATTACTTATTTTAGAATTTTGTAATTGTTAAATTCAAGGGAGGTAACCTAAACTTGCATTTGGAACCCAATTTTCTTTTCCAAAGTATCAACAATGTCACCCCAGTGGTGGTATATGTCATGAAAACAGGTGCTAAACACTGCTAAAAAGTACATTCACATCAGTTACTTTATTCACAATCATTTACTCTTAAATAGGTTATACAGTTTCCTTAAAAACCTTCTTTTTTTAAAACTACTTTATCACTTAAGACAAAAGTTTTACAGAAATATTTCCATTACACATTTTGTTGCATAAACAAGTTGGAAATAGGAAATCAAATTTATAACTGTAGGTTTAAAAACGTATCCCTCTATGTTGTTCTTGATAATGCATTTTCTTTTGATGACCACGAGAAAAAATTGAATAACAATATTAAGTATAAAAAACTAAAAAGGTGAAAAATTTAAAATAATATTCGATACCTTGGAAATGGCCATAAAAAAATAGTTAAGATAAATTGTGTGCTTTACAGAGATCTAAATGTTTTTGTCCATCTCTGGTGGTTTACTGTTTATTAAGAGTCTGAAATTCCTTCAAAATGAAGAATATCTGAGGCAATTGCCAGAAAATTCAAAATATGGCCACATTTTATTTGTAACATAAATATGTTAAACTACATACAAAAGGTAGCTTGAGGTAAGGGATTTTATTGAAAATCTTTGTCGCATGTATGAAAGATGCACAACTTAAAAACCACGGTTGGTAATTTTTTTTGACTTTTCATTGAATTCACAAAACACAAATGGATGTTTTTGCAGAACTGCTTTTTGTTCTTTGAACCTCAAAAGATGTATTTGTGGTGACCTTTCCACAGTAAGTATATAACAAGTTCTAGTTTTTGTAGAAGTAAATTCAATTGTGGAGGAGTGAGTATATATGTTAAAAACAGCATAAAGTTCACTAACATAAATATTGCTCTGTTTTGTGAGGAAAAAGAACTTGAATGCAATTCAGTAAAAATACAAGATAGTGACATGCACATCATATTAGCAGGTAACTTCCAAGGTTTTATAAACAGATTAGAAAGAATTTCATATATTTACACTAAAAATGCTAAAATATTAATTTGTGGTGATTTTAACGTAAACACACTTAATGGTACTGAATTTAAGACCTGGCTCATTTCTCCACTACATACTTTTAACTATGAATTTACAATTCATTTTCTAACTAGAACACATATGAACACTGCAACCACTATAGACAACAGATGCAGAAAAATATTCCAAATTATACAGTAACTTCTAATGTAAATGGTATGCCGGACCACAATGGTCATTATTGTTATTACCTGCCACAGAAGCCAAGCAGACTGATAATAGGAAACCATCATCACAACAAGAATAATTAATGAAGAGCATATTAAAAATGTTAAGCTAATGTTGAGAAATGGACTAAAATCTATGCCATGACTCAGATAAATGACAAATTTGATGAATTTCTAAAACTGTGCTATTAGCATTTGAAGTTACCTTCCCCCCCCCACCCAAAATATAAACTCATTACAGGTTAAAAAGGCCAAACCTTGGTTTACTTCTGGTAATATGAAAATCTTGTGCAAACAAAAGAAATTTGTTCCTACTCTATCGCACAAATAATGATCCAAACACTAAAGCATATTAGAAAACATACTGAAAAATACTTAAAAAAAAAAAAAAAAAAAAAAAGTATTTAATGAAGCAAAAAGAAAACATTATTTGCTAGTTATTGACGAATCAAATAATAAAATTAAAACAATGTGGGACATAATAAAACTGAAACCGAGAGAGAAAACTTAAACAATAATATAGCTCATGAAGCTACTGGAAACGAAAAAGTTGGTAATCACTATGCCATTGCTAATGCCTTCAGCACTTACTTCTTTAATGTAACAAAAAACATTTCAAACAGATCCAAACAAAACCCCAGTGTACTAGAAATGCTAAAAGAGCATATCACAATATAAGTTGTAGATTGAAACGGCACCACACAACTACCAAAGAGATAGAAAATATTATTACCTCTTCAAAAAGCTAGACCTCCTATGGTTGGGATGAAATAATTACAAAATTATTAAAATGTTGCCTACTAGAGTTGAGTAAGCCTCTTAGTCACATATGTAATCATTCTTTTTTGTCAGGAATATTTCCAGAAAAAATTAAATACACCATTGTTAAGCCTTTATACAAAAAGGACATAAAACCCAGACAACCAATTATAAACCCAACTCACTCCTAACACCCTTTTCTAAGTAATGGAGAAAGCTGTATATAATCGGCTTCTAAGATACATGGAGTTAACCAATAGTCTTTCATCACCCCAGTTTGGATTTAGGAAAAAAATGTCAACTGTAAATGCCACATAAATGCTAACTTTTGAAGTAGTAACAGCCTTGATCATAATTTATTATTGTTAACATTAAAATCTAATGGTCTTAGTGAGACCATAATAAATTGGTTCAAATCTTACCTAACAAATAGAATCCATAAAACCAGGATTAATGGCTATGATTCTGAACTGGATGTCATTACCAAAGGGCCTCTCAAGGTTCTAAACTTGGACCTTTGTTGTTTTAATATTTATAAATGACCTGCAAAGTAATCTTGGCAAGGAGTCAATTGCTGTACTTTGCAGATGACACTGGTGTGCTCGTGTCTGAAAAGTCACATAAACAGTTAAGAGATTCTGTCAATAAAGCATTTGAACAGCTCAACATTTCGTTTATGGCAAATGTGCTATCATTAAACTATGATAAAAAAAAATGTTCCTTCAATTTTTTTTTTTTTTTTTTTTTAATGATTTATTGATCGATCAGCGCATGTGCGCTCTACAGATCATTGATTTTAGACATTATTTACATGCATGGTACTGAATAACATTGAAATGAGGTAAGCCCCATTGGGCCCCTCATAAGTGTTTTTATTTTACAGAAAGTCCTGCTGTGAGAGCTGGTCCAGTGGTAGGCGACTCTTGATGTGGTTTGGATAGCTAGATTTTCTGCCAAGAGAATAGTGAATGGCTCCTGAGACATATTTTGGCTTGCTGTAAAACTGTTCGGCTTGTGAAGAAATTGACTGTTGAATGATGCTGATTCCAGTTTCTCTATGTAGTTGACTATTTCTGACAAACCATGGTGCATTCGTTGAGATTCGCAATATTTTGTTTTGAAATGTCTGGATACGTTTGATTTTATTAGGACTAGTTCCTCCCCAAACTGGACAAGCATATAGTAGCAGTGGTCTTAATAGAGTCGTGTAAAGTAGTGTGCAGTTTTTTAGTTTGAGTGAAGATTTTTTGTTGAGGAGGGGGTAGAGTTTGGCCAGTCTTGCTAGGGCTAGTTTAAGTTTGTTGCTTATATGTGGTTTCCATGTGAGTCGCCGATCCAGGAGTACACCGAGATATTTCACTATCTCTGTATTAGTTTTCCAGGGTATCTGTTTCGCTGGGAGCGTTACTGGTGGTGGAAAGTTCTGTCTGCATAGTGTAAAGATCATTGCTTCACATTTTTGCTGGTTGAGCAAAATACGCCAGTTGTCAAGCCAGGGTATAATTAAGTTTAAGGCCTCTTGAAGGTTATTTCTGGCAGTGTGGATATTGCGATGTGTTGAGAAGATTGCAGTATCGTCCGCATACATAGCGATTTGAGCTGTAGACGTTGCGGGCATATCAGAGTTGTAAAGGTTGAACAGATCTGGTCCCAGGATAGATCCTTGAGGAACTCCGGCTGTTATAGGTTTTGTAGAAGAGTGATAACTACCTTTGCGGACTGAGAATGTTCGTTGTGACAGAAAGGAGGAAATTATTTTATAGAGGTAGTCTGGAATGTCTTTGATGAACAGTTTGTATAGACGACCCTGATGCCAAACCCTGTCGAATGCCTGAGTGCAGTCAAGGAAAGCTGCAGTTGTGTGTTCTTTCTTTTCGAAGCCTTGTGCCACTTGCTCTGTAATCCAGAGAATTTGATGGGTGGTTGAATGTTGGCGACGAAAACCGAATTGAAAGGGAGGTAATACTGATACTTCACTGAGAAATTTTGTTAAACGCTTCAGTATAATCTTTTCATACACTTTGGACAGAGTTGGTAGCAGACTTATAGGACGATAATTGTTTGGGTCTGAGGAGCTTTTCCCAAGTTTATGAATAACAATAATTACAGCCTGTTTCCAGATACTGGGGAAGTAGCCCATACGTATCAAACTATTGAAGAGTGAGGCTAGAATAGCAAGTACTTTGCGAGTCAGATGTTTTAATACAAGATTTGTAATTAGGTCATGACCAGGCAATTTCCTTGCTGGCAGTTGCTGGATTATGAACAAGATTTCTTTTGGCGAGGTAAAGTCAATGGGGAGTGGAACAGTGGTATAAGAACCAGGAAAACGCTCAATTTCGTGGTTGAATTCTTCGTTAATCACTGGGTTTGGGCTGAAGATACATTGTAGAGTATTTGCAAATAGTTCCGACTTCTCAAAGTCGGTTATGTAGTGTTTTCCATCTTGTATTAAGGGTGGAATAAGCGTCGGTTCTTTTAATATTCTTTTGGTTTCTTTCCACAAGGATGAATCTTCTGGTGAAATGGTGGAGAGGTGCCGTTGGCAAGTCGAGTACCGGTACTCATCCATTTGTTTTTTTACCTTTCTTGTTGTTGGTTCAAGCGATGAAGTTGCCAGGTTTCTTTGTACTTCAGCCAAAGCCGGCGCATTTTGTGTTTTTCTTTCAAGAGAGATCTGATGTTAGAAGGCAAAGCTTCGTGATAGGAGTTCCTTTGTTGCTGAGGTCTAGCTGGAACTGTGGATTTGTCTATGGCTGAAGTTATGACTTTTGTGTACTCAAGAATTGCTGCTTCTGCATCACTGGGACTTTTCAGATTGCACGCAGGTTTTAGCTCGTTATCAATTACATGTTGGAAGGTTTTCCAGTGGATGAAACCTCGGCTGCGTCTCCTAGTGGACTGTGGACGTAAAATCAGATTGTCGTCAAATGATATCATGACTGGGGAGTGGTCGGAGTCCATTTCAGGTAGAACAGCCATGGTGAGAAAGCCTGATACATTTTTGTAAAGTACTATGTCTAGTATATCAGGTGCTACATTTTGCCTAAAGAAAGTAGGACCAGGTGGGGCTCAGATGTTCACTGCATTGCCTTCAGCTGCTGTTAATAGTCATCTTCCCTTTGGAGTTGTCACACGGCATCCCCATGTTTCATGCTTACTATTTAGATCTCCCACGAGAAGAGTTGGAACTGTGTCAGAGAATATAGTAGTAATATCCTGGTCATTGAGGTAGAGTCCTGGTGGCTTGTATGCTGAGATTATTGTCGTTTTAGTGGAGTTTTGCATGGATATTTGAACTGCGCAAGCTTCGAGACTAGTTAGTTGGGGTAGTAGGACCGAGTAGTGGTGTATTTCCTTTCGAATGAAGATGGCCACTCCACCCGAGGCGACGAGAGCGTTGCGATCGGACCTATACGCTGCATAACCAGGTACTGAAAACTTTTCCTGTGGTGCTAGGTGAGTCTCAGTGATGCAAGCTACTGCAATGTGTCTTGAGATGAATTCCAGAAAGGCTTCCTGCTTGGCTTTGATTCCGTTAGCGTTTCAGTTTAGTATAGTTAGTTGAGAGAATGTATATACTTGATTTTTAGTGGATAGTTGGAACAAACAAACTTGCAAAAAGCTGTAATACAAAGGATTTGATTTTTGGTAGATATGGTGCTAGAAAATTAATAGCTAGCTGAATAAGGTTTCCAGTGTCACCGGAGGAAGAAGCAGAAGAATTATTTTGTGTAAATGCTTGCTGAGTGGAATGTCGATAACTTTTATCTTCTGGAGGAAATGAGCGTGGCCACTGAGGAGTTTCAGGAGCAGAACAGGAAGAAGTTGGTGTTAGCTTTGGAAAATTCTCCAAGTTTACCTTTGGTGGTGTAGGTGTTTTTACGGGTTCAGTTACAGTTGCATTGGATTTATTTTTTAATTCCAAGTAAATACGACAACCTCTAAAATTTGCCGGATGAGCTTCTCCGCAGTTCACGCAGGAGGACTGAGTATCTTTGTGTTTTGGGCATTCAGTGAAATGATGGTTAGAGGGACACTTTACACATTGAGGTGCAAGTCGACAGAAGTTTTTAGTATGCCCGTAGCGCTGGCATCGTGTGCATTGTGGGATGCTTGTGGGTTTCTTAAGATATTCAACTTTTATTAAAGCATGGTGAATGTGTTTGAGTTCAAAGATCTTCTTTCCTTGTTCATTGTTTTCTAATTCAACAGCCCATAGTGACTTAGGTTGACGATCTTTGTAAAAGAGTCTTGTAACTTTTATCACTGGTAACTTCAGAGTGGTTAATTCTGTGGTTATGTCATCGTTTGTAAGGGAGTAGGGAACATTTCTCAAAATAACTTCAAGTCTTTTGAAATTTGGGTCATGGAAGGTGTGAAAAGGGAGCTTTGATTCTTCCAGGAATTTTGTAAGGGCTTGGAAGTCGACTGAAGTTGTATTTATCTTAAGGACTTTATTTTGCTGTTGTGTTGAGTAGTCATATTTTACAACAGTACCTATGTCGCGGATAATCTGCTGGTGGTTGTTCACTTCATGGAGAAAAATGGGTGGGATCCTGGTTTTAGAGGCTGTAGTAAAATTTACTTCAGCGACTGTGTCGTTAGCTTCCTCCATTGTTTCCAAAGGGGAAAATTTATTATGTATGGAGGTTAAGTCCACAATATATTTAGAGTTTACAGCTGAGACTGAAGTTATATGCTTTTTGTTAGGAGTGAAAAACCTGTCACTTGACATGGAGGCATTACCTTGATTGAGATCTTCAAGCAAGTGTTTATGAACTAACTTGGGTGTTTGTAAGATTGAACGAGATGTAGTAGAAATTTCCACAGGATTAATAGAATGTGAATCTGAGAATATTTGTTCTTGTTGATTAGATTGCATGGTGTTGGCAACCAGACAAAAGACAGTCTGCTTTGCAGACAAATGACGATCTGCTTCGCAGACAACTGACAATCTGCTTCTTTAACAAAAGGCAATTCTGAAGAGAGCTAACCAAATGAGATTAAATATATAATAAATAATGCGTTATATGCAACGCATGGAATTCCTAACATTTACACTGCTTGTTAAAGGTTTGGGGATAACTTCTATAAGCGAAATTACTTACAGGTTTAGCTGGTTGTGAAATATTGCACTTTTTAATAACACAGAAATAACACTATTAAAAGCTGTGCTCACCGCCTCCTGTCTTCCTTCAATTTAAAGCCAAGCATAAGCAAGTACAGGAATATCAAAAATAAGATACAACAATAAACTATAAGCAAAGTATCAGATACTAAATTTCTAGGGCTCCAAATGGATGAAGAGTTCAGCTGGAGAAATCAGATAAAAATAATGTTAACAAAATTTGGCAATGCATGCTTCGCATTAATAAATTTAAAGAATCTGCTTATTGAAAACACCTTAAGAGCAGCATATTTTGCTTACTTCCACTCGATGATGAAATTTGGAATTATTTTCTGGGGCAATTCAGCAGACAAGTGTTTATGTTTCAAGGGACATATGTATTATTTGTGGCTTTGCTTCCTGGCATTCTTGTAGGCCATTATTTAGTATTCAAAAAATTCTTATTCTTGCAGGTGAATACATACATTCTCAGCTAAACTATCTTGCAGATAATTACTTAACTTTACAACAAACCTTGCTGTGCATGATCACAGTACAAGGCAGTCAGGTAATTTACATAGACCAGTAAATAGCTTAAGGTAATTATTTACAAGTTGGGCCGCTAACTCTCTCCGCTGCGACTTATGCCAGTTTTACACTCTAACGGGACCAGTGTGGTTAGAGAGGGATTATGGGTGGTGAGATGGTTTAAAAAACTAATGTTGTATCCATTGCGCTATTAGGAGTTGTTGGAAATATCGATGAGGTACTACCACGATATAAAATTAGAAACATAAATTTATATACACACACTAACCTAAACGGATTTGAACCTAACCTCGCGCTAAATTTGAAATCCACAGGCTTTGAGATTGTCATCATAAATACAAAGTCTATCAATCGCACTTAGTTTCATTCGATTTTAGAGCGGCCGAAGTTCTGCATAATAAAATTCACTGAACAGCTGTATCTGCGTGAAACATACCCGTCATACATCAGCACTGCGTCTAACGACATATGCCGGTGTTGCATACCACAACACTGTTCGCCTACCACCGACAATGAAACTCAGGTTTTTCGCACTTTAGCGTGTAGTATTATTATATATTTACATTGCAAAAGTACTACAAGACTTCTTTATTTATATTCTACTCCTTCTAGGCAGCATACTTCATAAATATTCACAAAAAAGGATCGCTACGCTCACGTAATAAATTAGCGTCTAATTTAATTACGGAGCTTTTCCGATAAAAGAAATTGGTGAAAACGTAACAAGTATAAACCAAACTTACGGTCAAACCATAATTTGTTTAATTTCTAGAGGGGCCCAAGTTCTCTATAATTACCTACCTTAAAATTGTTTCAAAAAGGATGTTACTACTCCGCAATAAAAATATATAACAATCATCCAAGTTATCTCAAGCTATTAGGCAATCACAGACAACATAAAATATTTAAGACAAATTTAAAAATGTTCTTATATACTCACTACCCATATACTGTTGAGGAATTCCTTAATATCCCTACAACAAGTAAATATTAAATGTATGACAGATGATTGTAATTTATAGCATGTTATGTAGCTTTACTCTTGCAGTGGTGGTGGCTTAAAAACAAAACAAAAAAAATATTATTCATTTTCTCTTCTCTTCTTTCTTTGCTAAAAAGATAGAGAGAAATATTAGTATTATTGGTGATGGATGTTCTATTGGTTATGATGCGTTTGTATGATGTGTTCAATGTCCCTGAGCTCTTGCTCAAGTGGGTCCAAATGAATAAACACAAACAAATATGCAAGACCTTCATTTAAAAGAAAAGTATGTAGGAGCAAAAGCAAAAATCACAAGTAATTCTGCACAACTCTACTAATTCTGGTAAGTGATACATGCAGTACCAACTTCAGAAGGGGGTAGATGTTATGTTTTCTGATAAGGCGAAATGAAACTAAAATGGTACAAACATGATTATGTAACTCACACAGAAATGAAAAGCAATAATACTTGGAAAGTAAACATACAGCTCAAAATGGCATAAGTAATGTTTAAAGCATACCTGAACTACAGAAAAAATGTTCCTGAAATAATTTGGGAAGCATTAAGGACATGTGAAATTTTACAAGTACCACAAATTACTCCATAGGTAGGTTAGTTTGGAGTGGAGCAATATCTTGTAAAGTTTTCGTAAAAATGTTATCTTTGGAAGATACTGAACTTAAATACCAAATGTAATATGTGTTGGACTTTTCATTTTTACATTTTTGGCACACGCATATACACAGCAGCTGGGATCCAGCCATTACATTTTTCTGAAATCAGTACTGTGTTTAGCACTTGCCAGAATATTAACATCTAGAGTCACCATGCAGAATTATCCGGAGGAATGTAATATAGCATACATGGCCAAAGGCCATGGAGCGACGTCAGGATGTAGCCAAGGGTAATGCAACACTAAACCCCAATGAACCATGACATAGCAGTGGAATCTAGAGGCCTAAACCCACCCTCCCAACTACTAAAATTGTCACGTTGTCATTACAGTGACATTTTTATGTGTTAGCAACATTGATTTATGCTATTTTTGGCACTCTGGTAATCACATACAATGGTTACATCACAGACACAAAACACTCTTAAGAAGTAGTTTTAAGTGGTAGGTAAAACTTACACTGGCAATTCATATTTGAAAGTGCTGAATATATTAAGCTCTTAAGGATGTGAAATGTGCCAGATTGCCATGGTTTTGACTCCTTCTTGGGATCATTGGGGTTTTAGTTTCATAGATCCCGCTGCTACGTCTGTTGTCGTTCCGCAGTCGCGGCCTTCAGCCGTAACTCCTCTTACTAAAATTCCCTCGGCTACGCTTTGCGGATTAGGGCCCTCCATCTTGGGCTGCGCATTAATACTGTACGATGGTTACACCACTTGGCATTACTTCAACACGTGGGTACTTTCGTTATTCGCTTTTTAGTGACTTACTGGTCTGTTAAAACACCAATGATCCCAAGAGGAAGTAAAAAATTCGGCAATCTGGCGGCTTTCACATCTAAGCACTTAAAGTTTTCAACGCTTTCAAATATGGACCGCCAGTAGAAGTCATTTGTACTACTTAAGACAGTTGTGGGGGTGTGTGCTGCTACCATTGTATAGCTTTACCATCACGATTTAAGGCCTAGGACCCTAAACGTTTATAACACATCGGTAACTACAACGTGGCTCTAATGGCAGAATAACAGAAATATTAAATCCACATCACGCATTGAAAAACTGCCAAATGTTGTAACCAACGTATATAAATTATGGGGCTCTTAGCACACGAAGTAGTTAATAATTGTGTTACTTTGGAACACACATGTAGAATCGCACAGAAGGGTGGGCACTATGACCGCCAAACATCCCCTGCTTTATTTAATCCTTACTGCTTTAGGAGTACACTGGATATAACTCCGGAATCCATAATTATTTTGGAAGTAAAACTACTCCAGAGTTAAATCACTATTTACAGCACTTTATTAAAGTTATTCCTGTATTTACATGTATAACCTTTTATAATCCCACAAGCATTAAATCACAAGTAGTCAATAAAGGTTTGACAGTTTCTTTTAATTAATTTTTAAACCCATAACTTACCTAGCTCACTAACGTTGTCAACACTACACAAAACCAAGAGCCACTCATAATTCATATCTTCATCCCACAGGACGGAGTGGCGACATTGTCATGAACTGAAGCTAACCGCCATCTTTTGGCTAAACAAACTACAACATACACCATACGCAACATCTGTTAAATTAATTGTTATTCCATTGTTATTTGAGGTAAAGAACAAAGGACAAGGGAAGGGGAGAGATTTCTAATTGAATGAATATTTAATATAATAACATTTTTTGGACCAGCAGAACTTATTATTGATAAATTGGTATTATTGAATTAAACTCGCGGCAAGGTCGTAACCATAGATCGTATTGCTGCATTCACAATGAATAGCAAGCGCAGACGCAATGTAAGCGCAAGAGTTTGTACTCCTATTATTTAATGTAAACATTCACATAGAAAGACGCAACGCAACGCAAGAGTTTGCAAACTCCAAACTTTATCCTTGCGTTGCGTGCAAAGAGGAAGAATTCTGCTTCTTTTCTCTATACATTGCCCATGAATTCAATAACAAACGATCACACTGCAAGATTTTGCAGGGCCTGCTGTATATGCATGCTCTTCTATTTGCCCGTACCGCCCCATTTCTAATCTTTTTCAAGAGGTTATGATAGTCTCCTTGCGAATCATTCTTTAATTTAATGGATGTAACTATCATCTGTGTATATATTTACTGGTTCTCATAAATCGAAGACGCAAAGAAATAATTCTTAGTTCATTAAATGTGTAGCTTTATCACTTACTACAGTCTCTATGCTTGTACTATTTTCGGTAATTCTGCACAACGGCTCAATTAATTCTGCTGTCTGTAAAACGAAACTACCGTGTTGGTATCTATAGTAGGAAATATAAGTGATATGTGCGGATTGTGGTGAAAACACAAGTTATTTAAAATCGGTTAATAAATAGGTGCAGAATTACCCTGATGTACGTATAATTTGGCGGGTATTGAATTCACGGTCTTTACTGAATCTGAATTGAAAACCTTTATTTATTAACCGATTTTAAATTACTTTCTGTGTTTTCACAGAATCTACACGTTTCACTTTGATTTCCTGCTATAGATACCCGACGTATCTCCGTTTATCAGACGGTAGAATTAATAGAGCCGTTGTGCAGAATTACCCTATTTTCAATATTTTTGAATAAGCAATTATTATGACGTCTGCCGCGTGCGTCAGTTGTTAGTATGCAATGTATTTATTTTGTAACAGATTGAGTGAATTTTCTTATGTGGTAAGTTTGTAATTTGCGGAGCGCTTGAAAGATATTCGCATGTAACTTGCGGATCTAGAAACCCGTGACAGTTCTTGCGTTGCACTTACGACTGCATTGTAAATGGTGTTTCTTGCGTCTGCGCTTATGCTATGTTACGTCTGCGCTTGCATTTCATTGTGGATATAGAATTTTGTTCTAATTTCTTGGAACTAAAACTACTCTAAAAATGTATGTATGAAGCAGTCATATATAAAATGCATGTACGTAAACACACACACACACACACACACACACAGATATATATGGGAAAGCCTTAAAGTCAATTTTAGAGCAAAGCAAAAAAGAAAAAAGGTGACAAGTATCAGAGAATATATCAAAGTTTACAAATACTCGCTGCGGACTGCATGTATTGCATTCCATGTCCGAGGAACACGCCCCATATTCTTACGGTTATGGTATCCTAAGCACTTAATTAGATAGTAATTATTTCTCGCGATATCTGCTAAATGGGCTAATTAGCAAGAGGTTTCTTATAAACCGAAGTAGGTTGCTAATTTTGTGTGCGAATTCCCCTTTCCTTGTTTTGCTTCTGCTATTCGAGAAACTAACACCAAACACCGCACGCATTGACTATTATACTGGTTTAAAACTTACACTCTAAATTTACTGCTTAATTGAAAATAAATCACTTAAATAACCCATCTATTGAAACATTTCCTTTTCATTTTTTTTTTCTTCTGCTATACGAGAAACCACAATCAAACACCACATACACATTCACTTTTTTACTGGTTTAAAACCTACAGTCCAAATGTACAACTTAATTTACATTTAACATTACAAAATGTTAATTTTGGTGCACATTTTACTCACAAAAGCCCTACTCATCTCAAATGTTTATACCCACAATATGGGGACTTGGCAAAAACGTGCTTCACCAACCACAACGCATAAGGATGGGACATTTCCTATCTATTCTATCTATATCTAAAGTTCATCCATACACTTATGCAGATACTGCATACTTGCAGAGTCTAGTTCTCTTTTAGACTGGAAGTCTGCCATTGGTCGACTTCGTGGCGGCAACATTCGTGATGGAATCTTTCTATCAGCAATTCCATCTGATTTGAATTTTGTTAAATGCTGCAAGTGTGAGAGCTTGGCGAATAAATTGCAAAATTATCCTTTATTTCATTCGTGGCGGCAACATTCGTAACGGCATCTTTCGATCAGCAATTGCATTTGATTTGATAGCAAAGCTGTAAATGGACTTTAATAAGTGCTGCAAGCGTGAGAATTCGGCGAATAATTTGTAAAATTATCCTTTGCTTAATGTGAGTAACTTGTGTGTATAATATATTTATGTATGGTAACATACGATATCACAAGCGCAGCTTTTTCTATCTTTATTAAGATGTATAACAAAGCATTTTTATTGGATTTTCATGACCTTCATCCACAGAATTTTGAATATAAAATCTGCTATTACGTGTCCAGTGATGTTTAAGGAAAAGTTGATGCACGATTTCGTGTTGATGGTAAAAAAGACAATGTTGAAGAGTGGTTCAGTAAATTTCAAGACGTATCCAAGAATACTTTAAAGGCCTCTCAGACGTTCTCAAAGAACCCTAAAGTATATTTATACAAGGTATGATAATAACATACTTTACTTTTATTGCAGTACATATATGAAAGTTGTGATAATATTAAGGCCACAAGATATAAGCTTTTTATTTTGTAATTTTATTATTAACTTAAAACTTATTTGGCTAAATAGCTTAAAGCATATATTTTACTGTTAATTTTTTGTGTGAATTGTTTTACTTGTGTTATTAATACATTTGTAAGATGTGTGCAAAAAGGTTTAAGTAAAGGAGTTGATAATATGTTGGCTGAACACGTGACACACAATGGCAACAATGATAGAAAGAGATAGAAAGGGTTATACGAATGTGCATTGCTAAAACTTACATACGTTACACGGCCTTAGAATGGACGCACGGCAACACAGATATTTCTGTTTTATAATTCCTGTAAAGAAAAAGGAAGATCGTTTTGCTTAACAACGAAACAAGAAGGAATAAAGATGTTATATTCTGGTGAAACAGAGTGTTATAACTTGATACTATGTGTTCATGTGTCTGTTATGATTCACACTACATTCAAAGGATAAATAATAATATTTAATTAAGGTAGTTGAAACCAAAGTATTGAATGCGTCTCGTACACCACAAACGTGAGAAGAGAGAAGAGTCTACATGGTAAAAGTATAAACAAATAACAAAATTAAATACACACTAACCAACTTTTTCGTTACAAATAGCGCTATCAACTAAGGGGCCTGAATAGAGACGTTAATTAAAAGAAACAACGCAGAAATGATCATCACGACGCAGAAGAAACGAAACAGACGACAAAAAAGAGAAACTACCCCGAGGAAATAGTCGTGAAGCTACGAAGAGGATAAACGCGACACCGATGAGAATCGACGCAAATGAGGATCGTCGCCAGAGACAGGATGAAGGTTTCGCAGCTTCACGGTGATATATTAGTATACGTCCTCAAGTAAGTTAATAACTCAATTTCATGTAACAAAATTATTATATGTTACTAATATCTGGAAAAGTGGGTGTGAAAAAATACATAAAAATGGATAAACAAACCGTCGCTAATAACACGGATAGTGAGGTTAGGAAAAAGCACCGGCCCCCATAAATAAAGCTGAAAATGTTACATTAAAGGACATAGTAGCACTCATAAATAATCAACCAAAGTTTGAGTAAGTTAGCTGAAAATCAGGAAGAATTAGCAGATAATAACAAACAAAGTTTGAGTAAATTAATAGAAAGCCAAAGTAACTTAGCTGAAAATCAGAAAGAATTAGCAGGTAATACCTACCAAAGATTGAATAGGCTTTGAGAAAGCCAAAGTAAGTTAGCTGAAAATCATAAAGAATTAGCAGATAATACCAACCAAAGTTTGTGTAAGTTAGTAGAAAGCCTAAGTATGTTAGCTTAAACCTGAAAGAATTAGCAGATAGACATGATAGAAGTTTAAATGAGCTAACCGAAAACCAGGGTATGCAATTTAAGCACGTGAAAATTTCATTAGATGTGCAACAAAGTAAATTAGAAAATCAGAGTCAAATGGTAATTAGATAAGAGCAAGAAATTAAACAGCAGGCGGTAGTGATAAAGGAATTGAGAGACGAACATGCTAGAAAAATCCTAAAGATCGGGTAGAACGCCAGGCTGTAGCTGTGAATAAAATTAAAAATTCTGTAGAAGATGTCCATTCACAATTTAAGAATTTAATTGTACATGTGATAAATGAATTTGTAAGAATTAGAGAAGAGAATGTAGAAAGTAAGAAGAAAATGAAGGCTGAGACGTTAACACAACTGAAAAAAATAAATGAAAACCAGAAATAGTTATAAGAAAATGTAAATACTAGTCAGGAACAATTAGAAGCAAATGTAAATGGTAGTCAGAAACAATTAGAAGAAAATGTATATGTTAGTCAGAAACGAATAGTAAAACATGTAAATAACCTAAACAAAGCTGTGATAGCGTTACATTCAGCATACCCACTGAAAAATGTAAATATGAATTTAAATAATAATCATGATATGTTTAATTATTATGACTACTATTATTATTATTAATTATTTATTATTATTATTGATTAGTTATTATTAATTACTTATTATTAATTAATTATTATTAATTATTACTGTTTATTATTATCTATTATTATTTATTATTATTGTTATTATTGTTGTTGTTTTATTGTTGTTATTGTTATTATTATTGTTATTATTATTATTATTGTTATTATTATTAAATATTATGATTATTAATTATTATTGTTATTATGAATTATTACTATTAATTATTATTATTTATTATGATTATTATTGTCATTTATTAATATTATTATTTATTATTATCATTATTTATAATTATTATTATTTATTGTTATGATTATTATTTATTTATTATTATTATGATAATTACTATGACAGTTATTATGATTATTATTATTTATTATTATGTATTTTTTATTATTATTAAGTACTATTATTAATTATTAATTATTATTATGATTATTGTTAATATTATTATTATGGTTATGATTATTATTTAGTGTTGGTATTGTTATTATTATTATTACTATTATTGCTGTTTTTGTTGTTGTTGTTGTTATTATTGCTGTTGGTATTATTGCCGTTGTTATTGTTGTTATTATTATTGTTGTTATTGTTGTTATTGTTATTGTTGTTATTGATGTTATTATTGTTATTATTAATGTTGTTATCATTATAATTATTATCATTATTAATATCATCAGTATCATCATCAACATCAACCTCATCTTCATCATCATCATTATTATTTATAATTATTCCTCTTATTCTTATTATTATTCTTAATGTTGCTATTGTTTTATTGTTTTTATTGTTGTTATTGTTATTATTATTATTTTTTTCTTATTATTATTATAAAATTATTATTGCTATTACTATTATTATTACTATTTTTCTTGTTCTTGTTGTGGTTGTTGTTATTATTGTTATTATTAATATTATTATTGCTATTACTATTATTATTACTAGTTTTCTTTCTTGTTCTTGTTGTGGTAGTTATTATTATAATTATTATTACTATTATTGTTATTATTATTATTATTATTATCATTATTATTATTATTGCTATTACTATTACTACTACTGCTACTATTCTTACTCTAACTCTTTCTCTTACTCTTACACTTACTGTTGCTCTTACTGTGATTGTGATTATTATCATCACCATTATTATTACTATTATTATGATTATTATTATTATTATTATTATTATTATTATTATTATTATTATTATTATTATTATTGTTATGCTTATTTACACTCCCATGCTCGCCTGAAGTTAGGGCGTTAGAGCCTTTCCCCCTATAAAAACAACAACAAAAACCAACTAGCTATCAATTACGACAAGAACGTGTTACGGTGAGAAAAGTGTTGGTTATTTAATTATACTTAGAAGAATTTATCAGATTGGAGACCTGCAGAAAGCTACAATTAGCGGAGTATCTACGAACTCTACTTCTGTCTACGGTTGTATTTAGTGTGGCAGAAGCTTTCTAAGGAGATATGACAAGAAACAGCATAGAAGGAGTTGCGGTCAACTCTTCAAATGGAAACCCTGTGCTACAAAGTTCGGGAACAGCTACAATGGAATTCGACAGCAACTATGGAAAACGAATGCAACATGAAAGAATATAGGACATCGCTTGAAGGACGCTTTAAATGTTACTTCATACGATGGAATTCGAGCAAGGACATGGAAACTTGCCTGCAAGAAGCTAAACATAGAATTATTCAATCTGTTCAAACAGAGTTCCCAAAACATCAAGCTCTTAGTGGAATACCGATTTATAAATAGTCCTGCAGAAACTATAGACAAGACATTCAAAACCATGAATCAGGCAGTGATTCTAAGAGTTGATTTACACACCATGCTGTAGACGGAATTAAAAAAAAAATATTTAGCTCCTGAAATAGAGCAATCACAACTTAAAGGAAGCAATTGGGCTCTGCTTGCTGTGGAGTGGGTGCGCCTTCGAATTTGCAAGAACAACCCGTTCGCGGGAGCAGACCTGCACCTATTGAAGCGCAGAGAGCGTGTGTGTCAATCCCTAGAACCATCGTGATTAGAGGTGCTTTTTATTCGCTATGCTTTCTCAATTCGTTGACAAGCCTCAACCTGTCAGCAAATACAATAAACTCGAGGGAAAATATGAGTTCTCCTTCATCACATTTCGTACACCACTGTCTGAAATCTCTGCATTTGAAAAAAAATCTATCAACTCGTTTGAACTGGGTTTCTTTTTGGGTAATGTTTAACGCCCGCTTTTACTACTTGTGGCAGGTGATGATACTAGTGATACATGGGTTGAAGATGAAGCCACAATGGAATGCGATGGTGGGGGAAACTGGAGAACCCGGAGAAAACCCGTCCTTGCGCCGCTTTGTCCACCACAAGTCTCACATACGGTCTCTTGGGATCGAACCCATGCCGTCTAGGTGGGTGTTGAGTGTTCTAAGTAGCCGGTTACTGCGCAGCCGTGTTTCGCCTGGAAGAGAAGGAGGAAGTGTTTTTCCAATAAAGGTTATGGAGGGAAAACTAGCTGATCATTGCGACCTCCTCCTCCTCCTCCTCCTTCTTCTTCTTCTTCTTCTTCTTCTTCTTCTTCTTCTTCTTCTTCTTCTTCTTCTTCTTCTTCTGAGTGATGGAAATGGCACGCATCATTATGTATACATCATGAACTTTGGTAGCCTTATTCGAGAACAACAGACAAAATATAAAGGACGAGTTTAAACGCTGCTTCACTCCTTTTGATGATCGATGTGGACGAAATGGAGTGCAAAAATTGCAGGAACTTGCTAGTATCTGCTAGAACAGTTATGCATACAAAGGAAACCTCTATTTTTCAGTTTAAAAATGTGGAAAGGATGCTGAAACTCCCGTATATTTTCATTGCGGATTTTGAGAGTAATCTTAATTCGTATTACTAATGCGAGTCTAATCCAGAAACTTCCTATACAACACCCTATCAGAAGCATTTTCCTATGAGTTTTGCTGTTTATGTCAAACCGATGACATGTGTTGAGCAACTATAGACTGAACTCCCTACTGCGGTTTATGTATACAGAGGCAATGATGCAGCTGAGAAGTATATGGATTATCTAATATCTTTCGCAGAGAAGATTAGTAGTATATACAAATCCCCTAAACATCTGAATTTAAAGGATGACAAACAGAAGGATTTCGATTCTTCCACCGAATGCTACTTATGTAATAAAAATTCCACTGAAGATAACTGGAAGGTTAGGTATCATGATCATTTGACTGGTAAATATCGAGGATATCTTCATAATAAGGCAATCTAGCCAGCAGAACACCTAATTATATTCCGGTCTTCAGGCATAACTTAAACTGATATTATTCACATTTCATCGTTAAACAGCTAGGTTGTACAAATGAAAGAGTGAGGGTAATTCCGTGCTCAGAAGAAAAGTATATTTCATTCTCTAAGCACGTTGGTGATATTAAGCTTAGGTTTGTGGATACGTACCATTTCCTTAGTTCAAGCTTGGATAAACTAACAAAAACCCTAAGGTCATTTCCTGAGACTAGCAGATACTTTGGAGAAGAAAGGATTGATTTAGTGATATATAACGGAGTTTGCTATTATGATTACAGCACGTCATTGTATGTTTTGAAAGAAACATGCTTGCCTCCAAATGAAGCGTTCTATAACAGATTAAATGAAGAGTAAATCGACAAACAAGACTACGACTATGCTAAAAATGTATGTGAGCCGTTTAAAATCCTAAGTTTGGGAGAATACAGTGACTTCTACTTAACCTCAGATGTGCTGCTACTCGCAGATGTTTTTGAAGTCTTCAGAGCGCAAACATTGAATACTCATAAAATTCATCCTGCGCATTACTTTACATCTCCAGGGCTTACCTAGGATGTTATGCTTCTGTATAGAGGAATTCAGCTAGAATTATTGTTGGGTTATGACCAGCTTCTCTTATAGATTCTGGCATAAGGGGAGGATTATGTGAGGTTTCTCATCTGTATGCACAGGCTTACAATGCGTAAATGGAGGTGTTTGATCCTGATAAAGCAAATCAATTTATCACATACGAAGGCACAAATAACCAATATGGTTGGAGTTTGAAGGATCCACCACCTTATGGGGGTTTCAGTGGGTTTGCCCTGATAGTATCAATAAAGAAGCACTAAAAGAAGACGATTTTCTTGGATATATTCGAAGTTTCTGTGGATTACCCTACTGAGCTTCACAATCTTCATAATGATTTGCCATTCTTGTCTGAATGTCTGAAATCTATGAATTAAGTGTAAATAAACCAATTGCTAGTCTTGGGGTAAAAGGTGATGCTACTCCAGGACTATTAAATCAAGCAATCTTTTGATTTAATCGTCCTGGAGCATTTAACGGACAATGATCAGAATCCTGTGGTGCCAACCACAAATTTATACCTATTGTAATTGAATCTACTTTTGCTAATGATTTCATCAACTGCACCTTGGAAGCAGAAAAAAGTATGTTGTTCATTACATGGCGTTAAAATAGCTGCTCTCACATGGCCTAGGAAAGATCCCTCGTGTGCTACAATTTCGACAATCGTGTTGGTTAAATAGCGTTTAACAACTGCTGCGGGAGCAGGCTAGAAATGACATTGAAATAGAGCTGTACAAGCTTTTCATTAATTTTATTTTTGGAATAACCATGGAGAATGTGCGAAAACAAATGGATACACGCCTTGTGACAAACGAGAAAACATTGGAAAAGCAATTTTCTAAGCCTACATTCATCGATAGATGTATATATGGATATAACCTAACAGATGTGCATATGGCATCACGGCAGATTATATTCAATAAGCCAATATACATCGGAATGAGCGCACTGGATATCTAAAAAAAACCCTCATATACTCATACCAATATGATGTGTTATTGCAGTATTATGGGGTTGAAAACATGAAGCTTATATTGATGGATACGGACTCCTTCATTTGTGGAGCTACAGCAGCTGATTTATACTAGGAAAAACTGCAATTCCTTGAACATTTAGATACATCTGATTACCCTGCAAGCCACATGTGCCACTCCACACAAAACAAAAAATCTGATGTGTACCATTTACATGACTTTCTCCATATCCCTGCAACAAATAATTCTTAAAAAGCTTATACTTCTATTTACTTTATGCTAATCAGCAAAAAATAGCAGAAATAGTCTAATTACTCGCTTCCTTGTCAGTAGAAGCGAAATAAGGGACAACTGTAGGTTAAAGTGATAGTCAAAAGCTGGTTGCTATGTCAATGAAGTTCCTTTGTCTATATGGATAGGAGTTGACAATTTCCTGTATGAGAAAAGTATACGTTTTCCATAGCAGAAACCAAAAATAAGGAATGTCACAAAAACGACGAACTCCACGAAAAAAATGTATATAACATAAATTGTGTGTTTTAATGTGCTCTATATTTTTTGTGGAGTAAGTTTTTGTCCATCTCTTACAGTTTAGCAGTTATTCAAAATTTAATAAAATTCATGCTGAATAAACTACTCTTCAGAGGCTATTCCCAGAAAATTCAAGATATACATTTTATTTGTCAGGTAAATATGTTTAATATACGAAATTTTAATCAAAATCGTTACAGCCATTTTTGAGAAAATCAAAATTTTCGAAAAAAGTCCCATGTAAAGGGTAGTTGGGGGTGGGGGATTTTTCTCAAAATCTTCGTGCCGCATCCCTGGAAGATACTAAACTTAAGTACCAAGTTTGGTATTTTACCGACTTTTATTTTTTTGAGTTATCGTGTTCACAGACACACGGACACACACACGGACCTTTTTGTGAAAATGCTTTTTTTGGATATTGGGGACCCTAAAACATATATTTCCGGTGAAATCTCGGTATCGAATTTTTTGGTGGAGTGCAATACTTTCTCTATTACACTGTGTACATAGTGCGTATGGAGAAAGTAAAAATTGTTGGGAAAGTTTAAAGATGAAGCTAGTTGAAAAATTATCCAGCGTTTTGTCTGACCGAGACCTAAGATGTATGCTCTCGTTAATGATGGAGGAATTGTTATAAAAAAGATTAGATTAGAAAGCATTCTGTAGGTTCGTTTATGCCAGAAAACCACTGAACATGGAACTTGTCAAGGGATATACATACATAAATATATACATGTTTATATATTACAAAAAAACATTGTATAAAGCTCTAGGCTCAAAGCACAGGTTATAAAAATAGCAGAATAGACGTATAATCACATCATTTACTTTTGAGGCCTGTACGCCACTGCACTACACTTAATGTGCTCTATAGAAGCATATGTATTTTTTTCTTCTTCTTTTTTTTTTTTTTTTGCGTGCACATAAAACAAGGAGTATCAAAATTAGTGATAACATGTAAAAACACAATATCATTATATGTAACGCTGATGTAATGTCAGATGATAATTTTTGAATTATCCTCATCTTTTCTACTATTAATTTTATAAAACTAAAATATGATTATTGTATTGTGTACGCTCCACAAATGTCAACAAATTACAATACATATTTTCAAATATGTTATAGAATTTGCAAACAATTACAGTTATGTACAAGAGTGTAAAATATCAAAGCATAAGGGTTTACAAACCTTGTGTCATTCCTAAATACTATAAAATTCATTTGACACATTTGTGGAAGTCAAAGTATAGATCAGTTTAATTTGAATATAAAGCACACACACGAATAAACACAAAATGCAATACATTATTATACTTATAAGGGCAATGATTATTACGGTATTGTCAACAGATTTGTCACTTAAATACTCATCTACAGAGTAGATTGATTTATTGCAAAGGTACTCCTTAAGAGAAGCCTTAAAAGCTCTGAAATTCCCAACATTTTCTTTGAGATTGTTGGGGAGAGCATTAAATATCTTGATTGCTTCATAATACACTCCTTTCTGAAAGCAACGAAAATATGCATTGGGACGATGAATTTATCTATTTTGTCTAGTATTAATGTCATAAATTTCCATGTTTGCTATAAACCTATGTCGATTAACTGCATATAGTTTTGAAATGGATAATATGTAAACACAAGGTAATTTGAGCGTGTCCAATTTTTTAAATAGTTCTTTGCATGACTGTCTCCTATAAGCATTACAGATTATTTGTATAGCTTTCTTCTGTATCCGGAATATGCATTTACTATCCACTGAATTACCCCAGAATATTATTCCATACACAATGATGGAATTAAAGTAGGCATAAAAGATTAAAAGCATAAAACGAAGCGCTATTAAGCAGTAGTAGTCTATAAAGGTTACAGCATGCTTGCATTTGCATAATAATTGGAGCAATTAATTTGGATAATTAAATAATTTGCATAATTAATTCATTTGCACATCAAACATTTCCATATAAAATTTGAATAATAATTAAAGCAATTTATTTGCATATCAGACAGCTATCAATCATTGATGCATATTAATGAGCCCGCGGACCACGCCCCTCTCGAAAAACGTCAATTATTGAGGTACAAGGGAGTTTGAAGGGTCCTTTCCAATTGAAATTTAATGAGGCTGATTAGTCATGCAATCGGATTTTACCTATTATTGCACAATAAAAACGTTATAGATTACCCGATTTGAATATTTACTATAATTAATTTAATGGTGAATGAATTGACATTTCCAGGTATACGATCACAAGATGGCATCACACTTTACCTGTTTGGACATGTCAGAGGTCATATGACAATCAGAAGACGTGCAAGCGCAATTTAACTATAAACACCCCTTCCTTCCTTTTGAATTACAATTGAGGTCTAACGAATACTAACAAAGAAATAGCATTAAAAATCATCACTCCCCTCCTGTAGCCATCATCGATAACAATCAGAATGTAAATAATAACAGCATTTCAGTACCAAACAGCTCTTTAGAAATGCTTTGACATTAGGCATTTAGAATAGGGTCGCATTCTTTAACTTTCTAATATATCTAAGTCAATGACAAGTTCGAGCCTGTATCCGTTACCAATCCAAGCGTGGGAATGCACCTGCCACCCCACACCGCTAAATCAGGATAGGACGCCATCCCCACTTTTTCACTATTAAGGAAAAAACAGGTTTAACCATGTACCTATATAAGTAACACATCAGCAACACAGCCAACATTCAACTTCGTCTAGTTTTAAAGCTTTCACTAAAAGTGGCGTGAAAACACTTGAGGATATGGACGAACTCTGGAGTGAGTGCGGAGAAGAAGCCCACCATTACGCCTACTTCCACACTGAATCGTGCAATGGTCTAATGCATACAATTGTGTGTGCCAATCCATCGTACCACGATCAAATGTCTTCGCGACATGTTTGCACAGAAAACTGACCTGTCTACGAAAGGAAGATTTTGTAAGTATAGCATTTTTTTTTAAAAAAAATCTCGCGTAAAAATCATTTAATAATAACTAATTGAAAACAAATATTTTTTTCAGAGAGCCTTTCGCACCAGAATTTTATGGAGACGACGCAGATGAAATATCATCCATTTCATCTGCGTCAGCAAGATATATGAACTTATTTTTTTACCTCACAGAATATCTCATCTCTGGATTCAATAGCTCACAGAAGGCTGCCCCAGCTCAGCAATACTCGTTGAACTTTCTCTCTAAAAGTGTGCACACTGTTTTTACTACATAAAAGCAATCATTGAGTGTAAGAACCAACCTCTTAAAGGAGGTCTTATCACTCATTGGCAACAATTGTTCAGGCTTCTGGTTGTAAGAAGCTACTTACTAGTTATGAATTCAATTTGTTGTTTTTGTTTAGTGAAATAATGTCCTATGTGGATATTCTTTTTGGACAATTTCAAAAGAGGAATATGGGTTCCCTTACTGCTCAAAAGGCAGACTATCAAATTTGATAGGAAATTAATATTGAGCCGAGCAACCCTCCGGAACCTAATTCCAAGTCATCAAAGAAATGGAAAGTCTGCATTAGAGAGCGGAAAGAGAAGCAAAGGAAGTATGTTATAATATGTAAAGCTAATGCCCGCTTTGCTTTTTTGGGACAGTTTTGACATCAACAATTTTTCTCTCCAGATATGTTTGGGCAATAAAGTTCAAAATTTCCAGAGAACACAGTAAAAATGTGTGCTCAGTATACGGTTTCTTTGACAAACTTAAACTTTCCCATGAACTAGTATCCATCTACTTAGGAGGAGAATTTCAGGCATTGTCCGGCGCAGTATGCCTGTTAAGAATTTATATTGCAGAACAATTCAGTGAAAACATTTAGTGAATTAATACAACTTTTGATCCGTTGCTGTGCCATTGGTAGTAAAACTGGGTGTTAAAACTATATAAAAAATAAAATTGGTATTATGACATCCTTGGAAGCAGAACGATGATTCTCTACACTAAAGAGGGCAAAAACCTTTTTTGGAAACTGATTGTCTCTGGAATAGTGACAGATGTAGCTCTGCTGTCTGTTGAAAAGGACCTGATTGCAGAAATGCCAGACTTCAACCAACGCATGATTGATAAGTTTGCGGCAATCAAAGAAAGAATGGTGAATGTTCGGTTTAAATGTGGCCGGTGCACTACTTATTATTACAGTAGATTTAAATAGTTCTGATACATAGGATTTAAATTGGTCTGGCATAATACGAAATTCTTTGACAAAGATTGCCAACCTGCGCCAATGTGTGCAACATTCAAGGTAGTATAACCTAAACGGCCGCCACTGACATCAATAGCAGAGAAACGTTTCAGTTCACCCGAAGTAAAAATGGAAATCTTCTCAATTACAGCTAAGGCATAATCTAAATTCTAAACTTCCATTAACTTGTGGTCATTTTAATTGTTGTCTTGCTCCTCAAAGAAGTAAAGCGCTGTCTTGTTCCTCAAAGAAATACAGCGTTGCTTGTTCCACAAAGAAGTACAGCTATATTTTAGTCCTTAAGTTTTAATTACCCTAGTTAAAAACTAGTTTCTCATTGTTGATATCAGCATTTTATAGTTCATTAAAGCAGGCAATTGATTTTCTAAGAACTGTGCGGTATTTTAATTATTATATTTGTATGCTTCATTCTTTAAAACTTATGCTTTATTGTGCTTTTAAAAATAGACTGGTCTAGCCCACGGAAATATCAGCTTATTGATACCCTGGGTGCATTTAATTTAGTGCATGCCGTAGACTTCCCCACAAGAATAACGAACACCTCACAAACAGCAATTGATAACACATTTGTGTAAGAAAGATTAATGAAATACTCAACAGTATCTTCCTTAATTAATTGGATATCTGATCACGATATCCTTACAAACAAAATAGTGGTTAAACCAGAAGTGAAAAGTAAGTATATGAGTTTCAGAAGTATAAATATCTATCTTCTCATTGGCACTGCAAGAGGAATCGTGGAGTGATGTATATTCCCCAATTGATGTAAATGATGCATTCAATAACTTTTTCCGAAATGTCTCTGTCCATTTTGAATCATGTTTCCCCCATAAAAATTGCCATATACAGAATCGACAACATGAGTGGATCACAGTAGGTATTAAGCCATCATGCATTCAAAAGAGAAAACTCTATTGAACGATGAAGTACATCAGTGACGCTAACACTATTTATCACTACGAATGCAACTGCAACATCCTCAAAGATATTATTAGAGAAGCTAAAGACATGAGTTACCAAAAAGTGAGGGATACATCAGAAAATAAAGTAAAAACTACTTGGAATATCATACAGAGGGAAACATGGGAAAATCTCCATATTCGCAACATCACTCTGAAAATAGGTAATGTGGAAGTTAAGAATCCAAAAGTGTTTGCCAACATGTTTAATAATTTCTACTTAAATGCTGGAAAAATCTTAACGTCTATCAAGGGGATAAAGAAGATGCTTTAAAATATTTTAAAGATAAGTACCAAATTGCATTTCCAGAATTTAAGCCTCAATGTACGACACCATCAGAGAGAAAAGTCTTTCAAGCATTAAAAGCCAATATCTCAACGGAATATGATAAAATACCTAGTAAAGCATTGTACAACCAATCTTTAGTTACTGGAAAACTTCCAGGAACACTTCAATACGTTGTTAATGTTAGTAATAGTAAAATGTCGTTGTATAACGAAAACAATAAAGGAGAGATGGTTGACTGACAGTACTTACAAAAACCAGTGAACAATTATTAAGAGACCAGTAAAATAAAGTAATAGTAAAAGATAGAACAGCAGGACATGGGCACAGTACCGGCTGTAAACAGTAAAATAATAAAGTAATAAAATGGCGTGCTTCAAGATGTCATCGATGGAAATAATAAAAGACAAATTCACTTGTGTATAAATACTAAAAGATGCTAGTTCGTTTCCTGTGCGGCATTTCGAGGTTACAATTCTGTTTACGGCCAAGAAATTGATGAATGTAGTTGATGATACGGAGCAATTGGCAGGTAGTGAACGCGATAATTATATAGAAGAGGAATGATAAGTCAAAGATGCACTAGTTAAGCATGTGATACTAAGAAAAATTGACAAGTGTAGGTGTACCTCATCTCGTGTGAAACCGCCAAAGAAATGTACGATACTATACTGAGAATTTAGAAGAAGGAAACTAGTCAACAGATATTTTTACTGCAACAGGAGTTCTGCAACATCAAATTTGACAAATCCGGAGATGTCAATACCATCATCAGTGAATTTCAAAATGTGATTTGCAAACTGAAGTGCCCCAAAGAAGTAATAACAGAAACTGTGATGATCTTTAAGATACTGGCTGTGCTTCCAGAACAATTAAAACATTTCAGCAGTGCCTGGGATTCCACTCAAGATTCTGAGAAAAAAAAAAACTGGACAATCTCATCGCAAGATTGCCGCTGGAAAAAGACAACATGAAAATGAACTTTAAGGATACAAGTGTATCCTTTGAAGCTGAAGTGGAAGTATGAAGTAAAAAGAAAATAACTTGTTACTTGTGTACTGAAGTAGGGCGTATTAAAGCAAATTGTACAAAGAAAAAGCATCGTTCAACATGTAAGAAAAATGCTCATGAGACAGATTGTCACTTAAAATATGAAACGTGTAGTATCTGCAAGAAAACAAATGATAAAGAGGAAGAGTATTTCTCTAGGAATAAAGATAAAAAATTTAACTGTAACAAACACCATAAAAATAACAAAAATGCTAAAACAAATTCTGAGTGAAAATGAAGAGGTTAATGTAAACAGTGTACAAGTTAACAAAGCAGAAGTTAATAATTGTAGCAAGTTCATAGTTGACAGAGGAACAACTACTCATATGATAAACGAGAATGATTTTGTCAGAACTAGAGCAGTGTACAGAAGAAATAAAAACTGCCAAACATGGAGATGGTGTGTCTGTAACAGGTGTAGGTTCCATAGAGTTTATCAATTTTGTGCTAAAGCAAGTGTATTGTGTTCCTGAAGTATCAAAAAGTGTCATGTACGTAAACAAAATAACACAAAATAAGGGTGCATGTATAGTGTAAAACTAAATGCACCAAATGAAACTATTCTGCGTACAGAACAAAACGGTAATACTCTGAACACATGGCACTAAAAGCTAGGTCATTTAAATGTATATAAAAAAAAAAAAAAAAAAAAAAAAACACACACACACACAGGAACTTTCTGGAATATGTGAAGGTGAAAATTTTAAGGATAAGATTGGTATACCCTATTCTGTTGGTGCCAAAGCTAAACAAGTAAGAACATCGTTTAAGACTAAAAGATAGAGAGGTGAATAATCCCTTTAAATCAGCCGGTCCCCATGGCCGCGCTCGCCAAGGCGTCCCGCTTTGGTGCTTCGTAGCGCTGGGGATCGTGGGTTCGAGTCCCGCCTTGGGCATGGGTGTTATATGTTTGTGTTTATGTGTGTGTAGTAAAAGTAAGAAAACAGCAATCCAGTAATAATACAGAAAAACAAGGTAAAAAAAATTCATATATAATGATCTTTGTGGACCCATGAATCCCCCTACTTTTCTAACATTGTCAGACGACTGGTCACATTTTTGTGTTGTGCAGCTGCTTAGTAGTAAATCTGCAAATGAAGTGTTTATATATGTAAAACAAAAAACGAAAAAAAAAAAAAAACACAATGAGGCTGGGGCTTATTTTAACCTCAAAGTAAGTAAATCCAGATGTGACTACGGTGGTCAGTATGAAAATGCTCAGCTCATTGACTCATGTAAAGATAGAGGTATTATAATGGATTTTACTATTCCTCATACTCCAGTTGAATGGAGAATCTGAGAGACTGAATCTAACATTGATGGACAAAGCAAGAGCAATGATGTTTAATGCAAGAAATGTGGGGCGAAGCAGTCCTGGCAGCAGCATATCTCACAAAACTAAGCCTAATAAAAAGATAAAATATTACCGCAGCATAGGTATAAGAGGAAATCAGTTTTATGTGGACTTCAGATTTTTGGTAAAATGGTAGATGCAAAATAAAGCCTTGGAAGAAGTCTGATAGTAAAAGCAAAGAAGCAATGTTTGTAGGTTATGCTATAAATGGCTACGGAATATGGGATCCAGAAAAGAATAAAACATTTGTAAACAGAGATGTAATCTTCATTTCCTCATTCTACCAAAATGAAGAGAAAGAACAAGGAAAAAAGTACAAATGTTTGAAGAAACTGAAGAAAAGGTAAATGAAACTAGGAATGATGAACAAATTGAAGAACAACAAGAAGTATATGTAAATGAATAATTATATCAAGAACAACCAGTAGAAGAAGAAGAAGAAGAAGAAGAAGATGGAGCAGGGGGAGGAGGAGAAGGAGGAAATGAAAGAAAACTGGAAACAGAAAATAAATTAACAGGTTGCAATCTAACAGCAAGAAATGGTCTGCAGAAACCTCAAAGGCTTGAATATTATAGCCTAGATGATGCTGAAGAAGAGTTTCTAACACACAATGAAATAATCAAGAGTCCAGACAGGGAGAAATAGCAAAAAGCAATAAAAGAGCAAAAACACTCGTTGAAAACTAAGAAGACCTGGGAACTGGTGGACAACAATGAAGCTGTGGGGAAAGAATCACTTGCAGCTAAATAGACTTTCAAGGTTAAAGACATTGACAACAATAAAACTCGTTTTGTGGTAAGAGGCTACCAACAGAATAATGATAGTTTTGGCTATTAAGATATATTGGAGTCGTTATTGATACGAGTACATTAAGATTACTTTTTGCTATTGCTTCTAAAGATGACATGTTAACTCACATATTTGATATAAAATAGCTTTTCTACATGGGGAGTTGGTTGAAGAAGAAATATATATGAAGTGACCTGAAGCATACAGTCGTGTAGGAAAAGTCTGCAAACTAAATAAGGCTATCTGCAGTCTGAAACGAGCTTCATGCAAGTGGAAGAAGAAGTTGAAAAATTTCCTGAAGCAAGAAGGACTAAAACAGTTAAAAGCTGAACATTGTATCTTTAAAAGTGAGAATGAGGACATTCATTGTTGCTAGTCATGTGGATGACGGGATTGTTTTTGGAAAAGACAAAGCACAAATTGAGAAATTACTGAAGAAACTTAATAAGGGTTTTGAGATGACAAAAATGAAAATCCCAGAGCATATTTAGGGATGGAACTTAAATTTGGAAGAAATGGCTTGTACATATATCAAGAAAATACAATTAAACAACTGGTATAGAAATACAACAAGGTGAAGTGCAAACCAGTAGCAACCCCTATTCAAGGAATGTACAAAATACAGAAGGCTATTCAGGAACATGAAATGATTATCTTCCATACAGTGAAGTCATTGGAGGGCTGTCATACCTGACTTGACACATGGAGTGAATTATTAAAGTCGGTATACGTCAAAAGAACTTTACGGCACCTAAAAAGCACTCTACAAAAGAAAGTTATGTTTTCTAAAAGAGAACAATCAGAAAATGAACACATTGAACTGAAAGCATGCTGTGATGCAGATTATGTTGGAGATAAAGACCAAAGAAAAAGTACGACTGGCTATGTTATATTGTGTGCAGGAGGCCAGTATCCTGGCGCTCAAAAAAAAATCAACTTAAGCGGAATACATTGCCGCAGCAGAATGCTGTACAGAATGCATATATTTGTGTATTTTAATTGAAGAGTTGACAGGACTATCTGCGAAAGTAATTCTGTATGTGGACAATCAAAGTTCTATAAAAACAGATAAAACCAGGACAACTCTAAGTTTGACAGAAGGACCATACTTTGAAGTGAAATTCCATTATTTGAGTGTAAAATACCTAATGGAGAATTTCATATAAGATATTGCCCCTCAAAGATCCAACTGGCTGATATATCCACAAAACCACTGTTACGTTTGAATATCAATAAACTTAAACAGACGTTAACAGTGTGAAAGCATTGTTAGATTTGTTGTAACATTTTACCATTAAGGATCTTTGTTGTAAAGGTTGGTAATAGTAAAATATTGTCGTTATTGTATTATGAAAATAAAAAAGGAAAGATGGTTGACTGACGCTACTTGAGTAAACCGATGATCAATTATTAAGAGCTCAATAAAATAAAGTAATAGTAAAAGATAAAACAGCAAAATGTGCCACAGTCAACCAATTGTTAAAAAAAAAAGAAGTGGTAATCAGAATACATCAAACTACAGACCTATATCACTTCTATCGATTTTCTCAAAGATTTCTGGAAAAGTGATGTCTAATAGGTTGTACAATTTCTTTGAACATAATCATGTTCTAGTAAATGAACAATTTGGTTTTGGGAAAAGTGTATCTACGGAAAATTAAACGTAAATAAAATTCTCTCAGCGTTGAATAAGAACATTCATATTGGAAGTATATTTTTTGCGACCTTACCGAGGCATTTGACTCTGTTAATTATGAAATTCTAATATAAAAACTAATATTTAGTGGAATAACCAATGAGCAGCTTAGTTGATTTAAGTCAATTTCGGGGGAACAGGAAACAAAGGGTTGATGTAAAGAATTCGTATCAAAAAAAGAGCTCCACGTGTGCAATCTAAAGCATGGAGTTCTGCAAGGATTAATTCTTGGCCCGTTACTCTTCTTGATTTATATTAACGAGCTCTCCTTACCTTTCCAAAGTCCTTAAAATTTGTAACACACAATTTAAAAACAGCTTGCTCTGCAGATAGATATTACCAAAGTTTTACTCGACCTAACCTAACATACTATATTCTTAGGCTATCCAGGTTCATATGCATCTAAATTGGGAAGCTCATTTAGAGAACATTATACCTAAGCTATAGTCGGCGATATTTGCACTAAGATCAATGGATTTATTTTGCCTAATCCATACATTAAGGCAGGTATGCCTATTTTTGTTCGGTAATGAACAGTATATTCTGGGACAATTCGGTGGAAAGTAAACGAGTGTTAATATTTCAAATGGGAAAATCAGAACCGTGTACGACATTAACAATACAGCTCCATGTAAGTGTCTTTTTCAAAAGCTGAAAATTTTTGATACTTCCTCGTGAATGTTTTTATATGCTCGTGTGTTTCCTCGTCAAGAATACTTAAAATGTAAATATATACATAATATAAATTCTAGACAAAGAATGGATTTACACAAACTAAGTGCTAGCTTAACTTTCTACTAGAAAGGAGTATAATGTGAATGTGTCAGAATGCAGTGGCGCATCTAGAATTTGGCTCTGGGTGGGGTCAAGAATACTTACAGAGTTGAGGTTTCCAGGAGTTAGGAATACCCTCCCTCCTCATTGCGCCAACATTAAAAGACACGGAATGTCAATAGCCATTCGTGGTTTAGGGCTAACATGCTAGCTTCTAGTTCCCAAGAGCACTGGTTCAAATCCGGCGGAGGCCATTTTTTTTTCGGGCGTAAAAATCCTTAGCATAACTTCTTTCGGAGGGGAAGTAAAGACATTGGTCCCGTGTGATAGATTTAGCGCACGTAAAAGAACCTCAGAACTAATAAAGAGGCCTCTGAGCAAAATAAAAAGGTCTTTCACGCCTAAATGATACTCCGAAAGCTGTAGCATTAAAGAGCTCCATAAATAACACTCATTTTCCTTTTTACATGATTAATAGGAACTTATTTTTATTTTTGAACTTTGTATTTAATTTTAAACAATATTGCGGATTACGTAAAGCAAACGCAAGGACTGTAAGAGCTTCATTAGTGGACTCGTTTGTGATATAGTCGAGTATATTCCACTTAATATTTTGTTTAAAATTTCATTAATTATTTAACCTTCGTATTTTATGTTAAGCTTGTTGTTTTAGTTTCTCTATCACGTACAATGGACATAATAGATAAAGAAGGTATTGCGTTTGATCCAGAAATTCAATGGCGATATTTTATTGAAAATACGTGTTTTGAGGACTCATGCGTCCCAGAAAAAGCATTTTAGAATAACATCCGCGCGCGTGTGTGTCCATGAACAGCATAACTATAAAGAAAAGTCACTTAAGTACCAGACTTGGTGTTTGAGTTTGGCATCTTTCAAACATGCGACGCAAAGATTTTTGGGGAAATTCCCCCATTCATTCCAAAGTACCGTTTATATGGAATAATTTTAAATTTATTTTCTATAAAAAGGGATCTAACGATTAGGATTAAAAGCCATACATTAAGGAAATTTAGAGGCAAATAAAATGTGTATCTTAAATAGTTTCTGAAGCCTACTTCATTCCGGGGCACTTTAGCAAAACCGATAAACCATAAGATATAGATAAAATATAGATCTCATTAAAAATACAATTTATGGCAAGTACTTTTTTTTTTTTTTTTCCCAAAATGCTTTTCTCAAATGGAAAGTCGTTATTTGTTTATTTTGTACTCCTGACCATGCAAAGAGAACGGAATTTTAAAGTCCTCACTTAGCAACCAGCTTTTAATGGGTTTGACTATCACATTAGCGCAATATATTCTCTTATTTCTCTTGCTCCCACAAGCAAATAACCGGTGATTATTATTCGTAAAAGTTATGTTAAAATCAGCCAAAAATGTATGATTATATTTCATTTGCAATAAATCTACTTCCCTAGTTCCTCGGTGGATATAGCGCCAACCAAGGAATGACTATCACTTTAAAATAAGATCATATTTTGGGCGGTTCTAAATGTTGTTTCCAGAAACTAAACGTGTACAAATTATTGCAGATATACAGCAAAGCCCAAAGTTTGTTTTTTAGTTTAAATGCAATCAGGTGTTCATCATGCTTTTTAACTTATAACATGGTTCATCTTAACTTTTTTTTTAATGTTTGATACAATAATGCTTCACTTTTTGGTTTTCTTACTTAAATCTCCCTGTATCTGTATGGTCAATGCAATTTGATTTATTAACGTTGTAGACTCATGCTGTTCTGTATTATGATTAATGTTCGGTGCTTGGGTTTCATTTGCGTAAATAAGTTGCACTGTACGTAATTTTAAAGAAAAAAATATCAATTGATAAAAATAATCGAATAAACACGAGTAAATAAGGTTCTGCAGAATGGCACACAAAAGAAACAGCCTCAAGTACTAGAATGCACAATGTTGCCCATCAATTGTTGCCTATTTTTGCTTACCTGTTGCGATTAGTTTAGTAAATATAAATGTTTGTATCAGCTAATTTTTTATTTCTTTGTTATCTAATTATTACATGTTTATCTATTTGTTATTTATCTGCTCGTAGCGGGCAACAATTCAAGCGTAGTTGGCGGGCGAGCGGACACTTCTCGGGGCAGGTTTTTCATGCGCTACCGATGCGGATAAACAATGAAACGTTTTTTTTTTTTTTTTTTTTAATAAAAGAATTTAAGACAAAGAGCTGCTATGCCAATCTTAAAGTAACTAATGAAGAACCATTCTTTACCCGTACCTGCCTATCTATATACAGTCCTATGTTGACGAAGCCATGAATTCATTGTATTTCTTAAGGTGAATAAATTCTATTCTATTCTATCGTTAGGGTTGTTGAAATGAGATGGTTTTGGTTCGAGCCCGGGAATGAACTTATAAGAAGCTGGAGCTTTATTACTTGACAACTTAGCAGTGTATTGTTTTTTGTTTTTTTTTTTGTTTTACTGGATTGGTCAATTTTAACTTCTTTGACACTTTTGAAGTTGATCCAACTATTTTCCTTTTAAAAAAGTAATAGATACCAATACCAGTATAAGCCTATCATTTTTTCATTAAAATACGGGACGCCTGAAAAGGTTATGATTAACTGATAAATACTTTCTGAATATGGCATAAACATAACATTAGAATAAAGGAAACATGATATTGAATAAATAGTTGAGTTCCCACCACGTGCAATCGAAAATGTCGATTGCAATTTTACAGTAAACTCTAGAATTACACTTTGTCTCTTTGAGCGAATGATACATTTCCTGTAAATTGGAAGAGAAAGGGCATTTCCGTATAGGCATAATAGCTTAAATTCTCGCAAATAACAACACTGCACATCAACTGCCAGCTCTAGACTTTGCAAACTTCGTGTCTTTATTGTACACAGAATGCGCTGCTAAACAATGACAACACTAAGAGAGATTAACGCCGACTCAGTTTTCTCAAAATCAGAAATGGCAACTGTAGTTAGGTTTTTAATTTAGGAAGATGGTGTTAAGAAAATACGGTATCTACTCGCTTCCCAACAAAAATTCTTGGGAAGTGGGACATACAGGTAAAAAAGGGGGACTGTCCTGTTTTTTACGGGACGAACGGCAGGCGTATACTGGTATCGTCAGCTTTTCGTTGTTTTTTTTTTTTTTTTTCATGTCAAGTAAACTGAATAATGAACAAAGTAGAAAAATTAATTAGCGTTTCGGATCAACGAACCAAAGGAAAAGAGCATACCATGATACATATTATGCTATCGCTATACATAAGTAGTGCTGACCCAACAGGCAGAGTGGATGCATATAGTAGTTGTAGGAATGGACGCCGTGCCGGTAGTCCCTGGTTGGAAAGTTCAATGGAGGAGCGACTAATCCGCACAAGACCACAAACATTCTTCTTTTATAATCTTGTTTATATAGAGTAAATATTTTCCCTAATTTATGTGGTACAGAGAAAGCTGTTTATAACGAAGAATTTCAATGAATGTGTCACTTTGGAGTTTCAAAAGAAAGGAAGTTTTTTGAGGGGGGGGACTTCTAGGGGCCGGTCTGATTCGTCGTCGTCTCCGTAAATACGCTCCTGTCAGAATATTCGATGCCCTTCCAAATGACTTAAAATAGGAAAAAATAGAAAGCTGCTCTTAAAATCTATCTGTGACGCAAGGCCTATTACTCGATAAGAGTTTATGGATGATCATTAAAATGTCCTCTGCCTCAAGGGAAATGTGATGTAGCATTCTACTGGATTTACGTATAGCACATATTGTTGGTTAAACTTTCTTAAATTATCTTCATACTTTTCTGATGTTTTGGACAATGTGATTGCATGCTTCATTTTCATCCTATTAGTTTTTATCTTGCATGATATTAAAAACGCTGTTTACTGTTTTCTTGAATAATGATAATGAGTAACTGTATAATATGGTGATTGTAGTAAAAAAAAGCATGCATTCGTGGTAGGTAGTTGAATATTTAGTGGTGGTGTTGATGGTCAAAATGGTTATGTCGCATGAAATGATGAAGTTTTTTTCTGTATGGCATTTTGAATGTCCACGAGTCCTGCTCTATAATGGGGCCAAACGAACAAAACAAAAGAACATAATCTTTATAGGTTGCCAAATTTATATTCCGGGTGGCAGCCACATGTAAGTCCTGTTATGTATTTTAGGCTTTTAAGTTGCGTTACTTAGTCATCACTATTCTCAATCTAGCCTTCATTCGTATTGACACGTGTACCTACAAGTTGGTACAATTTATTTTGCGGCACCGTGACAGATTTTGTCGATTTGGAGCAGTGACAATATCGCTGTTGCAGCATTAGGTTGTATTTGTCCCCATGTGCATTTTACAAAAGCGGTTATCTAACCTCATAGTTTGACTTTAGCACTGCACCTTGACCTGGCCTTGAGTAATAGAATAGGCAGATGTATAGGTCAAAATAATGTAGATAAAGCATAGTGGTTGCTGCTTACCAATCGCATTTGTGTGTGTAACACAGTTATCTCCACTTGAAGTTTACAAACAGTGAAACTAATGGGCGAAATTCGGTAATTTTCTTTAAATATTATTCACAGCACTTTACTGTTGTGCAGAGGTGATTCTTGGGTAGTTGAAGAAAAAATTAGCAGAAAACCTACTCCAGTTGGTGTTTAGAGTTGTAGCACAGTATAATAACATCTAAGAACATAATGAAATATAAAGGATTACTGCTTAAGAATTACTACCTAAATCCTGTGTTGTCTTTAAATTGAGCAAAATTTAAGTAGTGATACTTATTAACAACCGTCAGTTTTGACTTAACGTAACCTCAGCATCAATCAAATAATCCAACAACTTTTCATACCTTAATTGATTAAGCAGCATATATTTTTCTCTTTAAGAAATTCTTGTGCATGACAACTGAACTTGTTTTGCTTGTTTTGTTTTGTAGGGAGGGCCTGATATTAGGCTTGGGTAATCCATTACTGGACATATCAGCAGCAGTGGATGAAGAGTTCCTTAAAAAGTATGATATGAAACCAAATAATGCAATTCTTGCCGAGGACAAACACAAAGCTCTTTATGATGAAATGATCGAGAAGTACAATGTTGAGTACATTCCGGGTGGTGCAACACAGAATGCCTTAAGAGTTGCTCAGGTGACTTATACTTTAACAGTAGAGTGTAACAGTATGTAACAGTAGTGACTTGTGATTTAATTGTTTTAACTTTATGATTAATTGGAGACAGCTCTAAAGTGCAAGTGTATATAAAGAAGTATTTTAGGATTTATTCTGTTCATTTGCATTGTATTATCATGTGCTTGTATTCTATAAAACTTTACAGCATATTGGAGAATAGAATATGGCTGTATCCTCCAGCTCAGTCAAATAGACAATACTTATAATACCACATGGCAGTGAGAAATGCAAATCATGGTGACACTTGCTCAGAAGGACTGGTAAACAATGACACTGTCACTGAGAACCTTATCGCCTTTTGTAATGTTTGCTATAGACATTTTTACCTGATATTCATTTTGTTGTAATTTGTGATGTGTTAATTGATCCACAAAACTGTTTGCAAGATTAAACTCCATTTTGATGGTGCAAAATCCAAAGCCAAGACAATTTTTGCCATGTTTAGATTTTGCAGCATTTTGCTCTATTCAGTGCACTAATTTGGTGTGTCAATATCCTCCTTGTTTCATAAAAATTCCTGCTGTGAAAACTTCCTATGTCATTTCACACATAATGGAACCTTGCATAATCAGGTGGAAGATGAGAGTCTTAAACAGATGAATAATGTAGAGGTTTTCAAATGATCCAATACTGAAGCTGAGATGTTTTTCATTGTTATTGTAACATATGAGAACACCAGTTAATGCTAAGCTCAAACCTACTTTATTTGCCACTAAGGCACTTAATTTTAGGCACGTTACACTTACATCATCATCATCATCATCATCATACACTTAACTCCATGGAACAACAGTCCATAAGGGACCTTGGCCTACTGCCTGTCTGCTGCATTCCCCATCTTGGCCTGAAGGAGTCCTGAATGGGGTACAGTCATGGAGAGTGAGATGTGATCAGTGCCTCAAGTCCCTCCTGGCTGGTTAATGTGGTCTTCTTGATCTGGAGCCGCTACTTCTCAATCAAGTAGCTCCTCAATTGGCCCCATGTGGACCTCACAGGGCTGAGTGAAAACCCTGGATAAGGGTCCCCAGCTGGGGAAAATTTCCCATGCTGGTATCTGGAATCGAACCCAGGTCTCCTGCATGGATATCACACACTTGGTACACAAAATAACTGAATTACTGACTCACAGCTCATGATTGACTTCTCTTGTGTGTTGTCCACTGTCAACTGCATGCTTACTCATTGCATTTACTTAACCAGTTTTTGTTTGTAACTCACTGGATTGAAATTTTAGACTGTCGGCTGGCACTTGTTGGCTCCCTTATAATCTCCTCTAGCCAAGCTTTGAAGATTCCATTAGTTGAAATCATGAAAAGTCAAGATTTTAAAGTTGCCAAAATGGACTTCATGAAATTGCAATAACAAATCTTTGGGATTGTTTTACTTGAACAGCAGGGAACTAACACAACTAGGCTGTTGTTTGTTTAGCTTTTGTGCTTATTCATGCTGTTGTTAAGCGAGCAAAGTGGTCTGACAGTGGTCCCTTGGCTGGCTGGATGGCAACTTGTGTCATTGTTACATTATTGGGCACATGATAATATCATGCATTTGCTTTATGGCAGGTTTACAGATCATGTATATGTGTAGTTTGTTTTACTGAAGTGAACTCACTATTTTTCTGCTCCAAACTAATGGTTATAATGACATGCCCAAGGCTAAATTTAACAGCTGTGTTACACTTGTACTATGTCAGTTGCTGCCTTCTGTTCATGCTGTAAAGACTAGAGTTAGTCCATTGTGCATCTGAAAGGTGAAAGATAACTTAGACATGGCAAATGGTATTTTGAATTAGAAAATTCCAAGAAATGTAACAAATGCATTTATTACCTTTGTAGACGAATCAAGCAGTTCCTGACACTTGGAAAGACATTAACCCACCCACCTGCCCCAAGTAGAATGTTTTCTTTTATAGGTAAACTAGCAGTGGCAGGCCAAGAAAACAGGTTATTTTCTCCTCTACGCATATACACAAATTTGTAACCAACCAAAATTAGGTATAGAAACCTTCTAGATTTGCAAGGTGTAGTCTTCTTTGCTATGCCCTGGATGATTGGTTATGTAAGTTGGCAATACCCTCTCATTGCTCTGCCATTGTGGCTCCACTTCACTCCTACAAAATATCCATCTGCTACACTTTGTAACTTGGGGGTTTCAAGATGGGCTACACTTGCAGCTTAGGGCCCGGAATGTTCGCAGCAGCATAGCATTTATTTTTCATATGTTTGCAGCTGTATCAGAGGATCATGTAAGCAATGGAGCATCTGCTCTCTTCCCATGAGGGTGCATCAAAATCTGTGACAGATACGGAAGTATCTTGCAATACATTGTATTATGTGTAGTTTGCTTAGGAGTTAGACTTGCCAGACATCCCATATTGTACAGGATTCCCCACTATACTGGCATACTGGATGGCAAAATTCCTGTGTTTCATTCTATGCTTAAGGTTTGCATTCTGAAATGTGTGCGTGTTCATTCGATACATGCTTCCTTGTTATGGGAAAAGTAGGAAGAGGGAAGGGAGGACATTTATGAAGTGTAGTTTTGTGTTTGGTTACATTGTATAGTCACATGCTGGTTCTTGAATGATCTTGATCCAGAAGTCAGTGAGCCTGGATCTATCCTCTCTCTGGATTCCATAAACTTAGGCTCGTGTAACTTGCAGCAGACTGGGAGAATTGTCTGCCCTGAGTATAGTTGAGTGTAAAGTATTGTCTGTCTGCTTATACATATGTTTAGTTAATTTTTACTTTCTTCTTATTGTGAACTGTCTGTTTTCAAAATTGCCTCATTCACTTGTACAACCAAACCATCAGTGACAACAGGAGTATTGAAAAGAGTAAACATTTGAATTTAGTAATAGGTATAACATTAAAGTCATGCTGAATTGTTGCATGGCTTGTCAATGTTTTATAGCAGTATTGATGTTTTATAGCAGTATTGGTGTTTTATAGCAGTATTGGTGTTTTATAGCAGTATTAAGAATGGTGGAAGTCTTTCAATACAAGGAAAATTTCAAGTATGATACTCCATCAGAATTGACATGACTTATCTAATAGTATATTAAAGGGAAATTTTAACATTGAGTACAACAATGTTTAAAAACTGTACATTTTTTTAACATTTTTTTTTTTTTTTGCAATTCAAATTTACAATACCATCTTTGATCTTCAAAATTGGGGGGGGGGATGAATGTCCCATATCGTCATTCTAAAAATATGGAAGTCTGTTAGGAGTGTTATTGTTCTTGTCTTGTTAACAGTCCACTGAAATGCCTACTAATAAATTCATGCTTGAAAAGCAAATTGTTATTATGATACTTACGTATGAAGTGATTTAGTGAAGGGTATGTAGACAATTTTGGTAGAAAATTCCTGGTGTTTTGGTTCTAGGTAAAGAAACTTAGATTTCTGGTTTAGAAGAACAGGATCACAAATGCTAAACCTAAGAAGTGAAAATTAAATGGAGGAAAAAATGAAGCTTATAGTAACAATCTACACATCATCGGCAAGCTTAAGGTCAATATAAGAACAGAATTTAGGAATGTTATGGAAGAACAACTTATGCGTGTGAATGGAAATTTCATCTGAAGATACCAGGAATGTCTCAATGCAGATGGACACCCCTTCAGCACCGTGTATAAGCACAATGTTTATTAAATTCCATTGTGAGATTTTGGCTTTATGAGTACATATTTATTGATATTTCAGAATTTAATTCAATTGGTGGTTAGCTTAACAATGTTGGGCTCAATAGACTTTCAGCTATTAGTTTTGCAATTCTACAGCTTGCTTGCACTGCTATGGGAGATAATATTATGACTAGAAGAAGGTTTGTTTTTAAGAAAGTTTACCTTCAATTCTTTGAATCTTCTTTCATGGTCCAAACCAGTGAGAATATTTGTTGCTGTAGTCCTTTGAGTGCCAGTTGTCAAAATGTCTCTGTATATTATACAGGGTTACTACAAAAGAAATAGACAACTTCAACTGCCTGTAAAACAAAAACTATTTACGGTAATTTGACGCCGTTTTCACTGGTTTATAGAGGAGTCTTTAAAGTTTACATTGTGAACTCACAAATGTTCAATATGGGCTCCTCCAGTCACACGACACACATCCATGTGATAATCAAGTTCATCCCAAACCTTTTGTAACATATCTGCATCAACACTTGCCATGGCTTGTCTGATACATTGTTTCAAGTCGTGTAAATTAAGAGGAAGTGGAGGGACAAAAACACAGTCTTTCACGAATCCCCATAGAAAAAAGTCACATGGTGTGAGATCAGGGCTCCTTGGTGGCCAAAATGCAAGAGCATTATTGTCGGTTATTTTCTTCCGAAACTCTTGGTCTTCCTGAGCTCTTCCCTTTGCACAAACATCCCGCTGTCTCGAATTTTCTATACCAGTCGTAGATTGACTGTCTAGTCGGTGGCGTTTTGTGGTAACGTGTTCTAAAATGTCGTTGCACAACAGTTGCTGATTGCGTTCTAGCAAATTCCAACACACACTATGCCTTTTCCACAGGATTTTCCACCATTTCAGCTTCTTCAACAACAAACAAAACACTACAGCATTACCAATAGTAACAAACAAAACAAGTTTCTCAACATACCTCCAAAATAATTAGGTTGCTATCTCTAATAGTTTTTGTTTTACAGGCAGTTGAAGTTGTCTATTTCTTTTGTAGTAACCCTGTACTTTAATGCAATATAGAATGCTTTTAAACATTGAATTAATGTGGTAAGTATTAACACACACTTCGCTTACTTTTATTGTGCAGGACAATTGTTTCGCGGACTGTTGCCCGCATCCTCAGCTGATGAACCACTGCTGCTTGGGTTTGGATTCCAAGCTGTAGGTGTGTTGGTTTTGGTGACATCTGTTGGGTGGGCGGTGAGATTGGTTAAGAAATCCTTATGGGGGGGGGGGGGGGGAACTCCATGTTCATCAATGCGTGGCGGTATTTGTGAATGTAGATTTTCTCCCATGCTGATAATTCAAATGGATTCGAAAGTTCTTTCAAGAGTTTGATGTTAGGGTTGATTTCGTGGTGTAATTCCCAAAAGTGATGTGCCACTACAGATTTTTCCGGCTGTTTTAACTTGATGTGTCTTCTGTGTTCTTTGTTGCATGTTTCAAGATTTCTTATTGTCTTCCTAATGTATTTCATGTTACAGTCTTGACATTCAATTGCATATATTCCTGATTTTTTTCTCCATGGGTATTTTGTCCTTTAGAGAGGAGCCCAGGAGGTTTCTTACACTGTATTTATTTATCGGTGCTAGTTTGATGTTGAATTTCTTGAATACTTTTTTAAACTTGTTGTGGAGTTGTGGCTTGTGTGTGATTTTGTGAAATTTGGGAGGTTTTTCTTTATGAGTTAGGTTGGTAATTTCTTTGATGTGTTTCTGTCTTTTGTATTCATTGATCTGTTTGATGATGGTGGAGTATTGAAACCATTGTCTACTGCTGTACTCAAGAGTGTGGTTATATTCTTTTTTATATTCAGTGGGATTGAGTGGAACATTAACTAGTCTGAAAGCTAGACTATTGAACACTGCAAATTGGTGTGGAATGGGGTTGAAACTATTTCTTTTTATGTAGTTGTTGGTGTGTGGTTTTTCTGTATATTCCAAATTATATTTTGTTATTTTTTTGAACATATTTAGATCTAGAAATGAGATGCAGATGTAGTTTTTAGGCGTCTAGTGCTAGTTTTCTTGGGATTATGGCAAAAATGTTATCTACATATCTGTACAATTCTGTGGAAAGGCTTTTAAACGTAATACATGATATGCTTCAGCCTTATAATAAGTAACAAAATATTGATTTTACCATTCTGGGTGGAATATGTAGCAGAGGACATGTTGACTGCCTGATACTGAAAGGGATGCAGATGTATCACAGTAGCCAATGACAGTCACTTGTTTGCTGTGTGACTACACCACTAAGCAAAAGGGAGTGGAAGAGGAAAAAGAGGATAATAATCTGCATTGTTACTTTTTGGCACCTCTGATGTACAACAAGGTTGGTTTTCATTAAAGTGGATGTTATTATCATTCATGAATAATTAATAAAAGAGAGTTGCTGATGAGAAACGTAGACAAGTGCCTTGTGGTCAAATTATGCAGCTCAGGGGAGAAAATATAAATGTAGTTAGAAATCTACAGCGCCAGAATTAGCCTCTTTAACAGAGCAGCAGCTAAGCAGGAAAAGGTAATTTCAGGAGAAAATTGAAACAGCATGGTGCAAACTGGTAATAACAATACTATTACTACTACTCCCATTGCCACCAGAAATGAATCTGAGACTGGAAATGAGGCATTTGATGGAATTAATGAAAACATATCTGGGGTGCTAAAGAAATTTGACCAAATAGAGGAACTGGAGAGCAGGTAAGAAGGAAAAATAACAGGAAAGTTAGAAGAATTGAAATCATTATGGCAATGATTTGAGTAGATATTGCGATGTGGGGCAGGAAATACAGGCATGGTGTAATGGTAGTGTGATGATATCATTGTTACCTTGGTGTTGAAGTGGTGCCCTCTAATGTTGTTCAGCTGGTCCTCTGTGAAAAATTTGGTTAGCAGGTTTATTTTTGTTGCTAAATAATTCCTTAGCAAGCTCACTGTTAGATAAACTGTTCTGTTATTGTTGGCTGACAGCCAATGGAGCACTAACATTTGCTAAGGTTACTGTTGAATTTAATTTTTCCCGTAAGTTTCTGGTGTAGCTCCAGTATCTTCTTCTGTTTCAATACAGATTCCTGTTATTTCTCCAGGTGCACTTCAGCATTAATCTTCCAGCATTAGTTGGTGAGCTCAAAATTCCTGGTCCAGTTCTCATGTTTTAAGATAGGTATGTGAAGGTAAATATATGAATAATTACACAGTTAGTTCCGACAAAATTCTCACTGTATTAATGAAAATTATCCATGTGATGGCATCATTTTTAAAAATGTGCAAATTTTGTTGCTTTATTTTTTGAATTTTTTCTTTTAACCATAACATACATTAATACTTAACATTGATAATTTCACAATACTGAATCAGTTAAACAATAGATTGACTTAACAACCCTTGTTCATAATAAAATCCAGTGAGGCTGTTCTCACATTAGATCTGGAAGTCTAAATCTCTATCATGTGCATACAAAAGTTAGAGAATTTTTTCTCCCTATTGTACTTTTACATATTATGACAGCAAACAAATTTCTAGTTATGCATTTTCCCTCAATTCTATTTAAATACAAATTAAAGAAAATAACATTGAGAATTACAATCACTTTATAACTCTTGTGTATTTAATGCTTTGCAAGATAAGATTTCTTATAGTAATATATTCTTAAATTACATAATTTCCGATGTAAATTTAACTCTTGTAGAACATGAGTCTATTATTCTTTTAATCTTCATGGCTTATATTATGTCTATATTTAGCTATTCTTTGCAGTACATACCAATTAACAGTAATTTATTATGTAAAACACACATATAGTACATGCATATTTTTACAATAATATGCTTAAAAGCATATACACATGAATTAAAGTACAGGGTTACTACAAAAGAAATAGACAACTTCAACTGCCTGTAAAACAAAAACTATTAGAGATAGCAACCTAATTATTTTAGAGGTATGTTGAGAAACTCTCAAAGTTTCGTTTGTTACTATTGGTAACGCTGTAGTGTTTTGTTTGTTGTTGCAGAAGCTGAAATGGCGGAAAATCCTGTAGAAAAGGCATATTGCATGTTGGAATTTGCTAGAACGCAATCGGCAACTGTTGTCCAACGATATTTTAGAACACGTTACCACAAAAATTAAATGATGCGCTCACAAAAACCAGCATCGTCTTCATCATGTCGCAACATGTCAATGCAAAAGTCACGCTGTATTACCTTATCTTTTTCACTCAGAAACTGCAACATCTGTAATCTGTAAGGCATCATGTGCAGTCGCTTCCGCAAGGTTTTCCATACAGTTTGCTGTGGAATTTGTAATTGCATGCTTGCCCTAGATGTCGATTTCTGTGGACTACTTATGTAGGCAGAACGAACACGTTCAACGTTTTCTTCCTGAACTCTTGGTCTTCCCGAGCTCTTCCCTTGCACAAACATCCCGTTGTCTCGAATTTTCTATACCAGTCGTAGATTGACTGTCTAGTCGGTGGCGTTTTGTGGTAACGTGTTCGAAAATGTCGTTGGACAACAGTTGCTGATTGCGTTCTAGCAAATTCCAACACGCAATATGCCTTTTCCACAGGATTTTCTGCCATTTCAGCTTCTGCAACAACAAACAAAACACTACAGCGTTACCAATAGTAACAAACGAAACTTTGAGAGTTTCTCAACATACCTTCAAAATAATTAGGTTGCTATCTCTAATAGTTTTTGTTTTACAGGCAGTTGAAGTTGTCTATTTCTTTTGTAGTAGCCCTGTATTATAATGGCATGGTCATTTTATGACTTTGCAAGTTATGGACATCTTGCATATTTTAAAATTTTATCTTTCATCCACCATATGAATAATGGATATATAATTCTCTTTAGCTCCTTTATTACTGTTTTATAGGCAACAAATCTATTTAGGATAAATTGACTATATTTAATTGTTTTAGATTAAATGCCTAGGCTTATGTACAGCTTCAGATAGTTTACCCACATGGTTATTTTATGATGATGCTGCTCCTTACCTTGAAAGTCCAGCAGTGACCTGGGTATATGTCCTGGTGCTGTAAATCAAGATACTCATAATGAAAGTAGTGAATTCACCCTTATGGTAATGGAAATACTTAAAAGGTAACCAATTTATGCCTTTTGGGCATAAGGCAGCAAAATTATTTCTTCCCTCTGTCTTCCTGTATGTCACAAAGCATTTTGCACCAAGATTGCAGTTAATGTTATCCAGCTAAGTTATCATTCTTGTTTTGGTTGCATTATGTTGGGTTAAAAATGGAACTACACTGATGATACAACATGAGCGACAAGAAAGTTGTCTAAGAAATGCTGGAAATTGAGCATAAATGCTACAAAATTTATGCAATAAAAGTTTGATTGAGGGTCAACTTCTACCATTGACATGGTGGCATCAACAGAATACAGTTGTGTGTTCTTGTTAAGAAGACATCAGCCTCCAAGGAGATCTATTGTTTTTCTGAAGAAATACTAGAGTACCATAAGTTGTATAAACTGAGTTAGAGTACATATAAAACTACTAAGAAAAGGTGTGTGCCTTGTTCAAGCTTCATGTGATAATTTCATATTGTGCCACCCCATTTTGAAAACAGATTTTGAGAAGTATTTAAGTGCCATATGCTGCTCTATTGTGAAATGGAAATCGAAAAATGCACATCATGCCATAATGTCAACATCAAGATTCTGTCAATCACCCTTATGTATTCAATAGGGATGTGTAACATAAATAGTCACTATGTGTTGATTCTACATTATTATGAGAAGGGAAAAAAATGTTTGCTACATGCGACCCTCAGCAGAAGAGTGACTTACGTTTTGCCACAGTGCTGTTTTATACATACATGTTTGTCATAATAACATTCCTGAATTGGATACATTATGCACATTGAAGGAATCACTTAGAAAACTGTGATTCATTCAGAAAGAGTGCTCAAATCTGTGGTGTGTGTGGGTAGAATGTCTGCTTCACATTCAATAGGTTCCAAGTTCAAACCTCAGTTAGGGTGAGTTAGCTCCTTAAGGATTATTTATCTATTTATTTTTTTTATGGCTTCAGGTATTCCCTTATCCTGAGAGAAGATGCACTGTGGCAAAATGTAAGTTATGCTACATTCACCATGAAATGCAAGCGCAGACCTAATGTAGCATAAGCACAGATGCAAGGAGATACCATTCACAATGCATCATAAGTGCAACGCAAGAAGTTGGCACAGGTTTCTAGATCTGTAAGTTACATGCGAATATCTTCAAACTGAATAACATAACCAACAATACCATGTAAGAAAATTCACTCAATCTTTTACAAATAAATATGTTATAAAATTACATACAACTGACGCTTGCGGCAGTGATGCCACAATAATTGCTCATTCAGAATTATTGAAAATAGTACAAACATAGAGACTTTAGAAAGTGATGAAGCTACACATTTAATGAACTAAGAATTATCTCTCTGCACCTTCGATTTATGAGAACCAAGAAATCAAGACATAGATAATAGTTACATCCATTAAATCAAAGAGGGATTCGTAAGGAGACTGTCATAACCTCTTGAGGAAAATTGGAGATGGCACGATATGGCCAAATAGAAGAGCATGCATGCACAGCAGGCCCTGTAAAATCTTGCAGCGCAATCGTTTCTTATTGAATTAATAGGCAATGCATAGAGAAAAGAAGCAGAATGCCGCCTCTGCATGCAATGCAAGGATAAAGTTTGGAGTTTGAACTCTTGCATTACGTCTTGTGTGTTTCTATGTGAATACCTACATTAAATAATATGAGTCCAAACTCTTGTGCTTACATTGCATCTGTGTTTGCATTTCTTTGTGAATGTAGCTTTACTCTTCTGCTGAGGGTCATATGTAGGAAACATTTTTTTCCCTTCTCATAATGATGTTGAATCAACACATAGTGTCTATTTATGTTAGACATATCTATTTAATACATAACATTTGGTACAGTCAATATGATAGTGATTATGATGTTTCTTTTAGGATTTATTCTACTGAACAGCAATATGCTGCACACAAAAGAATGAGGTGAACAGAATGATGTGTAAATACATCAGGCACAAATGATTTTCTTGCAATGAAAAAAAAATCTAATCTGTATGGTGTGAAAAAATACTAAAAGTATTGTTAAGAATACCAATGTTTTGAAATATTTTAGGAATCCAATTTTGGGCTGATTTGATAAGGGAAAGGTGATTGTCTGCTGTCCAAAGCGATCCCTTTGATAGAAGCAAAATACTTGGCTTCACAATATTCCATCATGGTCACAAATGTATAGTGTTGGGGCTGGATATCAAGGAATGGTCTAAGTGTGCTGTGGCAGCTTGATGATACACTGAACTGTGTAAATGGTAATACTCGATAATATTTGTATTTCCGTGAGGATGAGATATCCTGATGGAATTGTTGAATTTGCACAGGATAATTATCCTGTCCACACATCTCAAAAAGTTTCAAATTGGTTTTCAGAGAGGCAGGATACCAGAGTGGGAGAATGTGAGAATGCATGGGTTGAGGTAAAAAGAGAGCTGTGCTGCAATTACCTGTAGATGGTTGAAGGACAAAAGATGACTGCTAGGCACAAATTCAAGACTGGAATCTTGTAGTTTCTTGTCCACATTACTGCAGGAATTCAATTTTGTCTATTCCTGAAGATTGAGGGCAGTTATACAGGTTGAGGGTTCACACACCCTATATTAATTATGTTCAATCTTTATATTTTAGAAGATAATAGTTTATTTACACATTTTTTTTTTTAGTTATTTAATACGAGTATTAGTAGAATTATGTTCTGTGTGCATAGATAGGCCCATAATTTCTAATGCCTAAGTTATATGAATGCAATATTATATTCTACATATCCAGTGATAAAATGAACAAACAAAAATGAAAAGCAGTGCAAGATTTGAACTTAGGAACTTATGAGTGGAAACAAGGCTTGTTAACCTCTTGGCCAATGGGAACGTTGTGTGACTATTTTCAGTACTCATAAGTATTTTGCTGTCAGTCACAGACCATTATACAGTTTTTTTTCATGTGTATTGTGAACACAGCCTTTATGAAGATGCGTGAAGTTCTTCGATTAACATGTGGAATCTGGGAATGACTCATTTTTTGTACATATGTGTCAAAGAAGGTAAAAATGGCTTAATATGGCAGAGATAGAAACAGTAAAAATAGAATAATTAACAAATCTAAGCATTGAAGACATTGGCTTAGGTTTGTTGGAGTTCATTTGAAAATGCATATCAAGAAGGTATTCCCAGATTTTCAAGGTGTAGTACCACTATCTTTGCAGACACTTCGAGGGCACCACACAGCTACCTGATCTGCAGGAAAAAAACAATAAAAATTATTATGGAAAAAGAAATCAACTGACGGTTCCCATTTCTAGACTTGAAAATCATCAGAGGTGATACAAAGATAAATTCTGGAATTTACAGAAAGCCAAAAGAATTGGAAAATCATGTTATAAATAATAGCTACAGCCCATTAGCACACAAACATGCAATAATAAACGCCATTGCATGTATATTAGTGAATGTACCCATAAATCCAGCTGAATCCAATAGTTAAAAGCCATCATCCAAATAGTGGGGGGGGAGGGGAGGATGCATACATCAAGAACGTGTATAAAAGAAATTAAACAAAGCAAAACAAAAGAAAAGGCTGGTTCACAATAACTACAGAATGGTAACCAAAATGAAAACAAGAACAGGAAGCCATACAGGACACAAGATGAGAACAGGAATGCATTTCTTCTTCTTTCTAGTTAATTTTGTGCATTGAGACTTCATTTGTGTTTAACTGACAAGTGATATTTTTTCATCTGTCTCCAATTCAGCCAACATAATGTGGGTTAGCTAATGTCATAATTGGTAAAAATTGCAAATAAAGTGAGCTGTAGCGGATATTTCATATCATGGGCATCTGGAATAATGACTACAGTGGATAGTGTAATATGCACAATATGCATCTAATGTGCCACTCCTGGGAATGAGAGTGAGAAAATTGAAACTTGGCCAAGTCTTCCTTCCCATTCCCATTGGGAGTATTTAAAGGAAAGGCTGCTGTTAATTGTAAATACTCCCAATTAAATACAGTATTTCAACTTTGTGTTTCTCTCTCTATTTACCATTACTGGTTGTTGTGAACCAGCCTGAAACACATAAAAGAAATAACCACCCTCGCTAGAGAAAAAGATACTATTATGTTTTTCAAATAGAGTTCTACTCTGCAGCGATCTTTTCATATTTCCCTCTTACTCGCACACTGAACATGCAAAGCTGCCTGGCGACATAGTGTTTATTCATGTGTATTAAGAAAACTATTTTTACGTTCTGCTATGAGTATTACTCTCTATCTTCCTCGTGAATTATTTTTTGCAAAATTTGAATATTTTATCTTAGTGCAAATTGTATTTATGAGTGGCAGAATCACTTAGCGCTTTACATCCCAGTTAAGCAGGAAAACATTATGTCAACACAGCAGCACTCTGATTGGCTGCCGGTCTGGTGGCATTCAAGGCCAAACCTCATTCCATTTGAAAGTTACCATTGTAACACATTCAAGAGGTTCACTTATCACCTTACAGCATTTAGAAAATTAAAAAAGACCTTTAGAACACAAAATATCACTTTGGCTCTCATAATAAGTAGGTTTTCAGTAACAAAGCTTCTAAATTCAAACACAAAAGATAAGATTCCACTTGAAAATCAATTTGGAATATATCAGATCAAGAGACTTTGAAAAGTTCTGCATAGGAGAAACAAAAAGAAGTTTAAAAATTGGATCCAAAGAAATCCTAATTTCAAGCAAGAGGACAAATCAGCAGTAGAATTTTACTTCTGGAATGAAAGCCACAACCTAGACCTGAACCCAAAAATACTAAACAACATGACAGGCCACAATGAACTCACAATATGGGATGGAAACATAAATACTGCTTAATAAATTTTGAAATCCCATCACTTGACAGCTGAGTGAAGAAGCTCTTTGTTCCACTGCCAGATAAGAGACTGCAGGTATCTGTAACCAGCAGCAGCACCCTCGAGGTTGAAAATGGAACCAATGGCTTCTGAAATTAGTCCCTCATAAATAAAAAGCTTATGATGATGTGTTAAACCAATTCCACAAATATGCCCCTATAATTTGAAAATTACTGTTACTAATTCCTCTAAATATCAATTAATTGTTCAAGCCTACAACCTTGGGCAAGAATAATACTTAACAAAGAAACATGTGAAATGAACAGAAGGAAACCATGGACACAAACAAAGTAGAATCCAACCCATTGTTAATAAAACACAAGAAAGAGATTGAACTCTGTGCCAAATTACAACAAAAAGGAAGGAAACGTGCTGCTGATGTTTGGTTTCTCAACCATTTAATAAAGGGGTACCAACTTTCGTGAGGGTTATGGTAAAACTCGATCACAACAGTAAACAGCAAAAATCAGTACAGAAAAAAGTGTTAAGGATGGAAAAGAATAAACACTAGAAAAATAGAAATGATGTAGAATTATATTTTTACTTACTTCACTTGAAGCTAATTAGAAATTTAGGAAACATAATTTGGGAGTACATTTGGAATTGGAAATTTTGAGTGCAAAATAAGGTAAAAAAAGTATCAAGCTCGAAAAGAAGCTGGAAAATTTGTGCAAGAAAACAAAGAAAAATCATCCATCAAACCAAAACATAACCTAACACAACACCACAACACAATAAATCCACAGATAACATAGAACATCTCTCACATCAGAATTTCACTATACCAGTAGTAAACATTCTAAACCAAGATTTGAAAAACATATGTCGACTACTCAAACCAAGTAGAAGACTTCATAGTAGGCATGTAAATCACTACACAAAATATAAGTGATGAAGATACAACTCTATTCAAAATGAAATGTTTCAAAATAGTAGATCAGATAAAGAATGAAAAGAAATCCAAAATCATAAGTTTACTAAAAGCGGGCCAGTCATATCCATAAAAGCCAAAAAAGGGAATAGCTTGATTTATGATAATCAGATTCCACAGATGGAATGGAAAACCTATGTTAGGGTGTCCAGTACATCACAATTGAAACCAACCCACTAAATTCTTGTATTCAGGCCATAAACACAGCACTTAAAGAAAGTAAATTAATGGTAAAATATTTCCCAGAATTTATAATTTACTTAAAGTTCACAAAGAAGAAAAAGGCATGAGACCAATCAGTGGCAGCATTGGTTCCACAACATATAAATTGGCAAAGCGGTTAGTTAGCAAATTTAATTTTTTTTCCAAAATTTGTTTATCTGAATATGAAAATTTCTTTGGATTTAGTAGAGAAAGTAGGGTTAAAAATGGATACAAATTACACATTAGTCACATTTGATGTGGCATTCTAGCACAAAAATTCCAAGATTTATTTAAAAAATGGCTTAATACAATATACGTGAAACCAGTAGAAATAGAATGACACATTTCACTAACAAATCTATACATTGAACTCAACTGCTTCACTTTCAATGGGAAATAGTACAGACAAAAATCAGGTCTGTCTATGTGTAATGCTCTCAATTTTAGCAGACATTTTTGCATAGTACATATTATTGGATTGGTTGGTGTGCATTCAAAAACACACATAAAGAAGGCATTCTCAGATTTTCGAGATGTATCATTATCTACAATAGTTCCAAGCAAACATTTAGAGGATGCCATACGGCTATTTGATTTACAGGGGGGAGGGAATATGATGAGTTCCATTCACATGACTTTTTCTAGCTATTATGCAAGCAAGTGTTTCTTACAAAAGACTATATTTTTATCTACATCATGCTAATAAAGATAAACAGCAGAATTGGTCTTATTACTTGCTTCTGTGTAACTATAAGGGAAATAAGGGAATGCACAGGCTACAACAATAGTCATATCTTTTTAAAGCTGATTGCTATATGCAACAATTGAAATTTATTTCTCTTTGCGTGCTAAGTGTAAACAAAAGAGAGATGAAAAGAATGGAAGACTTCCCATTTGAGGAGAGTATAAATAGCTTAAAACTGTGAACAACAACACAAAATATTTTGGAAACAGTTAACTCTACAACAAAAATTTATATCACATAATTTGTGTGTTTTAGCAAGATCTACATTTATTGTGTGGTAAGTTTTTGTCTTATCTCTTATGGTTTACCAGTTATACAAAAATTATACAACAGTCATCTAGAATGAAGAGGTCTTCAGAAGTTATTCACAAAAAATTCAAGACATACATTTTGTTTGTTCTGTGTATTATATAAATATTACTCATATGGTATTTTAATCAATATCCTTAGAGCCATTTTTGAGAAAATTATAATGTTCGAAAAGCATTCCATGTAAAGGGAAGCGGGGGATTTTCCTGAAAATCTTCATGTTGTATCCTTGGAAGATACCATACTTAAATACCAGGTTTGGTATTTAACACAGGCAGGCAGGGGATTTTCCTGAAAATCTTCGTATTGTATCCTTGGAAGATACCAAGGCAGGCAGACAGGCAGGCAGTAAGTAGCAGCAGGCCGGCCGGCCGGCCGGCCGTCTGTTAACAATATGTTCTTTTCACTTCTTTTCATCTTAAGTATTTTGATGAGGTCTCTTTCTTGCCACTGCTGTTTTTCGCATCACCTGGAAAACAAAACGTAGCGAAATAAATCAGCATCAAAATCTTATGTTTATATTAGACCTAATACTTTAATATTATACGGGATATATATTAATTTAATGCAACTCCCAGAATAAGGTGCTCCTGAAAAATTCATTTTCAACCTCTACTGCAATAGTTACAGAGCTACAAATGAAAATATATACCTCTAATAAAAGTAACACTCATCATTGGCCAGTGTTATGCCTGTCAGGTGTAAATTTAGATACATTTTTCTATGAAAACTTTTAAATTAATAATCTTGGCACAGGTTGTGTATTCACATAACTTCAAGTTTCCGTTGTATACATATGTGCTTTTATTTAAATAAATACATTTTTCAGCATAGTTTTCTACTTCCTTACCCTGATTAGTTTCTGCTTGTGCTAATAGAGGGGCACTTACTGGAGAAGCCTGTAATACAAAATTCTTGGGTCTTATCAATTGTAACATGAATTGGAAACACCCTATTGATTATATCATGCCCAAAGTGAGCTCTGCATGTTTTGCAATCCGATCTTTAATTCAACTTATAAATAAGAGCCTACTAAAAACCACTTATTATGCATATTTTCATTCATTGATGACCTATGGAATAATGTTTTGGGGAAATTCAACAGACATTAAAAAAGCGTTCATTATGCAAAAAAAAAGGTAATAAGAATAATGGTAGGGGCAAGACGATTAACTCAATGCAAACCACTTTTCAAAATGTTTGGAATTTTACCATTAGCCTGTGAATATATTCTAACCACATTGTCATTTGTAATAAATAACCCAGAAAAGTTTACAAAAACTGCAGATATTCATAACAAAGAGACCAGACACAGACAGGACTTACATAAACCAGCAAATAATTTGCAGTTATTCTAAAAAGGGGTTTACTACAAAGGAATAATTTTGTTTAATTTACTTCCCTCTTCTATAAAAGAATTGCAAATGAACAAAAACAAGTTTAGAGCAAATTAAAAAGGATACCTTATTACTCGCACCTTCTATACAGAGGAGGATTTCATTCAATAAAAAAACACTGGTAATAATGTAACATTGTAAATATAATAAACGTGAATATTCTAAGAATGCAAATGTACGGATAGGCTTTTGGAAACAGACATGCAATTGTAAATTATGCAAAACTGACATCTATGAAAATTCATTGTTAGAAAGTTATTATTTGTAAATAAATGTATTAATAAGTATATATAAATATAATTCTTGACCGATCTACATCCAGTTTGGGCATAGAGTCTAATCTCAAAATAGGATCTGCAGATTGCAATGTTAAGTATCTAGGTTTGTTTGTTAAGCCTTTCGTACTTCATTGAGTTTGCACTGAACAGTCTGCCAACAGCAGAGTAAAAACAACCACCAGATCAAAGTTAAAAGTGAATATGAGGCAAGCTGTATCAAAACAACAGTGTCCTGTGTTTTCAAAATTTAACCCAAATTTGGATTACAATGTCTAGAGTGGATATGTGAATATGGGTGGAAGAGGGAGAGAGCCGTAGTTTTAGTGGTGGGAATCACAAAGTGTCTTTGGTTAAAATTTAATGCATGCACTTTCATCTAACATAGTTAAAAGATTTTTGAGAGTAGTATCTTCAATTTAATCTCCTTATGTAGCCAAAGCAACAAGTATGGCAAATAAGCTGATTCAGTTGCCAAAACTCTAGGGTAGCCAAAATGTCAAATTTAAAAATTAATTTTATAGCATACTGCACTTTTATATGCTTTTATTATACTGAAAACCAAAATAAGCGTCACTTAAATGTAGAGAGTTTCCTTATCCTTCATCTAAAACAAAAATTCTCAGGTGAAATATCCAAATGTAAAATTATATTAAGATTTGTATAGTACAAAATACTCACAAGGAGAGGCAAAAGTTTTGTTTTTAATGAAAAGTGAGAAAGGTAAATGAGTTAAATTACAAGGACAAAATGTTTTGTATATATTTATCATAATTTTGTAATGATGTAAGGGCTTTTTGTTGAGAATTTTCCATATTTTTGAGAATATGTTTTATAATCATAAATGTGAAATATCTATATTATTATTTTGCATCGAAAAATGTGCATTCATTTCAAGTTACAAAAATAAAATAGTTTAACCTTTGTGTCTTCATAGCATGCAGCTAGAAGTTGTAAAACAATGTTTAGAATTTCAGCGAAAAGGCATTAGCAGCTAAAATACTTAAAAGATAGTAAAATAAGATACCAAACAAGAATAAGTTTTGTTTCAAAATTGCATGTTTGTAACAGATCCAATATTAAAATTTCAATCTAAAGAAAAACCTCTAGCTCACCTTGTTTTATCCTGAATTAACTCGCTTAGAGCCAGATGTGAAATATTGGAGGGTGATCACTTTGGAAGCAGAGTAGTAATAAAACCTTAGAGCATTTATTTGAGTTTTCAGGGCTAGTTAATGAGTACAAGCACCTATCAGTAATTTAAATGTACCTAATGGAAGTATATATCCAAATAAATGCATTTTAATTACCTAGTTAGTAGTATTGATTCAGATTTGTTTCTTTGCTATAAAGAACTTTATGCCATTCTTGAACAACTGATCCACGATGGACACTGTAACAAATTAAGTAACAGCACTTTTGGCATTGAAAGCAAACTGTGAGTCTTAACATGTTTTCTGTGAAAAGTTTCTTCACTGCCTTTTTCTAGCGATATCCAATGCTAACAGAGATTTTTCTCTATGTATAACTTAGTTGTAACCGATGGTATGACAACTATTAGAAACGAAAAAAAAGTACTGTATGTTGCAATATGGTGATGTCTAATATGTGATAATTGATCATATTAAAGATATTGATTTGAAATAATATGTTTTGAATTTGAAAATAAGGGGATTTAACATTAATGTTACTTTGATTACCTGTCAATTTTCATTTCTTTTACCTCATTAGTCATAAATTCTGCCTGAAAATTAGCACAATCTTATGTGTGTTTGTAGAATATTCAATAAACACCACTAATTAAAATGATTAATGCAAAGTTTTTAAAATAATTTTCAACACATAGCCCTATGGGCAGAGGCAAGATTATGTGTTACATTCATCACCATGTAACAATTTGAACAAAATCCACTTTTTGTGTGAAACCATTTAAAGCATGTGTGAAGTGAAGCTTTCTCCATAACTGGTATAGATGGTCAAGGTCATTAATGTACAAACTTAGGAACACAACGTCTATGGTTCAAATCCCACCAGAATGTCCACCCTAACTTTTTTCTACTGTAACATTCCTTTCTTAAATTCCTTTCATAATTACCATTTCATTACATGTGTCAAGTGACCAATTCAAGTGAAGTAAGTGGTAAGAATGGGTGTAAAACACTATTGAAAAAAAAATTGAAGCTGTGTTATAAAATGCAGAATAAAGATTATCATTTAATGGTTATGAGGGCTGCTTTTATAATGCTGTTAATGTATGAAGCTCCTTAACAAAATTCATAAATTGTATTGTACTGAATTTAATAGCTTTGAGTGCATGAAATGGGGTGATGAGACTAACTTACCAAGCTTTTAGCAACAGCCCAGGTGATTGCTAGCGATAACTAACTATGGTAAAAATCTTTTTTACCACTAACATTCTCTTAAATTTTACTGTTAATAATGGGAAACTCTTTTTACTCTTTATTTCAAACACAAACGATTACATTTGGAATCTGCTCACAAATAACTTCTTTCTTCAATGCTTTTGTAATAATTCTGCCATATAGTTTCTTTTTGATGTTTGCTGAGGCAACAACTGCTACTGTGTGATAACAAATATCCTGTCGAAAACTGAACTCTGGGTGGGGCTTTGTTCCCCTTCTTATACCCTGTTGATTATGTGGCAGGAAACTTCCAGAAACTGTTGAACATGCAAACTTCAGCAGGTGTGTCAAACTCACTCAGCTGTAACAATGCAGACTTCATCAAAGGCCGCACCATGGCATAGTGGTTAGACCACTCACCTCTCACCAGGTTCACTCCCGGGTTCAATCCTAAGTGACCTCATGTGAGATTTGTGGTGGACAAAGCAGTGCATGGGTGGGTTTTCTCTAGGTTCTCCCACCATTGCATTCCACCTGTGCTCCATCTTCATTCCATGTATCACCAGTGTCATCGCCTACAGTGCCACAAGTAGTAAAAGCGGGCGTTAAACACTACCAAAGAAAAAAAATTCAACCTCAAAGAACTTTCCAAAAGCATATGTGTCCACTTGCACTGGTGAAACAATGGATGCCAACAATCAGCTATGCCTTAAGAAGCGAGCTGCTCACACATGTTTAGCAATTACGACTGCAGGGTGTGCTCATACTGCTCTGTTCTCAGGGCTGGTTCAGACCAGCATTCTTTGTAATGGGCTAGGCAATCCAGGTGTGCTACTAGCCTCTTCACTTGGGCCAGGCTCTGGATACAGTAGGCCACATCATTTATCATCTTCAGCACATGGTACTGCACTTGCTAAGGTTATTGAAGTTTGGGACAGTGACCCATGGTCCAAGTGGTGTGATATAAACACACCTTGGCTGTTGGCCTGCCGGTCATAATGGGTCTTCATGTGGTTGCTCACTATCTGGATTTGTTGGCGTGCCATCTCATGCATGTTGTGAAGCTGGTCTACAAGATTCTCCATGTAGTTGACTGCTGATTGTTGTGTGCAGGACTTCCCATCAGGTCGCAGGGTAAATGCAGCACCCTACCAACTACCAAACTGGTTAGCGTCAACCCAGTGGTGTTGAAGGTTGAAGAGCCATAGGCCAACAAGAAAAGTGGCACCCTCACATCCCAATCTCTCTAGTGATTGGCCACAACCATCCTCAAATATTCTTCTAGAGTATTGATGTACCATTCAACCAAACTGTGTGACTGTGGTTGGAGAGGTGTAGTGCGTATCTTGTGTACTCCAAGTTGCTCAAGGGCCTCTCTCATCAGGTTAAACTCAAAGTTGCTCTGATCAATGTGCAGTTCTAGCGGTACCCCATAGTGATGAATCAAGTTTATCTATGGAGTAGTTTGTGATGGTATTGGCCACTTGGTGAAGTAATCCATGGCACAATGGATTACTTGTCTCTGTCTGACACAGGAAATAGCCCAGTTACATCAATGACTATGCGTTTGAAAGGTGCTCCCACATTTCACTGCTGTATATGACCCTGGTTCCTGGTCTGTGGGCTGTGATTTGCCATACACATATTACATTGATGCCACCACCTCTCAATGTTGGCTTGTAGTTTCAACCAGTAGTACCATTGATTGAGCTTGTCAATGGTTCGGCTGTGTCCCAAATGCCCAACCAAAGTCCCTGCATAGACTTCCATGACCTTACTCTGTGGGAGGATCAGCTGCTCTCTTTCTCTGGGTCTTCCCATCTAGTGACTCCCTTACCCAAACAGTACTCCTTCCTTGATCTTCAATGAGTTCCATTGGGCCCAGGACTTGTACACACTACTCCTGGGTGCGATATCTTCCCAGCTCGATCTAGTTCATGCCTCCACTTCTCTCAGGAGTGGACCTATATCAGTGTCTTCCAGTTGCTCCCTCCTCAGGCCTGTGCTATCCCATCCTGCAACAGGCACCATTAAAATGACACAGACAGCTGTGTCACACACTTTCTCCTCAACTTTGGTGTAGTGGCTGCACTCCTCTGAACAGGGCCATCGTGACATGGCATGTGCTGTTCTGGCTCTGACCTTTCCAATTTCCTGAGTGAAGTTCTACTCTTGGAGCCTATGAATCTAAGGGCTGTCTGGCCCTCCAGGTTCTTGAAGCCTAACAGCCAGGTGAGGCTGCAGGGGGTCGGTTCTCAGGTGGAATGGCTGACCATATGTGTATTTGTGGAAGTGCTCCAGTGCCTTTAATACTGCCAGGAGCTCTTGCCAGTAATGCAGTAGTTTTCTGCTTTGGGGAGCATCTTCCTGTAGTAATTTATAACATGCTCCATGCCATCCTGGACCTTGGATTCAATGCCCATGTTGCTGGTGCACTATAGTGTGCCTTAGGTGCCTGAAATGTGCTTTCTGCCTCTTCTGACCATAGGTAATGCCGATGCTCTGATGAATGAGGGCTTTCATGATATTGGAGAAACCTCTGATGAACTGGCAGTAGTAACTGAATAGACCCTGGAACTTTGTAGCTCTCATTTGTCTCTTGGGTGGGGCCAGTCTCTTACTGCTCCAGCATTCTCTGAGTCTGTGGCCATCCCAGATGGTGAGACTGTGAAATCTAAATAGTTGGGAGGAGTTGGCACTTCTTTGCATTCAACTTCATGTTAGCTGCCTGCAGCCTTTTCAGTATCTTGGTCAGGTTCTCTAGATGGTCTTCAAAGTTGTGGCCTATGGTGATGCCATCCTGATATAGCAGTCAGGCATCATAAGTCAACCTTTTCATCACAGGTTCCATGAGGTGCTGGAAGGTAGCTGGCACATTGCAGAGGCCAAAGGGCATAACTATAAATTGCCATAGCCAGTCAAGAATTTGGTCTCTTCTTATCTGTGGTATCGTGGGCCACCTGCCAGTATTCAGATTTAAAGTCCGCAAGTGCGTCCAGGGTGTCGTCAATCTGGGGTAAGGGGAAATAGTCCTTTCTGGTGACAGCATTCAGCTTCCTGTAGTCCATGCAGAATGTAGCTATGTTTTTCTTTTTCACCAAAGTACAGTGGAGTACCAAGGGCTGTCAGACTCTTCAGTGGTTCCCCTAGACCTCATTTCCTCCAGCATGTCCACTCCTCTGCCTGTTTTGCCAGAGGAATATATCTTATTGGTTGCTGGATAGTTGGGGATCTCAGGTCGCCGTTTCCTTTGATGAAGACAGACTGTTATCAACTAAGTAGATGCCGGGCCCTCTCCAGTTGTGAAGTGGTCTGATGGATGGCTGGCCTCTACAGCAAGTCTTTCAGCTGGGATCCCAGATCCTATGATGATGCTAGTTGTTTGGATTTGTTGCTCTGCAATATACTTGCTGCTGGCTCACTTTCCCTAACTCAGTCCTGGCTTGCATGTCCTAGTCAGTGTGCAATGTGTTCAGTAGTCTCATGGGAACTTCCTCTCAACAAGATAATAATGCTGATGCAACACACAATTTGTTCAATGGTCATTTCCAGTGTTGACTGTTGACTCTCCAATTATGCCTTTATCACCACTTCGCTTCTCGCAGGCACTACTACATGGTCTTTCAGGATCTCCCTGCAGATCCCTGGATGTTCATGGGGGCTTTGAAGCAACAGCTCATCTTGACCGAGTCACAAGATCTTCTGGCTGACATTGACTGTTGTCTTGTGGCTCCTTAGGGCATCCAGTCTCAAAATCACATCGTTGGCCACTCTTACAACAAATATGCTCTGTCCCAATGTCAACTCCAGCAGGGCCTCCTTCTCCACAGGTATGATGTCACCCAATGTCACTTTTTGGTAGAACCGACTGGGTTTTCCTGTTGACAAGCCCATTGTCACGTTAGGTCTGATTACAGTCATGGCTGTACCTCTGTCTACTAGTATTTGGCACAGCTTCTTTGTCCTCAACCATCAGCAATGAGACTGTCGTCCACCCTTCTACCCAAGGCATGTAATATACTTGAGGGGTGGTGAAGTTGCCCCTGAAGTGCCCCTCACCATGCTGGACCTTAATTGTTTTCCACCTGATAGTCAGCTTTGTGTGTACAGTCCTTCACTAAGTAACCTGGCTTGCCACACCCCAGGCTGAAACCATTAACATTTCATGTCTAGGTTGTCTCTTTGTCCCTTTGTACAGTAGAGACAGTAGTTCTGTGTCTCTGAAGTCTGAATGTGCACTGGTTATGTGGACTGAGCGAGCTACAGTTCTCAGGCATGCACAGTAATTGTAACCAGCTCAATAGCAGTCCAAGTAACATCTCCCTCTGCCATCTGTCTGTTTATGCTTATCTGAAACTCTCTGTGTATTAAATTAGTTTTATGTGTTTCTGTGATTAATTAAGGTGTGCTTTGATGTGTTCATTGGAAGTTCTTTCTTTTAGTGATCTTACATGAAAATGGCTCCAATTTTAACAAAGTTTGGGACAAAAGCTTTACACAGCCAAACGAGGGAAGTTGTGAATGATGAGCATACACTCAGAAAACATGAAGCAGCTTCTTGTGCATTATTGATTTTGTTGAAGAAGGTGCAAGAAAGACTAAGTGCTTCAACTGAAGTGCGTGAAAGATTGTCAAGGAAGGGAAACAATGTGAAGAACAGGGTTCATTTTTTGGTACTCTGGTAAAATGTATCATATATCAAAGCATATAACCGATATAGATGATTTCGACAAATGCGTCATTTGGCATATTATTTACATTGTTAATTAAATGCTACCCACTTTTAATAAACTGCTACCAAAACTTAGGGAGGCCACAAATTGTAGTGGAGGCAGCATGAGCTTGAAACTAATTTTGAGATATAAGAGTCTCAAGTGGAGAAAAACAAGAAAGAACACAACAATATTGCAGAGAAGGCACAACATTCAAACTCTTCATGTTTCATTCTTGCGGCAATTCTGCAATACAGGGAAGAAGGCAGTCCCACAATATATGAGAATGAAATCTACATCCATAGCACCCATATGAGACCTAACAGCTGGATTGATTATAGCACTGAGGTTTCCATGTGCCTGCTGCAAAAGGGCCAAGAGTAATCATCATACATGCAAAAGATAAAACTGGATTTATAACTGGGGCATTTTTAATGTACAAGTCAAACAAAAAAATAGGTGGATTACCACCATGAAATGAATGAGAAAAATAAAAAAATGATGATTGAAAAATTAATTCCTAATTTGCCTCCCAAATCTGTTTTAATGATTCATAACTGGCTATACCATAATGTGCAGTTGGAAAAGGCCCCAACAGTGGCATCTACCAAACGCAAAATGTAGAACTGGCTTGCAGCAAGTAACATACCATTTCATGAAAAGATGCTAAAGTTGAAGCTTTGCAACCTAATTAAAGACCATAAACCTTATCAGACGAATTATGTTATTGACAATTTATTGGCAATGCCTGAACACAGTTTCCTCAGATTACTGCCCTGTTTGCCAGATCTGAACCCATAGAGCTTATTGGTACTGATAACAAACAATGGGTAGCTGATCATAACACAACTTTTAAACTGGATTGTGATATGAAGCTTTGCTTTGATGACATTAGCATGGAAAAATGGGAAAATGCCTGTCAGCACATTACAAAGTTGGAAGAAAAATATATATTGAAGAAGGCCTGTTTGAAAATGTGATAAAAGGTTTTGTAATCCAAGATGGTGAATTTTGTAATAGTAAAAGAGAGGAAGAGAATGAAGAAGATGGAAGGAAAAAGCCTGTAGCAGAAAGTAATGATGATGTTTCTGGTATGGTTATCAGATTAATAAGGCCTCTGCTATTCTTAAGATGGGGTATTCATATGACAAGATTTATGCTTATGTGTGTAACGAATATACAGCAAGCTGAATGAAGTGACCATAAACCAGTCATCCAGTGGTGGTGTGTTTGTCGTGTCAGCGAATGTTGCATCTTCCAGTGTCACAGCTGACAACAGAAAAGGTAACTTACATTAGGTGTAGACTCTCTTCAATGAGCTAGGAACAAAACTACCATCCCTTCTGTAATCCTTGTCTTCAAGGTCGATGCAGCTGTTGTCTTGACCACCTCTGTCCTTACTGTTGCCTTTTGCATCTTGTGTATATGCTCTTGTAGTCACCAAGCATAAGGTGGTGGTGTATCTTGGTGTCAAGTACCCCATCAATAAAGGAGTAGGTGGCACGGAACTAGGTGGCAGGTTCACCACGGCTTTCTTCACCAGCTGTTCAATTGCCAGGGTGAACCGTGTCTCCCCCGGCTGTTATAGCCTCAATCTAAGCTGACTGGTGAGCTGCAGCCAGGTGATGGTTCTCAAAGTGGCTCTTAAGAGCCTCCCAGATCTCTCTGGACATCACCAATGCTGGAATCAAATTCAGTACATCTATCGCCTATTTCTGGAGACTTACTATTAGTTGTGCTTCCTCTTCTGCTGACCATCTGTTTTGGGTAGTGATGGTGGCAAACTCTCTACGGATGACTTTGAAGATGAATGTTCCATTGAGCGTGGGTAGCCTGACACATGCAGATGTTGTTTTACGTCCTGTTGCCTCGACCTTCAAGTCTTTCAGCCTTTCATCTAGCATATTTTACATTGTGTTCAGTTCTTTTGCTCTTCCATTCAGGGCCTTAAGTCATTCCCCGAGGTCTTCCAGGGCTTCCGCGTTCGTCATGGTTTTTGATCCTTCCATCAAGTTCTTCTACATCCTCCATTCTGCTTTTGATTTCTTCTTCCATTTTTGCTATTCCTGATTAGTTTCCTTTCCATCTTGTCCATGCTGGATTGCATATTTCCTCCATCTTCTCCATTACACAATTAATAGTTTTAATCTCAGTTCTCATCTTCTACATTATGGATTCCAGCTTCTCCATAATCTTTTCCATTCCTAATTTCTTTCGTCCATTCCAAGTTGCATTTTTTTGTATTGCGGATTTCATTTCCATCTTCATTTTCTTGATTTCCGTAAGTAGTCATCATGTCCTCCATTGTAGTGTTTATCTCTGCTGACATCACTGTAACAAAATCTCTTTTTATTCCAACAAACAACTCTTTATTTCTTCTACAAACTGATTACAATCAGAATCTGCTCGTCAATAACTATCTTTCTTCAATGCTTTCAAAACAATTCTGCCATGTAGTTTCTTTTCAACGTTCTCAGAAGCGACGATTACTACTGCTTGCTGCAATTTCCTATCAGGGCTTTGTTCCCCTTTTTATACATCACATGGCAGGAAGCTTCCAGAAACAGTTGCACATTCAAACCACCATAGGTGTCACAAACTCACAAATCAGGCTTCAACAACACAGAACTTTCCAATAGGGCATGTATCAACTCACACAGGTGTAATAGTGGATGCCAACAATCAGCTATGATTTACGAAGCAAGCTGTTTACACATGTCCATGATTAGGGCCACAGTGCATAGTCACACTATGTATGATTATTCAATCTATTAAACATTATTATTATTATTATTTTTATTAATTTTATTATTGTTTTTATTATTATTAGTGGTGGTGGCAGCGGTGGTGGTGGCAGTGGCATAATTTTTTGCTTTAACATTTTAACTCTTGATCTGCATGATACAAATATTATTATTATTATTATTATTATTATTATTATTATTATTATTATTATTATTATTATTATTATTATTATTATTATTACTTTGCATTAGTTTAACTCTTGATCTGTATGATATAGTGGAATAATGCAACTAAGTATAATATGCTTGTTATTTAAATGAAAGTGTTGCATCTGATAAAAAGCTGATTTTTATGACTATAAATCTGTATCATTCTATGTATCATCAGTGTCATCGCCTACAGTGCCATTTGTAGTAAAAGCAGGTGTTAAACGTTATTAAAAAAAATGAAAGAATTTGTTGAACATGCAATTGCTTTCAAGGAAAAGATGAAGAAATTGCAGAATGATACATTTCAAGAATTTCTGCAGAGACCTTCAGTGAATGCAATAGCGAAAGACTATGATTTGCAAAACACCTCAACAAGAAAAGCGACCAAACTGAAAATTGGTGAAAACTCATTTAAAGCCAGCCCATCATGGCTGCATCATTTCAAGAAGCTTTATAACATAGTGAGTCGTAAAAATCGTGACAAATCAGCAGCACAGTAAAGAGAAACTTGAGCTTGCTCAAAAGATTGAAATATTTAGAAACCACTATAAATTACCGCCATCACATTCAATGAAGATCAACTATATAATGTAGATGAATCAGGCTTTAATATAGAAAAGCTGATGGGGTGAATATTAGAGAAAATGGGCATTACGGAAGTACAAGGTGCTGTGCAATCAAAAGGTGTAACCATACATTCCAACACTGTAATACCTATAGTAACTCAATCAGTAACTAATGCCAAAGTTATGGTAATTCTTCAAGAACCATCTGGCATTAGTAAGAAAATGAAAGAAAATATGTTCAAGGCAGACAATCTAATTGTAAAATGGAATTCCTTGGGAAAAATGACAAAACTGTTGCTGTATTTTTGAAAGAAGCATTCCTTCAGTATTTGCTGAAGGACATTTAGAGCATTTTCAGAACACAACTGACTATTGTTTCAAACATTTGAAAGGACTCTGTGATAAATATGAAAGAACAGCTGTTATCAAATGTGGTTGGTATATAGAAAAGTTATGTTTCACACACTTTTTAATGACTATCATTATTGCAGTACATTTGTTCAAGATTAACAGTGTACCTTACTGTAAATTAAGTCCAGAAATTATTATTCATATTTTCATTATCAGTATTAATATTATTGTGTTTTTATTTTCATAGCTTCCTTTATTGTAAGGTTGCCTCAAGGACAAAGCTTTAGGAAGAAAACATGTTTCACGCCTCCCTATTATGAATTCATTTCTTTCACAAACTGATCGTGTTCGAGTGGCCAAAATTTGCAGAAGCACTTATTTTTAAATAGTGAACAGCATCAAATACATTTACAATTTCTTTTCTGCCCCTTCAGAACGTTTGCTTGTTAGCATAATCACTAGGGCCTTTTTTGGCCCACTTTTTCAGCATATTGCCTTGGATCAGTTATGTCACCCAGTGTTTTTATCCTTTTGAAGCAATGGATTGTTTCCTAAAACTGTAGAAGTATTTGCAGGCACACCTTTTTTGCTTACTCCTTCTGAAGCAATCAAGCTGGATGGGGTGCCCTAGTTCCCCAGCCATGTTGTACCAATAGTTAATGAATTGAGCATATCCTAGCTCTTCCATCCCCATATTACAAGAACAGCAGATAATAGCTCTCCCCTGAATTTGGTTTCCTATATGTAAATAAAAAATAAGAGATGTATTCAAATATGAAAAGTAAATAAGTAAAAATGCTTTTTAGGTCTACACTTTTATTTTATCTGACATGCAAAGCAAGCATCAAACAAACTCGGTTTCAGAACTTTGTCTTTACTGAATAATGCATCATCTGATAGTTCTGATTTCTCTGCTGGAGGTTGATAATCATCTAATTATCTTCATCACTTTAACTTGTATTCCCTCCAGCTTCAAACCACTTGTCATCATGCAAATAGAAGTTCACATTTACTACTATAATGAACAACTGGTTTGAAGGCCTTACACAGTGTTTGAAAAATTTAAACTTGTCAAATTCATACCTATAACTGAGAGATTGCAATTAAAATGCAAACTCTGCACTAAAAATATGAAAAATAACTTGATGGTCAAGATGACCATATCAGGGGCTCTTGCTGCTAAAAGTTGTAGTAATATCAATAATGCTAATGATGTGCCAAAAATATTGTTATATAAGGTAGGGTTAATATTAGGAATGGTCATAAAAACAGAGGCTTCATTTTAAAAATACAGCAGAGGTAACTATTTTTTGTTATTATTAGAAACAGTTGAAAAATTCAATGACACAGCTGGGATTTGAACACTGTTCTCCCGCTCTTCATGTGGTTGCTCTAACCATATAGCTGCAGTAACAACATGCTAGTATGATATTAAATCTTTCAACTGATAGTGTGTTTTTACCTGGTTCAACTAACCAATATGTCTATCTTCAGAAAACTACCTTAGTGGTGACTTACCTTCATAAGTACTTAGTATCTGGGTAATATTCACATATTAACCAGCTATCCAGATTATGCTATTATTAACTGTAAACCTACCAAGGGTTCAGCTTGTCTTAATAATATATCTACAAATATTGACAGAACCCTTTTGTCCACAGATGTTACTTTTCCATTTTTGGATCATGATCTAGTACATATTGAGATCAGAAATTTTAAATTGGGCTATTCGGTCCCATGCTTTAAAACTGTGGTCACTAGGCCAACAAATAAAGATAAAATGGAGAGATTTAGACTGGTGTCAGTTGGGATACTCTATTTGGTAGTTCACTTCACTACTTCTCTGACATTTATTATTCTCTACATTCATAGATATTTTTGAAAAGAACCTCCCTGTGAAAAAATGCAAAGTGAACATAAATAATGGTAGTTTTAAGAAAAAAGTAAATAATGAATGGTATATGCCACAACTAGGGGAGATGAAAAGTATTATATTATTGTATTCTTTGTTGTACAAGAGTAACAAGTCAAATTTGTATGGGCAATTGCACTCTGTAGCTAAATGCAACTACAGACAAACCATTAATGAAGCTAAGAAAGTGTATAACACAACTAGTATTGAGAGGTCTAAAAATAAATGTAAGAAAGCTTGGAAGGTAATAAGTTCCGTAGCACACACCAAAGAAAGAGAGAATATTGCCATATCTCGAGATGAGTTCAATAAATTTTGCATTAAGTCTGTTGAAGAAATATGCTGTTCAATAAACAAGCCTACAGAAAATGCAATTACTTTACTAGAAAACTATTTTGTAAATCCCTCTCAATGTAATTTTGATTTACTGAGGTAAGTCCAGACACAATTCTGAAAATTGCAAAAAATATTAGGGCTTCTAATAGTGATGATTATTATGATTTGTCCTGTAGCTTGTTAAGACAAATTATTGAATGTATAATTGGCCCTCTTACCTATTGTGTTAACAAATGCCTGGCAGAAAATAAATTCCTAGATTTATTAAAAATTTCTAGAGTTGTACCTATTTTCAAGAAAGGTGATAAGGAATATCCTACTAGCTATAGGCCGATTTCTATAACTCCTGTTTTTTCTAAAATTCCATAAGATATAATACTTTGAAAAAAAGCAAAATATGCTGATCTTACATAGTTATCTAAAATATGATTTTTTAAATTCCTATTAAAATAAATAAGTCTAGAAAGCTTTGCTGATATATTTTTTATATGTGGTTCCCAAGATAATTTACTATCAACAGGAATTCTTAAACATTTAACAGTCTCTATTTCATGGTGATTCGGTATATTTGTTAAACTAAAATATATTTCCTGAGTTTTACTTTCATTTAGTAGAAAACCATTTGCTGTGAACCGTAAGGAAGCTTGAGAGAGTGTATTTTGTGCTAAGGTTTGAAGTGAGTTTAAATCTGAACTTTCATTTAGAAAAGTGGTGTCATCAGCATACAATATTGTTGGAGAATTTACAAAAGATGGTCAATCATTTATCATTAATATAAATAGAAGAGGCCCTAACACAGACCCTTATGGCACATCAAACCTATACTAATTAAGTTTAATCTCTCTTTGCCAATGCACACTAACTGATGGTGATTTCCAATGAAAGACTTAAACATGTTTATACTGTTACTACTTAGACCATAATAAGATGGTTTATATAAAAGAATTTCATGTTCTACACAGTCAAAGGCTCTACTTAGATCACAGAAAGTAGCTTGAGAAAAGCCCTCATCTTCGAACACTTGTAAAACAAAACTAACTAGGAGTCTATAGCATCTGTAGTCAATTTACCTGTCCTAAATCCAAATTGTTTGTTACTAATTATATTTAAATTATCTAAATATAAGCTAACTTGATTATACATAATTGTTTCAAAAAATTATGGGGAAGTGGTGGAGATGTAGGTACATGACATTTTATTGTTACAGAAAAAACATGTAATGATAATCACGACTCAGGTAAATTAGATCATTGTAAACCATTATTTATTAGACTGCAGTTTTTGACAGTAGTTAACCTATACATATATCATGTATTATATAATGATTCAACATTAGCAGTTAGGGGAGATGTGCACAACTATAATACTAGGAGTCTCACTTGTATAGAAATACTGTATCAAAGATTAACCAAGTCATATAACTCTCATGTAGTTCTGGGGTTAAAGATGTACAACAAGCTGGGGATAAATATCTTTAAAACTAGATTATATAAGCTACTAGTGAATAATCCTGTTTATACTATTAATGAATTTCTTGAAACTGACTGTACTGTATTTTAACTTGACATTGTCTATTGCTGTACAAGTTGAATGACAATAAAATTTATTTATTTATTTATTTATATTTATTGGTAATACTCCTATATATTTAAGATTACACTTGGTAATGATATTTTTTGTTATTATTAGAACCAGTTGAAAAATTCAATATCATTGCTGGGATTGAACACTGTCCTCGGTGTGGTTGCTCTAACCATTGAGCTACTGTAACAACATGCTAGTATGACATTCAATCTTCCAACTATTTTTACCCGATTCAACCAACTGGTATGTCTCCCTTCAGAGAACTACTTGAATGGGGACTTACCTGTGTATGTACTTAGTTTCCAGGTAATATTAACATGTTATCGACCAATTGTCCAGATTATTCTATTATATTGGGAGTACTTCTCCTGCATATTTAAAATTACACTGGTATTCTATTATATTGCGAGTACTTCTCCTGTATATTTAAGATTACACTGGGTAATAATTTTTTTATTATTAGAACCAGTTGAAAAATAAAATGCCACAGCGGGATTATAACAAGGTACTCCTGCTCTCTATGTGGTTGCTCCAACCATTGAGCTACTATGACAACATGCATATGACTTTCAATCTTCCAACTGATTGTGTTTTTACCTGGTTCAACCTATTCGTATGTCTCCAATTAAGAGTGAAAACATAGATTACACTCAAACTTCTCTCTTGAAATAAAATAACTTACTTCGGACATGTTTCGGTGGTGTTGTCATCATTTTCAACAGAAATTCACTGATGAACTCATGGTAGTGGCCTGTAGAGGTCTCTTTCTGGATAGACGAATTTTGAGATGAGTCCATTTGTGGTATGTATAAATTTATGACTTTGTTTTTTAAAATTAATAGATTTTCTCAAACTGTTAATCCAATTGGATTCTGCACTAATTTTAAATTTGGGTTCACTGTGAAAATTATGGTTTTGAATCCAAAAATGACGTGTTACAGCTGATTTGTCTGTCTGTCTCTTTATGCTTTAAATATCTGATAGGTTCTTTAAAACTTTTCCCTGTATACACATTCCTTGTGGCTGATTTCATATATCCCTGATTGTTTCAATGGGGGATGTTATCTTTTGTGTTTGTATTGAGGAGGCTTTTTTTTTAAACTGTGCATATTAACTGGGGCTAAGTTGATGTTCCATTTTTTGAAAATCATTTGAAATTTTTGGGTGCCAAAGGGTGGTAAGTGAATTTTTTAAAGCTGGTTTATGCTTTTATTTTTTTTAGAGTACTAATTCCGTTTATTTTCTTCTTTTTCATAAATTTATTAATCTTCTTCTTTACAAATGATCAGTGTAGCCAATCTTTTCTACAATTTCTATGATCCTATTAAGTTCTAATTTGTATTCTTTGTGGCTTAGTGGTAGGTTTACCAGTCTGAATGCAAGACTGTTGGTCATGGCGTGTTTGTGTGAAATTGGGTTGTAGCTGTTGTTTATTATGCACTTTTCTGTCTATGTTTCTTTACTGTAAATTCTTAATTCTAGTTTGTTTGGTTTCTGATTATTTTTAGGTCCAAGAAGGGAATCATGCCAGTCAGTTCTTTTTCTATTGTGACTTTTATCGAACTATCCTGAAGATTTTGCAATTTAAGGTTTTCCTCAACTAGTTTTTACTTTCTCTAGCCTGCATGTAGAATGTACATAGTGGATAGAGAAGGTATTGTATTCCACCCAAAAATTTGATGTCATTTGTTTTGGGGTCCTGAGTACGAAAAAATCATTTTTAGAAAAAGGTCCATGTGTGTATGGGTGGGTGGGTGTGGGTGTGCAGCATAGCTCAGAAACTAAAAGACCATTAAATACCAAACTTTGTATCTTCCAAGGATGCAACATGAAGATTTTCAAGGAAACCCCCCCCTACATAAACTACACTTCACATGGACAAATTTTCGAAAATTTTGATTTTCTCAAAAATGGCTCTTAACTTTTGATTAAAATCCTGTATATTAAAGAAATTTACATCCTAAATAAAATGTATATCTTGAATTTTAGGGAAATAGTCTCTGAAGACCTTGTTATTGTGGATGAATTTTGCCAAATTTTACTTATCTGCTAAACCATGAGAGATAGACAAAAACTTACTGTACAAAAACTGTAGATCTCAACAAAACACATAATTTATGTCCTTTACATTTTTGTTGGTGAGGTAACCATTTTCGAGATATTCCTTGTTATGGTTTCAATTGTAAAGTACTTTCACTTTTCTCAGACAAGAAGTGTCCATTTTTCTTTTGTTCTCTTGGCCATGCAAAGAAGTGATTTGCAATGACAATTGCATAATGACAGCTTTTAAAACATTTGGCTATCACTTTAGCATAGTGCATTCCTTTAGCTTGCTTCTACTTGTAAGGAACTAAGTAATAAGACCATTCTGCTAATGTTAATCTCAATTAGCGTGGTATAGAAAGAAGAAATAATCTTTTGGTAGAAGTTTGTTTGTAGAGCAGCTAGAGAAAGTCATGGTGAGTGTAACACAGATTTTGTTGTTCACTACTGCCACTATGTCGTCTACACCAGGTTTTGTACATTTGTGGGAAGGCTTTAGTTATGTGAATTTCTAAATTACGTTTTAAGGAACACAGATATTTAAAGCATAACAGACAGATAAGCCAGCTGTAGCACATCATTTTTGGACCCAAAACCATAATTTTCACAGTGAACCCAAATTATTAAAATTAATGCAGAATCCAATTGGATTAACAGTTTGGGAAAATCTGTTAATTTTAAAAAACAAAAAACAGTCATAAATTTTGACATACCACAAACTAATGCACTCATCTCAAAATTCATCTATCCAGAAGAGAGATCTACCACGTGTTCATCAGTGAATCTCTGTTGAAAATGATGGCAACAGCCACCGAAACATTTCTGAAGTAAGCTACTTTATTTGAAAAGTGAAGTTTGAGTGTAGTCTATGTTTTTACTCTTAATTGATTAGTTACCTCACTGTGTATTCTCATTAATGCTTTAATTGGTATGTCTCCCTTCAGAGAACTACATACCTTAATGATGACTTAAGCTTCTAAGTGCTTAGTATCCAGGTAATATTAACATGTTGTCAACCAACTATCCAGGCTATGCTATTATAATGCTAATACTCTTCCTATACATTTAAGATTACACTGGGTAATGATTTCTCATTATTAGAAAAAAACACATAATCAGTCAGAAGATTGAATGTCATACTAGCATGCTCTCATTATAGCTCAATGGTTAGACCAATCGCAAGGAGAGCAGTACTGTGTTGAAATCCAGACTGTGGCATTGAATTTTTCAATTAAATATAGTTCTAATAATAAAACAAGTCATTACCAGTGTAATCTTAAATATACAGGCTGATTCAAAAATACTCTTATAACATTTGGAGTTGGATTCCTTTCATCAAAGCAAGAAAATAGGTTCATATAAGTATATGCTCTAATACCCTTCATTTTTGCATAATCAATTTATTAGTGAAAGTTTACATTCACCGGTTTTCTGGGCACAATTTATCTATGCATTCGTTCATAGAAGGCTTTGACCCATTTTACCCTGTGGAATTGGCATTGTGTTCCAGTGGCTGCTTGTTTTACATTTGTCAATTGTGTAATACATTCTCTCAGCACACCTTGCAAGTTCAGACTACAGGGACTTCATTCTGAACCCTCTCCCAGACTTACTAGAAGATGTACCCCTGCAAATGAGAAGAAACGTATAGTTTATGCATGATAGTGCTCCAGCACATTTTAGTCTCATTGTTTGAGAAGCGCTGGCTGGTATTTACCATGATAGATGGATAGGTAGAGGAGGACCAGTCGCAAGGCCTGCGCATTCTCCCAACCTCAGTCCTTTGCATTTTTGTAATTGGGGGCACTTTAAATGATTTATGCAGCAGATATCCAGGATGAAAAAACTCTATATCTGCATGTCATGAAAACCTGTGAAGCCATACAGCACCGAAAGGGAGTATTAGAGCATTTGCTATGGTGTTTGTATTGAACACCTAACAAGCTGACATCAAAAACAGAATAATGTGTCACTTAAAAATGTTTTGATTAATAAGAGTTTGAATCTCAATAAATCAAAAACGAAGGCTTTTGGGACATTTGTTTATATGAGCATTTGTTCTTGTTTCAACGTAAGGAACCAATCCCCAATCTTTGCAAAAGTATTTTTGAATCAACCTGTATAGGAGGAGTACTTCTAATATAATAGAATAGCCTGGATAGTTGGTCAATAACATGTTAATATTATCCAGATACAAAGGACTTATGAAGGTAAGTCACCACTAACCGCTTGAGCGATGGCCATTTAAATACTGCAAGGCCGGTAATGGGTACCCAATAAACAGTTCAAGGCATTTAAATAGTTAAATGTAGGTAAATATGCTTTGTACATAAACATTCATATCTTTGGTATTTATTAAGATATTTTAATGAAACAAAAACTAGCTGAAAGCTCATTAAAGGCACTATACACCATAGAAACAAAAGAGAGACTATATTAACAAAAGTTTAAATATCATTAATTTTTTTCTGTGTAGTAAAAGTCATTCTGTACATCAAACGCACCTAATTTGCGAGTCAGGCTTGTGCTATGCGCGTACAAATGTCTATACGTAGAGCTAGCTAGGCACAATGTTCTCGGCTTCAAGGTTTTTATCATTCTGTTTATTGCTACGTCACAATTACGTGTGTGTGTGTGTTTCTGAGGAACACCCAAGCTCCAAAGAAATCAAACCTCTCTGTCAGCGTTTCTATTTACGCCTTAGAATACACAGCGGGGATTTATGGTAGAGCCATGTAGCTACGGGGTTCACAGTTTTTTGTTTCAGCCATCAGAAAAGCACATTTTAAAATGTTATATCTCAGTTCTAACCATGGCTTCGACTAGAGGGTAGCTAACAAATTAGCTCATGTAGGCAGTGTACGGGCTTCAGAAATAACTTCAGATAATGCCAACGAAAGGAACTACAAAAGGGCAAGAAATTTTCAACATTGTTGTTTACTGTATAGAGGCAAAGGGCTTATGTTGGGACAGGCTAATATCAGTTGTGATGGTGCAGTGGCCATGTTTGGCGAATAGAGAGATCTTATTGGGAAACTCAAATCAAAATTCAGTAATCTGAACATGCCAGAGTTTATTCTGGTTCACAGTCTTCTCCATCAAGAGGCTTTGTATGCTAATATCATGAATTTGAAATATGTTATGAATACAGTCATGCACATAACTAATTTCATAATGGCACATGCATTGTATCAATATCAGTTTAAGGAATTATTAAAGTTGCTGCACTCAGAGCACACAGACATTTCTTTTGACTGTGTTATCAGATGGCTAAGCCAAGGAAAAGTGCTGCATTGTTTTTTTTTGAGGAAGGTATATCAATGTTTCTGAAAGAAAAAGATAAGGCAACAATCAAGTTACAGGATCCACAGTGGGTTGCAGATCTTGCAATTCTGAAAGATATAACGGATCATTTAAACACCTTAAACCTTAAATTACAAGACAAAAATAAGTTGGTCACAATGTGGCATTTAATTTGCAACTTTAAGAGAGTGTTGCTTCTCTGGACAGTTAAGAGTAGGAAATTTGCTTCATTTTTGCAGCATTATGTCTCTTCAGGATATTGAAACAGGCCAATTTCAGAATTGCAGCGAACATTTGTTAAATTTGACGGAGTTCAACAGTTGCTTTGCTGATGTTGCAAAATTGGAAACTGAGTTCTCTTCATTTGATACTCAAATTTCTTTTAACATAGATCAAGTAAATGATGTTGCAGTTCAGCTGGAGCTGATAGAATTACAAGGTGATCGTTGCCTTAAAGAGAAATTCTATAATTCATGCTCAGAAGCACTGATCAAATTCTACCAGAAACTGACAGTCAGCGTTTCCCAAATTTGATTTCCAATGCGGCAAAAACTAGGGTAGTGTTTGGCAGTACATACTTTTGTGAACAGAGTTTCTCTACAATGAAACCTGCCAGGTTGTCCATTTGCAATCCAGTCTTAAAATCTGTCTTTGTATGATATAAAGCCAAATATTAAGAAGTGTGTGAATTCAAAGATATGCCAAGAGACCGATACTACATATTTGTAATACATGGTATTTTTATGTTCAGTTTAAGATAGTCTCAAATTCCTATATATATGGGGAATGTAAATCCTAACATTAGAAATTCCTGTGTTACTGGCTTAGGTCAGTAGTTTTCAAGCAAATGCACATACAGACCTTCCCTTTAATTTTGGAGGAAATTGTAAACCGTGTTACTAATTGTTATACGTTATTTCACTTCCTCCAAAAAATCCAAGTATCTTAATTATTTTTATTCAAAAAAAGTAGAATCTCCACTTCGAGGAGAACAGGATTTGAAAGCTGTTGTGTTACACTTCCCACACATTCTACATGTTCATATAAAGGCATTGCTATTAATGTGTAATTATTCTTTTATGTATTTATTTTAATATTTGATTTTGACATTTTTAGGCCTCAGATTAAACAGCCATAAAAACTGTCCATCTTTAAGAGGCATGTAGTTGCCTAAATGGTTGTTTATAGAGTTTGAGAACCGCTAAACTAAGGGCTCTAAAAGATAAGCCAAATCATCCCAAAGTTGTAACAGTTTTTTGTTAATTTAATAAACATGAATAACTACATTCACATGTAAATAGTTTTCTAGTTATGATTGACACTCTAAGAAGCAGTGCTCTGTTAATACATCAAACCTGTAGTAGGTACTTGTACTATGTATCCTCCTCCTAATTCAGCAATTTGGAGGGGAAACATTCCATAAAGGTATGCAAGGTTGTACATTTATGTGCAGCCAGGCTGCAAGTAAGCAGACAGGAGACAGCTGATAGCACTCCTAGCATTGACATGCGACATGTCATTCTGTGTGCAGGGCCACTGTTACAACTAGTAGCCCACTTGCACCCTGTACTGCATTTAACTTTGACACCACTGGACTAGGAAGCTGAGCGCTGAAGAAAATGGTGTGCATAATGCAGTACCTTGTTTGAAATCAATGCCAGTGACAATGACATTGACATAACAGCAGCCCATTACATATTTAAAATGGTTATCCTAATGTAAAGATATAAATAGTCATATCAATCTATGATATACACTGGGCCATCAAATATTACACATTAATGCAACATAGTGTGTCATCAGTGATGCTCCATTATCAATATCTGAAGAAAACAAAGTATTGCACCGCCATATCTGTGTGCATGTTGTTTTTCTTTGTAATTAAAATATTCATTTAAATTGTTGAAAGTATGTGTTTAAACATTTCTTGAGCTATTTGATGAAGAGTTAATCACTAAATTCTAGTGATTTTGGAAGTTTATTATGAACTTGAATAGCAGCATATTAACTTATCTTTTAAAAGCATATTGGAGAATTTGCTAATCTGTACATGTTGGCTACAAATTTTGTAGTTCATTGTACTTGATGTAAAATCACTGTAAATGCTAATGACATTACTCATTAACATAATAAGAATGTTCAAGTTTTTGAAAAACTGACTGAAAGAATCATAGGGTCCAGTGTCACAAAGGATTTGAATAGCTGATTTTGGTAATACTTTATAATATGTACTAAATTGCCCACCGTATCTCGAGGGAGTGGAAATAACCAAACACCTTGAAATTATATTACCTAGACACACCATTGGTGCTAATGTTGCTGTCACTAATTGAAACCTCTCACGTATGGAGAGCATACATGCTTTTTGCCTTATGTTCATTACGCTTAAAAGTCTTTAAAAGTGAGATGGTTTAAAGGTATTAGGGTTTAATAATCAACATGGTGCACTCATATGCTGCATAAGTGTACCAACCACTGGAAAAAAGATTCTGAGATCACTTTCCATCAGTAAGAATAAATTTAACATTTGTGATGTGCGTTCCAAATTCATTCCGATTCATTTCAGTGGGTTCCTCTGTCACTAAGCGAATGATAATTTCTGTTAGGATTCCAATACATGAATCAGAATTACTCAGTAAGCCGTTATCTGCTCTGAGACGTGACAGGTTTATGCCATAGAAATACCACAGACTATACAATCCATTTTGTGAAAAATTGTTTCCATGAGAATAAAGGCAAAATGAAGCTAAACTCTGACACAGTTTCTTCAAAATTTAGTTTCCCTTTTCATCTGACAAAGCTAATGAGAACACTAATTTCATTCTTATAACTATTTTGTATATGTTCATTAGCATTAGAAGGCAGTGCTAAAATATTAGATTCAATATTATAATTTATCCTAAATTTGAAAAAAATACCCAAATCTCGATTAACTTAGTTTTTCAAATCTGTAATTTTAGACTGAGACACAACCACACAGGGTGCTGAAAAGGAATTTTACAAAAGTGTTAGAACATTAAATAGTAATCGATTTTGTTTCAGCAAGACAAGATACAAATCACACATTACATAAAGGTAAACATAAAAAGAGAAACCAAATACCCATTTGATAATAAAAACAATCTAATAAAGAATATCTTCTAATCAAAAAAATAAATGATAATAAAATTAAGGCTAATCTTACTTCATAAGAAATGAATTTTGTTTATAAATTATTTCAGGAAGCACAGACCATACATATCCTTCTGTGGTGCACATATTAAATACCTATCTTATCTAACTCAAATATACCACAAATAATAACAACTCCATTTCACGATAGCTCACAAGGAACCTTGGCCTACCGCCCACCTGCGTTCTCCATGTCGATCCATGACAGATGTGGTCAGCGCCTTGACCCCCCCCCCCCCCCCGGGCCAGTTACTGCTGTCCTCATGACCTGGAGCCGCTACTTCTCCATCAAGTAGCTCCTCAATTGGCCCCCTAGGAACTTCACAAGGCTGAGTGCACCCCGGACTGGTTCTCCCAGCAGGGGAAAAATCCCCCTGCCGGTACTGGGAATCGAACCCAGATTTCCCAGTAAGCAGCTGCACTACCACCGCGCTAAGGAGACAACCATATACCACAAATACTGATAGAAAATGTTTACTTAATGTCTTGGATATAGTTTACTGAAGAGGAATACAGGTATCCAATTTCAGGTTTATTTTATTTTTGTACTATTCTCTCTCTGAAAATACAGTATCACATTTTTTTCCTGTTAAATCATTTTATTTGTTTTTATTTATTTACATATCACCTTACATAAACAATTTTGACCTTCTATAACAACTGCTGAAATTGTTTAAGTGTACATTAAAACTGTACTTCTCAATTAAATTAACACACATTGAGTATCACATTCATATGGGGGTGGGGAATAATAATTATGAAATGAGAATTGCTTCAACAGTCTAGAACTGAATCCAGCATATTTTGCATTATTTTGACAGCTTTACTGCAGACACTCTTAACAACCCCTCTTTATAATTCTTTTTTTTATTTTTGGCTTAACGTCCTTTAACCTGGTTGGTCATATTGGACGATGAATGAATGAAATTGGTAAAATGATGCTCAAATGATCTCGAGGTCCAGGAGCTTAAAGTTATTCGACATTCGTCTTCTCAGGATAAGAGAAAACCCCGAAAAAAAAACCTTATCCAGGTAACTCACCCATGTCTGCTTCACATTCAAAAGGTCATGAGTTTGAATCTCACTAACTCATGACCTTTTGAATGTGAAGCAGACATGCTACCACCACACTACCCAGGCGGGCTTATAATTCTTGTTAACGACTTTGTGCATTAAGTAAAAAGCAAAGAGTGTACATGGAATCACTGCGAAAACAGGATTAAATTAAATTATGCTCTCTGTGATGCTTACAACCCATTTGTAAACACTTTAAATGCAGGTATGCAATATTCAAATTCAATGATTAATATTTACTTTTGTTTTGTTCAGTTGCGGGATGAAATTCTGTCTAGTCAGTGGAGTGATTTTATTCAACTCCTGACAGGACATTCAAGGTCTAATCCCTGTGCATAGATGCTGATGATCATAAAGAATGTGTTGTTTCAATTATTTCCTACTCAGGTTTCCGACTTAATTATATATAGATGTTTTAAATTTCACTTTTCCCATAACAACCACTGTTTGCATGCGACCTTGGATGGCTTTTGCCCTCCAGTTCTACAATTCACAACACTTGCACTGTCTGTGCAGCCATGCCTGTAGGGGCTTGGAAATAACCAACTAAGCTGTTTTTAATGCTTTAGGGTTCAGAATTTTATTCAGGTTTGTTAATGCAAGATTTGCTGAACTTTAGTTTTGAAGGTAATTTGTATATACTTCTTCCAGATAAGTTCATCAATCTCCAGCCCCAAAGAATGTCACTTATTATATCATTGCTGAAGTTGGTAGCTTTGCTTACTTTTTGTCATGAACAGAATATTTTTCAATTGCATGCATTTTGAAGAAATTGTTTACTGAAGGAAATTTTGCTTTTGTGGGGATGTATTCCTAAAGGTTGCAGTGGATGGTAGATTATGTAAAATCACCACTCAGGTCTTGCCCCAAAGGTGCACTATTTGTTTCCTCCTGGAAATTTCTGCTAATGTGATATTATGCACATGTTTAGGGCTGGTTTTGTAGTTTAAGCTTCAGCCAAAAGCTTAATAAGCAAGACTTGTGCATTGATTGAAACTTTGTGATTTTTACATTTGCCATTTTTTGAGCTGAACAATTCCACAGAACTGGAAATTTGGTTGTGCATGCCCTTAAAATAAATTCCCATTGTTTAATTTGGTTGTCCAAGAGCATACAGCTAAAATGGCTGAAAAACTGAGAGCCAAAACATACCATGAACTTTATTCTCAAGAAGTTAGCATTATCTAGAAATGGAAGGCAGTATAAGCATACAGAGTTCAAGCAATCCAACAAGAGAAGCTAAACTTGTCAGAAAATTGTGGAGTTATTTAATACAATGTGTGGATTAATATACAAAGATGCTGCTGTGTTAAATAGAAATATGACAATTTGAAGAACATTCCCAAAAAGAGAGATGCAAGTGAGACGTGCATTTCAAAGTACAGGTGGAGGTCCAATTATGATATCATTAACAAGATCCATTGATGAAATAAAGGAATTGATTATGATTCAGATTGATGAGTGCAACACAATTTATGACTCATAAACTAAAGGTGCTGTAGGGTAAGCATAAGCAATTATAAGACAAAATTAAACACATACTAAATACTTGTTAGCTTGCTTACCTGCTTGCTCGCTTGCTTGCTTGCTTGCTTGCTTGCTTGCTTGCTTGCTTGCTTTTGTGGTTAAGGTCCTATGTGATTCATCCACAGTTATGCCACATAAACTATATGAAACCATGGGAGTATGGAGAAACAGCTAGATATTTAGATATACTTACTAAAGTATTCTGCAAATCCCTGTGTTGGTTTCAGATTCCTGTGCTAGTATTCTAGCTGTAAATGGCAACAATGGGAATGACAGCTGTTTGCCAGGTCATTAACTATTTTATTTGTAAGTACTGTAAAAGTTTTCGTTGGGCATTGAACAGACTTAATTCCTAATGTTTCTAATAAAATGCAATAATCTGGTTTTCCAGCCAGATTATAAAACACTTTTGCTTTATCCTTATTTAATCCCATTTTGTATTTTAAGTTTGGAAAATTTAAAAAAAAAATAACTTCATTACATTTTGCATGAAATGTTAATATTAATTTAAGCATTGTTTCTTCGTTTATTGTAGTGTTGACTTTTTATAGACATTAAGCTAGGTTATGTAGAAATATTTTGTATCTATGTACCTATATTTCACAAGGTGTTTTACATTGCCAATTTTCACATTAGCATTTACAGTAATATTTTTATTTTGCTTACCCTATATCAGTTATGAGCAATTACTTGTTTGGGAGCCACATGTGGTTCTTGACCTTCCTGCATGTTACAGATAATGTTAATGCAGAACTTTGGCGTACATGATAGTCACATGCCCGTGTATGGCATAAGCCTATTAACCACTTGAGCGATGGCCATTTAAACGCTGCACAGCCGGTAATGAATACCCAATAAACAATTCAAGGCATTTAAATTGTTAAATGTAGGTAAATATGCTTTGTACATAAACATTTGTATCTTTGGTGTTTATTAAGATATTTTAATGAACAAAAACTGGCTTAAAGCTCATTAAAGACACTATATATCTATCGTAGAAACAAAAGAGAGACTGTACTAACAAAAGCTTAAATATCACTAATTTTTTCTCTGTAGCAAAAGTCATTCTGTACGTCGAACGCACCTAATTTGTGAGTCAGGCTTATGCTATGCATGTACAGATGTATATACGTAGAGCTAGCTAAGCACAATGTTCTCGGCTTCAAGGTTTTATCATTCTGTCTATTGCTACGATGCAATTATGTGTGTGTGTTTCTGAGGAACACCCAAGCTGCAAAGAAATCAAATCTCTCTGTCAGCATTTCTATTTATGCCTTAGAATAAATACACAGCAGGGATTTATGGTAGAGCCTTGTGGCTACAGGGTTCACAGTTTTTTGTTTTAGCTATCAGAAAAGCACATTTGAAAATGTTACATCTCAGTTCTAACCATGGCTTCGACTAGCAATGTAGCTAACAAATTAGCTCGTGTAGGCAGTGTACGGGCTTCAGAAATAACTTCAGATAATGTAGAGGATTTTTTGCTATGTGGCAGTGACTTTGATATTGACAGCGAGTTTTCAGATTTTGAGGGGGGGCATCGAGGATTTAGGTAGTAGTGAGGAAGAAAGTGACACTCTTCCTTCAGGTGTTCGTGAAGAAGCAACATTGTGGGGTAGTCAAAATGACTCTAAAACAACTAGACATATCTTCACGAGCACAGCCTATGGTGTACAACCCCAAGCTCAGCTGGCTTCTGACCGCCAACCAATTGACATTTTCACAAAATTTTTTACTGCTGACTTAGTGTCTCTCATTGTTACAGAAACAAATGCATATGTGAGTAAGGTGAAGCAAGACCTGAATTCTAAAGGCAATTTAGGGCCTAAGAGTAACATTCAGAAGTGGACAGAAGCAACACTGAATGAGATATACAGGCTAATTGGTCTAATTACGCTCATTGGTGCTATTTGTAAACCAACTTTAGACATGTACTGGTCTACAGATGACATGCTAGCTACTCCATTTTTTGGGAAATGCATGTCAAATAACAGGTTTACTTCCATTTTGTGGTTCCTTCATTTCACCGGCACAGAAAATGTGTCTCTCATTGTTACAGAAACAAATGCATATGTGAGTAAGGTGAAGCAAGACCTGAATTCTAAAGGCAATTTAGGGCCTAAGAGTAGCATTCAGAAGTGGACAGAAGTAACACTGAATGAGATATACAGGCTAATTGGTCTAATTACGCTCATTGGTGCTATTTGTAAACCAACTTTAGACATGTACTGGTCTACAGATGACATGCTAGCTACTCCATTTTTTGGGAAATGCATGTCAAATAACAGGTTTACTTCCATTTTGTGGTTCCTTCATTTCACCGGCACAGAAAATGTAAACAATAAACTACACAAAATTAGGTCAGTTTTGGATTATATTTTTTCAAAATTGAAAGAAAATTACTTGCCTGGTGATAAGGTCACTGTAAATGAAAGCTGGATGCTTTGGAAGGGCTGCTTAGGCTGGAAGCAATACATAAAAACAAAGAGGGCCAGATTTGGCATAAAGAGTTTTGATCTTTGTGAAAGTAAAACAGGATATCTTTACAAAAACTGCATTTACACTGGTCAAGGAACTGAAAATACTGGAGACAAAGATTTGGGGTTATCTGGCTCCATAGTAATGCACCTGATGGAACCTATACTTGACCAGGATAGGACTGTATATTTAGATAATTGGTACAGCTCCCCTAAATTATACATGGCCGTATACAAGAGGAACACAAATGCAATTGGAACAGTATGTTCAAATCGTATTGGTTTGCCAAAGAATGTGAATACAAAGACTCTAAGAGGAGGAGAAATGCAGGTGCGTCAGCTTCCACCCTTGACCTACATTACTTGCCAAGATAGGAGGGTGGTTACGGCATTGTCCAATTGCAACCCTAAGATTTTGATGATTGACACTGGAAAAATAGATGCCCACACCAAACTGTCAATTTTCAAGCCTGATGTTATCCAGGAATACCATATGCATATGGGTGGTGTGGATCTAGTAGATCAGGTATTGCAATCATATCCTTCTTTACGAAAAACAGTTAAATGGTATAAAAAAGGTGTTTTTGCACCAGCTGGATATCACCATATACAATTGTTTAGTAATTTGGAGAACTCTAAACCCACGCAAGACGATGACCTACCTGGACTTCCGCATATCAATAGCTCGTAGCCTAATTGAGTACTATAACATTCAGAGGCCTCTTCATACAGGGGGTAAGAAATCTACAACCCCTGCACCCCTCAGACTTGAAGGAAAACACTTTCCTAAAAGGATAGCACCGACAGCAAAAAAATTGCATCCATTTTGAAGGTGTTTGGTGTGCCGCAAAAAAGGAGTTCGTAAAGAGACTAACATGATATGCCATGAATGTGGAGATGTGCCCTTATGTGTCTATCCATGTTTTGAGATGTACCATTCAAAAAGGAACCTTTAAAGGTAGGACTTTATTTATTCTAGAATTTATTTAAATTTATTATAAAAGATAAAAATTAAAATTATTAGGGTTAAATAAGTATTAAATGCATGCATGAACAGGGCGTCATATGACGTCCATATCGGTTCTCCTGCATTTTAAAATTGACGTCTTATGACGTCCATATCCGCAAAAAGGTTAAGCAGTGTTGAGCTGCAACAACAGTTCCTGTTGGAAAGTCATCATGGCAGATTTTTTGTCTGTATAATAACAACTTGCCCTTCTTTATGACAGTTAGTTTCTGTAGTTGGGGACTTATTCATGTTAAAAGGGAGTAAATGAATAAATATGTGAACTCAACAAACAAGGAAGTGATCAAAATATAGTAGCAATGTATGATGAGGGACAGTCAAAAGAGAAGTAGCTGTTATTATTTTATCTCTCTTTGCATTTCCTTTAAAACACAATTGAGAACAAGGAATATAAGACATATTCCTTTACCAGAAAATCTAAAGAATAAGACTGTTTCCCTGGAAATGATTTTGACCTTATGTAAATCCTATGCATGTTGAACCTACAAGGCTGAGTCTGAATTTGAGCTACATTTAATATCCATGAAAAATTATACATTTTTAAAATATTTGTGCCATGGTAACCATGGTGTTGATCAATTTAAGTAATTATCAGTTGCAAAACATACATAATTAAGATTCCTTGTAACCAAAATGTTGGGGTGTTTGCTTCTACATATTTGTGTGAGCAATTATTTTCACAAATGATATGTGATGGCTCAAAATATAGATGTCATTTGTCAGATATATCTATTAGTGCAGTTGAAAATAGCTCTACTTCAACAAAACAATTGATAATGTAAAAGGATGCAATTAGAAATACAACATTGTTTGTATTATTTTACTGCTATCTAAAATGTATACAAAAGAGATTAATACTACTAATCTGAGAATCAGCAACTGCCACTGCATTCATTGTCTGTTTGTTTCTCCAACTGGCTCATTACCAGTTTCTACTGTAAGAGTGGGACAGACAGTAGTATATCAGGTTGGTGATTACTTGGTGAATATTTCAATTTGTTTTATTTTAATTGTTCAATGTACAGTAAAACCCTGCTTAACCAAATTGTGCTTAGCAGAAATGGAGGAGGAAGGAAAACATCAAAACAGGAAAATTAAGGAGAAATGAACAAAATTATGAGGTGCTCAAATTCATGCTGGCACTGTTGCTGAGGCAGTTGGGAACATTTCATCTCGACTCTAAAATTCTGGTACAGGTACTTGATTTTATATGCAGTGAATCTTCATCCCCTACGACACATTAAAGAAATGCTGCAGCACTATGGACAAGTGTTTACTGCTTGCACATGCATTCAGTGCAGTAGGCTGCTGCTGCTATTCTGTTGGGGTGTTTATCCATGTGCTTTATATGTAAGATGTCCACAGAAAGAAAGCATGTTGGAAAATGCATTGATGAGAAACTTTAAGTTATTAGTGGTAATGGGTGAGGGATTCAAACCATCAGAGGTTAAAGAGACTACAAATTGATATTCAAATTTTAATGTGAAATATTGAATTACAGCAGTATCAGTAACAGGTTGCCTTGCATTATGTAAATAACTCAGGGAATCAATTCTATCTAAATATTTTTTCAAATTAGTTATTTTAAGAATTCCAAATAAATTAGAGTGGGTGTGCCAGCTATATTAAACCATTGTCCAATTAAGATTCATTGTGTTTAATGATCTTACCTACCACTTTGTCTAGGTATGTGTGTATATAAGGCAACTAAACTTCAAGTGACTACAGAAATTGTTGATTTGTGAAAAATCATCACTCTGTAAGCTCAAGCTTTGTGACCTTTAGAACACCTATTTTGCTGATAACTAGTGAATTAAAAGTAGGAACACATGGGCACTTGGTAACTAACTACAATTATTTTTTGAAAGTTTAATTCATACAGGGGACTGTGTATTATATTAAGAGGACACCTTTTTTATTTTGCTTAAAAAAAGCAATATGTTGATTATATGATGAAGATTATTGTTGTTGTTGCTGCTGCTTAGGATTCATATGTGTAAGCATAAAAAACAAATCTGATATATTGCAATACACATGACTTTCTCTACCCTCTGTTGTTTATATTGTTTATTAGTACGTATGTAAGTCATTCTTATGAAAGTTGTTTTTCCATTTACTTCATTTTAGTCAAGATAAACCTTTGCAGAAATAGCTACATTGCACATTTTGTTATGGATGTAAAAAGGAATAGCCACAGTCAATTGTTTAAGAATTGCAATTTAACATTCCATACTGCTTCCATGCAATTACAAGAAATGCATGAATATCAAAAGGACTTTAAAATAATAAAGTATTAAACAATTTGAACCATTAAGCAATTCAACTATCAATAACTGATATCTCAAAAATAGTTTATGGCACAAAAATTATCTTGGGAATAAATTGTGTTTTAAAGAGATCTACATTATTTTGTGGTATATTTTCATCTATCACTTAACATTTACCAGTTATACAAGATTATACAAAACAACACTTCACAGGCTATTCCCAGAAAATTCAAAATATACATTTTGTTTGTCATGTAAATATTGTTAGAGCCATTTAGAAAAATCAAACATTTCAAAAAAAAAAACCTTCAATGTTAAGAGTAATTGAGTTTAGGGGGATTTTCCTGAACAGCTTTATGTTACATGCTTGGAAGATACTTAGCTTAAATACCAAGTTTGGTATTTAACAGATTTCACATTTTTGAGCGATGCTGCACACACGCACACCCACATGCGCACATGCAGACCTTTTTCTAAATTCTTTTTTATTTAGTAGTCCTCAAAATTCATATTTCTAGTGAAATCTCAGTAAATTTTTTTAGGGGAAATACAATACTTCTCTACCTACTATGCACTATGTACATTGTATTGATGGAGAAAGTATGCAGAACCTAAAAAACATTTAAAAAGGGTTCCAAATAGTACTTTGACATATTTTGCTCCTCAAGCTTCTTTTGGATTTAGTGACAATGGACTTGCATACTAGAATAAAATTAACAGTTTTATAACATGAGAACAGTTTTCTGACACACTATTACACTTTCAGGTAAAAGATTGAGTAGCAAGAAGTGGAAACATTTCCCAGAAGCTAAGTTAGAGATTGTCTATTTAATGTTCAGTCTTGCCCAAAAGGAAAATTATTTGAAAGAAAAACAAATGTCAAGTAAGAACTTATGAGGAAAAGCTATTAACAAAAAATACAACAAAATGAAAATGAGCACAATTTGAGAATGCAGAAATTCAAATATGAAAAGAATTGCAATTTAACATTCCATACTGCTTCCATGCAATTACAAGAAATGCATGAATATCAAAAGGACTTTAAAATAATAAAGTATTAAACAATTTGAACCATTAAACAATTCAACTATCAATAACTGATATCTCAAAAATAGTTTATGGCACAAAAATTATTTTGGGAATAAATTGTGTTTTAAAGAGATCAACAACCTGATTTCCGGTTATTTGCATAACGCAAATACATGTATATAATTATATTAACTTTAGATAATTATAAAAATAAACATCCTGATTTTCTATAATTTGTATACCTAAAGCAAATGAATGTACATAATTATGTTAACTTTGGATAGTTAAAGTTATTCAATTTAATTTATCTTAACATTTTTAAATAGCCATTAGTAATTTGCATGTCTTACAGAATTATTTAAATGCTGAGCATTTTCAAGTATTGTTTACATTATTAGCAAAATGTATTGCATTTTCAATGTCTAGCTGCAGCACTGGTAGGTTAATGTCATTGTTAAGGCAGAATATGTTGTGGAGTACAGATATTGCAATAATGCTTTGGATTTTGTTGAGGTAGGCTCTTATACCTGTGAAGAGTATTGGGAATCTTCTTTTCCATACACCATAAATCCTTATTCATTAAAAATATGCACTTCAGGTGAATTGGGTGCGGCTACTGGTGTTATTAAGAATGGCATATTTGGGTAGTCACTGTCTGCAATTATTAGACTACCATTGTTAATGATACCATTCTTAAACCTTGCTCTATGGTCGGATTTATTGAAGATGGTTGAATCATTCAGTGAAATTCATTATGCAACCAGGAGAATGGATGGAATGTTATAAAAAATTGTATTAGGAGAAAAAGAATATAAGAGATAAGGAACTTTGGAAATAAGGTAATAATTATTATTTACACATGCTAGATGGTAAAATGTGGAGTGAAGAAGTAATGAAGCTTATTAAATTACTGAAGAGAAATAAAGCAACTGGAGTAGATGGAATGCCACCAGAGTTCTTTGAGGAATGGAGCACTGAAATAATAAGCTTTTGTATATTTATATAGTATAATCAAAGTGAAGGGTTATATGTTGGAAAAGTGGAGGAAAGCAATTGTTCCATCAATATACAAATGTATAACAAACCAAACAATTATAGAGGCATGTCAAATGTAGGCAACATTTTTACAGGTATTATGGCAAGTAAGATACAAATGGGTTGACTGTAATTTTTGAACAGTGAGGAGAAAGTTTGATAATTTATTCATTGTAAAACACTAGTAGACAAATACTTGAAAGACAAGAGAGGAAAGTTATACATAGCTTTTGTTGATCTAGAGCAGGGATTTCCAATTTGTAAGGGCTCACATTAGAAACCATAGGGATGATTGCAGGCTGCAGTGGAATATAACACCAATATAAATGAAATTCTCCAAAGAGAACAAGAGGTAACATGATGGAGTAGCATAAATAGTTTAAATGAAAATGTTTGAAGATTAAATTATTTTAATTTCTTAAAATACAGTTTTGGAAAAGGATAAAAGATTGAAATTAAAAATATACAGAAACTGTAATGACTGCATTTTGGAAAAGAGCACTCATCAATGTCAGTTTTATTTGAAATTATTTGACAAATGGCAGAAAGAAGGAAATATTATACAATGCACTTTGTAATCGGAACTAATTAAAAAAAAAAAAAAAAAGAAAAGAAAATAATAATATAGTGTGAGTGGTGTGCAGAGCAGCTGCATCTACCAATGAAGAAATACCCACCTCCAATAAAAGTTATATTTAAAATCAGAATCGATGATAAAAGTAATTAAAACATATGTATACTTTATACTTTAAAGATTTTAAATTAGCTAGTTTTCAAAAAAAATGTCATGGACCAGAAAATATGGGTTGAAAACCTCTAATCCAGAAAATGCATATGAACAGATTGAGCTACATTATTATGGCACAAAGTACAGTAAAACCTCGTTAATCCGGACCCCTTTAAATGGATTTTGCTTAATCTGGACAAGCATCCTTAAAAAAAAAAAATCTACAAATTGCTGATTTAAATTATAGTACTGCACTAAGACAAACTTAAGGAAATTGTCCATTTTATTTCTGCACATACTGTGAAATAGGAATTTCTTAGAAATACGAATACATTAGGGACAATGGTACATTAGACTGCCCTCCTTCCCACACCCTTGCTGTACTTGCAATAGGGCTTACAACTCTTGTCAGAAGGATTAGCTTAACATTTGCCTTTCTCAGTCATTAAGCTAAAGAAACAAACCAAGTGCATAATATTGTTTAGTAAACCTGCTATATCATCGGGGATACGTAAGCATAAATTGCTTACAATGTACGAGAAACTGAAAATTATCGAAAGGCTTGAAAGTGGTGCCACTGTTGCATGTGCAGAACATGGAATCGCAAAACAAACAGTTTCAGATATAAAAAAGAAAGAACTCATCATATTTGATTAAATGTGATGTGAATGAGGAAACTTTTGAGATCAAATGAATGCAGCAGCTGGGTGAACAAAAGTTGGAAGACATGACATACAAGTGGTATAAACAATTTTGTGCAAGCCGAATTGCAGCAAGAGATGTGGAAATTCAAGCTGCTGCCAAACATCTTGCAAAACAACTTGTTATCAATTAATTTTCAGCTAGTTCAGGCTGGTTATACAGATTTCGCAAGCGTCATAACATATGAACAAAAGAATGTGTGAAGAGAGCTTAAGTGCTGTTGATCTTTCTATCATTCAAGAAGAAAAGCTAGATTTGTCTCAAGTGTATAATGCTGACGAGACAGGTATATTTTGGCGTGCCTTGCCCAAGAACATACAAGCCTCCAAATCCTTAAAAAATGTGCCTGGCCGAAAAATTTGCAAAGAACACATTTATGCATTATGTGCTAATGCAGATAGAAGCCATATTTTAAAGCAAGTTGTCGTAGGTAAAAGTAAACAACTAAAGGCTATTAAGACTAATTTCCACATTGCCTGTGCATTACTACAATAAAAAAATGTGTGGTTTACGGCAGACATAAGCTATGATTGGTTTCATAACCATGCTGTACCTGCATTAAGAAGGCACCAAGAAAATAAAAACCAAACTGATGTGAAAGACATAATCCTATAGGATTATGCACCTGCATATCCAGATGCAAAGGAACTGTGTAGTGCCAATGCTAAGATCAAATATGTGTTCATGCCACCTAACACAGCCGATGAACCAAGGCATTATTTACACTGCAAAGCGGTTGTACAGAAAGAAATTCCTGTCTGAAGTTTTCAAAGTTGAAGAGCTTCTGGACAGTGAATATAAGTGGGTGGAAAAACACTCGAGAATATAAAATCATATGATTTCAGATCCAAGATTTTCAATTTTGCAAGTGCAGTAAACAGTATTTCAAACTATACATTGACTAATTTGTGGAAGAAACTTTTGTATAATGACACCAGTGCAGTTGAATTAAATGATTTTCACCAAACGCTGGTTGCGGGTGGCGAGAAAGCTGTCACAGTAGATGAGATCGAAGACTAACTTGATGGAGATGAAGATAATACAGACTCTCACATTATGACTGGCGAAGAAATCGTGGAAAGTGTAAGCAATGTAAGGTACACTAGTAGCGAATCTGAGGCTGAGGATGTGGATTTTGGAAAGTCAAAAGTGAAATTAAGTGAGGTTAAACAGCATCTGAATTGTGTAATAGACTTTGTCGAGAAAACTGACAATAAGCAGATTTCCTCATACTACCATCATGTGAGGATTCTTCGTGATCTCATCGTGAAAGAAATGTGTGATAGACCACAAAAGAAAATTGGTAGTCTCTTCAAACCAAATAAATAAAGAATGTGTAATTAAAATCAGTACTCTAATTTCAATCACAATTTTTCTCTGTGGTGTTTATTTCACTTAACCAGGACTTTTGATAATTTGGACAACATTGAGCCCCAATTGGTCAGAATTAATAAGGTTTTACTGTATTGAGTAAAGGGGTGATTAAACAAATGGCAAACACCATTAGGGTGTTTATATAATGAGAATACCTTTTGTATAAGGTTGGAGGAAGGGATTGTAATGAGAAATCCAGCAAGAGGCCTCAGACAAGGATGTAAGTGAAGTCTGACTCATTTGACTTCAGGTGTATTATTGAAAATTGGGGGAAATAACCATTTTGTGCCAATAATGAATAACATCCAGATTCCTAGCTTACTTTTTGTAGATAATCTAGTGGTAGGTCACTAGGTGCAATTACAGCTAATGGCTTGAAACAATCTTTGCAAGGAATTGACAATTGCAAGGAATGGAGCTTAAAAGTGAACCAAGATAGATTGAAGGTTCAAGAAAAGGGGAAAATTGTGTAAATTTGAAAAATGGAATGAAAACAGAGAGTAGAGGGTAGTAAGAGAATGTAATTATCTAGGAGTTGAAATAGTGGTGACAGATGGGGAAAAACAAAAGAAACTTGCACTGGCAAAAGGAAAAGGAGCTTTATCTGCTTTCAGAGGCTGCATATACAGAGTACCTAATATAAGATGTGTGATAGACCACAAAAGAAAATTGTTAGGTTTTAAATGGTTAGAAAAGGTATATAATATGGTGGTTGAGGCAAAAATGTTATATGGGATAGAAGGAGGATTAGGAGGAGGATGGGAAATCACAGATTAGGTGCATAGTATGTTCTGCACAGTAATACTGGGATTCCCAAGTGCAACTGTTAGATAGGTAGCACAAATAGAACTGGGCAGACTAGCAAGTAAGGGAGAGATTGTGGAAAGGGTATTGCAATTTTGAACTTAGAAGAAGTAAATTTGTTAAAGCAATGTCTAGATCAACGGTTCCCAACTGGTGTGCCCCGGCACCCTAGGGTGCCGTGTGATTGGCTAAGGGGTGTTGCGAGATATTGAGATAAACAAAAAAAAAAAAAAAATACCTTCTACTGAAGCCTTAAGTCTTGTAAGGTCTTGAAATAAAATAAGTCAAATCAATTACTCTCATGCACGGCAGATGGTGATTGTGGTCGATTCATTTCAATAATTCAGTTATACTAGTATCCCACAAATGGCATTACAGCTATACCCTGCCGAACATTCCCGAGACTACTCGCTTCCTCACGAACATTCCTAAGACTTTGACAGATGAATATATAAAAGTGTATGCTGCTTGGCACTTTCAGTTGTCTTCCTCGCGTTGATTCACAGTGTTTAGCTATGGATAAGTTCATTGTTAAACGTAAACGCCAGGACAGTGAAAGTGAACAGTCGGCTCCTACTGCTTGCTTTAAGAAGCCAAATCTTACAGTTTCTCCCGGACCGTCGAATTCACCACATAAAGAAGACAAACGAAAGAAAAGAACATACCAGGACAGTTACTTAGCGTATGGATTTAAGTGGAATAACGAGGAAAACCCTATCCCTGTGTGTTTAGTTTGTGGCAAAACACTTAGCAACGAGGCCATGGTACCTAGCAAACTGAAGCGGCATCTTACAACAAAGCATCCTAGTGTGTCACAGAAAAGTGTAATGTATTTTTCACTATATTAGAAGGGGAGAAAAAAACAGCTGTGCGAATGGTAAAGAGAATGACCATAGGTGATACTGCTCTTGAAGCCTCATTTAAAGTAGCAGAACTGATAGATAAAAAAAAGAAACCTCATACTCTTGGAGAGGAAATCATTGGCCCTGAATGTCAAGTTATAGTTTCAACAATACTTGGCGAAGGAGCAGCTAATCAAATTTCGAAAGTTCCTCTGTCCAACAACACAATCAGCTGCAGGATATCTGAAATGTCATGCAATATCAACGAACAAGTCACGGAGAAAATAAAAACTTATAGAACATTTGCTTTGCAAGTAGATGAGAGTCTTGATATTGGTGACAAACCGCAACTCCTTGGTTTTATCAGATATATTGATGAAAAAGATATTAGTGAACAGTTTCTGTTCTGTAGACTGCTGGAGACTACAACCACAGGCCATGATATTTTCGTTTCTATTAATTCCTATCTCAATGACCATGATCTTTCATGGAAAGACTGTTGTGGTATATGTACAGATGGTGCACCATCTATGTGTGGGAAAATTAAAGGTTTTACTGCCAGAGCTCTCAATGAAAATCCATCCATTATTATAACTCACTGTTTTCTGCATAGAGAGGCATTAGTCGTGAAAGCGTGTAATGAAGATTTTGCTGAAGTGTTTAACCAAGTTGTGAAAATGGTGAACTATATGAAGTCTTGACCTTTAAAGTGCAGAATTTTTGAACAGTTATGTCGCGCAATGGATGCAACTCATACCTCTTTGTTACTTCACACAGAAGTAAGGTGGTTGTCGCGGGATCATGTATTGAACCGGTTTCTCGAACTTAAAGAACAGCTAAAAACTTTTTTTAAGGATGAAAATCAAGACACATTTCATGAGCTCTTACTAAGTGATTCTTGGTGTTTGAACTGTCGTATCTGGCAGATATTTTTCATAAGCTGAATGAACTGAATGTTTTGATGCAGGGTCGACATGAAACAATAATCTCCTCAACCAATAAAATGAAAGGTTTTAAAAGAAAACTTAGTTCTTGGAAGTCTGCAGTTCAAAAAGGAGATTTGTCGAACTTTCCATCTCTTCTTAATGTGGCAGGAGATAAAGATCTGGGTAAACTGAAAGACCGCATTTGTGATCATTTATCAAGATTGCAAGATGCAATAGATGCGTACTTTCCAACTATTTCCACTATGAATCTCGACTGGGTTGTCTCACCATTTGATTTTGTAGATAATGCAGAGGAAATAGATTTCACTGCTTGCGAACGAGATGAATTTATTGATCTTTGCGCTGATTCCACACTCAAAGGTAAGTTCACCAAGAGTGAGGCATCGGTGGCTAGTTTTTGGCTTCAACGGAGAGAGGAGTACCCTAACCTAATGAAGAAAGCAATTAACGCACTTTTGCCCTTTTCAACATCCTATCTATGCGAGCAAGCCTTCTCTGCTATGGTGACAAGAAAATGCAAAGCAAGAAATAGACTGAATAACCTTGAGGATGATTTGCGTGTTTCACTGTCAACTGTAAGACCCGACATCACATATCTGTGCTCTAAGCATCAATCACAAGTTTCACATTAATCATTAATGGAACAAAATTTATTGATGTATTTTTACTCAGTGATTGCAGTAAAGTTTACTGTATTATGTTATGGTGTACGTTATTATTATATAATATTTCAATAAATTAACATATTAAGCTTAATTTTCTTTTAATTCAAGGAAGGGTGCCCCTGGTGTTTAATGTTATTCCCAAGGGTGCTGTGAACTTCAAAAGGTTGGGAAACACTGGTCTAGAGCATCAAAAGAAAAACTTAAGAACAATGGATAAGTAAATGGTCTTAGAAATAACTTGCAAAGTAATGGGTTAGGAAAAATGTGGAGAAAATGAGAAAAATTTCTAGAAATGAGATTTGAATATAGAAACATAATAAATATTTAGTGAGGTAGCTGGAAAGAGATCTTTAGTCTTCTATATAGTGATGAAAGGTTCATGGGGAAGGGAAAAATACATACGCGACAAACAAGAGAAGTGAAAAGGCATTGCATGGGTTAGAAGAGGGTCATTGAGGCTATAAGGCCTAAGGAAGGATATTCAACAAACTCAATGTTCTATATGTGGTGGAAATAAAGGTGTGAAATTTGTAATATTTAAATGTAAAGAAACTGAAATTTGGGGGAAAAAAAAAAAAAAAAAAAAAAAAGAGTACTTGATTCAAGATAAATATTGCAAACAGAGTAACAAAATACAAATTTTATAAAACAATTAGTATTAAGAAATCATTGATAAACATTATAATGGCTGGTAAAGAGCCAGTAGCTGAACACCAGTCATATTCACTTGTATATAGCCTAGCATAAATATATATTTGCGTTGCAGCTAATTTCAATTTTAAAAAAGGTATCATTAGTGCATAAAAAGAAGTGTTACTTGTAATACTAAAGTATTACATGTTAAAACAAGTTGTACATCATGTGTATAAATTAAAAGGAGTATAGGGCCTAATACTGAACCAGTGGCTCTTCATTTTTCTGCTGTGAGTAAACCTCTGAAGTTTTATGTTTGATTCACACACACATTGATTCCTTTATTTAAATGAGCTATGTTCTTTATCTAATTTGTCATAAGGAATTGTTTGTCTAAAAGACAGTAAAAAGCTTTCTAATGAAGATCAAGCTAAAGTCAATGTGATTTTCTCCCGATTTTATATCACACAAATTCTTACTGTCACTTGATTAATGTGTTGTAGTTCAACCTTCACTTAGTTCATATTGTCACTTAAAGTAAAACTAGTTAAAATTTCCCTTTCACTTCACTTTCCTTTGCTGCATAGCGGCAGTGTTTGTGTCAGTCTTTCTGATGTGTGGGAGAAACTTATATTTATACCAGTTGGGTCGGGTCGGGTCGGGACTTGCTCATGGAAAGTACAGTATGTGTGTAGTTTCATTGCAACTGAATCTATGTATTTTAGGATTAATATTATAGATGGTGCTTATTAGTACGAATGAGTTAATTTACTGTCATAAATCACAATGTAAACATTTGTTATAGTTCATACATTAATTTACCTTTCTTCCTTTTTTCTTAAACACATTCAGATAAGCTTGTTGGGAGTTGCTTGTTGCTTTGGACCTTAAACACACTAACTTCCTGATTATTGGTGCATAAGAATCCTGTTTTAACTAATAATATATAATCCCATTTTCTCTACTCACTTCCTCCTCCTCGAACTGCCTCACAATGATTTCTATACCATTTCTCACACACTTTTCCTAAATATTTTCTGTAGGATATGGTATATTCTCTTCTATTATTAGACATTCCTTTGGCTAATTCCTCTATCCCTAGTTTACCTCATTTATTAAATCCCAGTTCACTTCTCCATGCCTCTATTTTCCTGCACTTAAGAGGAGAGTGCAATACTTTATTTTCTCCATACAGTGGGCATATATTGTCATAATCCCTTCTGAGCCCCGTAGTTTTAATAAACTTGTTGTTGTCCAAACATAGCCTTCTCTCCCTGTTTTATCATATATGTCCACATATCTCTCTCTATTCCAGTCTATGGGTTGTTATCCATTCTCCATTTTGAATTGCATGTATATTTATGTACTTCTTGCAAAGTTGAAACTTGCATCTGTAGTGTGTTTGATGTCGGGAAATCCAAGTTCATTATCAGTGTTTCATAATGAGTTTTCTCAGAAATCTTCGGCATCATATTTGAGGAGAGTTTTAATAGCATTGTTTACTAGGAGATTGTGGATACTTGACGAGTAGAGTGGCATTATATATTTCTCTGTTTAATAGTATTTTAAGCCTCTCAAATATCCCTTCACACTTATAGTTGGAAAATAAAATAACTAAAATGGTCTCTGAATAGGATTTCAAAAGGTGTTTATTGAAAATTCAAAGTATACATCTGACTGAGCATTTCAGTATCTTAAGCATAATTTCTTTAATCATGACTTTATATCCTCTTTGAGGAAATAAGAAAGTGGTTCCCTGTAAACAATTTTTGGAAAGGAATAAATAAAGTACTGAAAGTATTAGTATACATCTTTAAAAGGTGTATAACTAACCATACTATCTTATATTTATTTAGTATTCCTTTTCAAAGAAGCAAAATGGACAGCCATGTTTATAGACTTTGCTTTAAAAATGCCTTTTTGGATTCACTGGATCTCAAAAAAAAACAAAAAAAAAACACCACAATTAAATTGAAATTACTTTTTTATTTTAGTATTAAACACTTGTTTTGAAAGAATGAAAATGCTGATGTTTTGTATTTGTTATTTTCTACTGTAATCAATTGTTTTATTGGCACTCTATATTATAAGAAAGCTTGTTTTTCTGTTTACTTGCTGTTAGTTTCATAAATGTTGGCCAAAATTGTTTCAATACGGATTTTGTTATAGCTCAGTCAAATGTTTAAAAAGCAGGTATAACATTTCAAAAGAGTATGTATTATCTAAAATATTGCAAAATTAAATAGAATAATGGGTAAATATGGTGCAAAATGCTAAAGTTAAGCAAACACTTAAGGACACAAGCTACCAGTTTTAAAGGTACTAGACTTTTTTAAGTAAGTGTTTTGTATGTCACTTATGGGAAACTGTAAAGAGGACAAAAAAGAGCATCTCGCTGGCTATTTACAAACCATATATATTATTTTTGACATGCCAATGTGTAAAATGCATTTTGAGCAAGTAAAAAACTAAAGTAATTTTTTTAAAGCGAAGTGTTGTTATAGAACGTGGGCAATTTCATGAATGTCTTAATATACCTTCTTGAAAGATGTACTTATTTAAGTTGTATATTTATCAGATTTTTATTAGACATACTATTAACAGAAGCACATGCAAATCATTTTAAGCTTGGACTAAAGGGGTGCTAAAAATACATATTTTTAGTAAAATATGCATATAACATTTTTGGGTGGAATACTTTGTGTTATCATAGGTAAGCTATGAATAAAGAAAAAAGTATATTTTTGATTGTATCTCTACTTGAGAACATTGTAAAATATACTAAGTAATTGATGGAGCCAACTCTGTTATACCTAAGTTTTGAAAGGACAGTGCACATCTCCAATTATTGTCAAATATAGTGTATGTCTTGTACTCTGAAGGTGCCAACCAAGACCAGATAGGTATTTATGCAATTTTGTGGTCTCATTTAACATAGAACAACATAGATATACAAGGACACTGACGTAGTTAAGTAAAAACCCAATGTAATGACACCTGTAGGCAAAACTATGGATGTGAGCAAAGTAGTTACTTCAGGCAGCTGTATAAATGGAGCTGTTGAAAATCAGCATCTTATTTTAATCAAAATGAGGTGTTATATCAAATTATGACATGCCTTGTTCTATATGAAAGTGAGTAATTTGATGTGTGCAAAAAATTTCATAATTTTTATACCTGTGCTAAAGAAATTTGTTAAATGAATATAGGAAAGCATACATGATGCAGATAATTTTTATGCAACCATATTAACTAATAAATCTAATAATGTAATTTTCTATAATTTTGGTTAGTAGAAAAAACATTTAAAAATTGTGTAGAATGTGAAAATTTGTGTTTTTTTGTGTTGAGCTTAGGTTATAAAACACATTAAACTTCAATGTCTGCTTTACTCATGAGCAAAGCAGCATAATGAAGCATTGAAATGCTCTTTATTCTAACACTGATCAAGCCTCCTTGTGGCAGCTTGGCAAAAACATGGCAGCCCACCCACCCTCCTGCAGCTTGGCCACAATGTAGTAATAGATGCATTGCAGGTGAGAGTGCTACTGCATACTTATCTCTACTTATCACTCCAACTGTCATCGCTGACCATCCAATAAGTTTCGGCCGTAGCTGCTGTGTCACAGTTATATGCATATGCTTCTCAATTAGGTGATCAAATTTTTTAATAGTCAGTTTTGAATTGGTTCTTTCTAAAGCCAAAATGCTGTGGAAATGCTATTTTTCTTTTTTTATATCTTCAAGGAAATGAGCTAATATGATGCGCAGGTTTATTTAAAAACATTCAGATATTGTTATTGTGTTGAGAATGCTTGTTAGTTTCTATTTGGATGCATCAGTTTTATCTCTGTTTGTTAAAAAATTGATGTGCGTGTAGCTATTTTAAGAATCTCTAGAAAAATCCAAACAGTAAGGGCTATTATTTCAGTAAGAGGCATAGCTATAGAGCTTGTACACCACCAATAACTGCAATTATTTAATGCTGTTAAATTCTAATCAATTTGTTATACATACAAGGATACTCCTTACCAAGGGTGATTCTTATATATGAAGTGGATAGATTTTGTACAAGGACCAGTCACCGAGCTAAAATTAGACCTAACTACTACAGCAACCTCTTTTGGATTAGTTACAATTCTGTTGGTTTTTTTTTTTTTTTTTAAATCACATTTTCAAATGTTTACCTCTCATAAATTGGTGTATAGTTTCTTGTGTTGCTGTACTTCCAATTTAGATTTCATGATTTTGAAATTCATACAACCTACGTTAATTACCTTCTCTATCACATACTTAGTAGGTACACAGTACCAAAACTTTAATATCAAGAGTCAGCCAGAAGTATGTCTTTTGAGATGCTCTGAATAAAAATATTTTTAGAAAAAAATCTGAGTGTGTGTGTGTGCATCCCCCCAACTTTAATTGCATACCCCATTACATTAATATTACATAATACTACATTCCATGACAGGAAATTCTAAAGCTGAAATTGTGAGCTCTGTAAAAGAAAGGTTAACAAAAATACTCAAGCAAAAGCTTGATTACACAAGGTATATTAGTATCATGCAAAAGCATAACATTGCAGAAAACAAAAACATGCTATCCTGAACTCATATCTTATATAAAGAGCTAAAAAAGATATTACATTATTAAAAAGGCATAAAGAAGGAACTATTCTGCATTTATTGAAAACTCTAAAAAGAAACTAAGGCAATGTGCAATTGCTACAAAAAGAAATGGGCAAAATGCATCAGAATCAGTCAAATATTAAATTAACACATGAATCAAAGGGTGAACCAAAACTGTTACAAGTAGCAAATATTTTCAATGACTATTTTGTAAACAGAGCAGATAAATAAATAAATTAATTTAATGAAATGATTCTAATTTATATATAGTGCATGCAAATGAATTAATCTCCATTATAAATAATAAACACCCAGCAGATGTTTATGGTGTCCCAGACATCTTATTCAAAAGCATTGCTTCATTTGTAATAAAGCCATTAACACATATGTAAGCCTCATTAATTATGGGTATATTTCCTGATATTTTAAAAGTATCAAAAGTAATTCTATCCATAAAAATATGGTGACAAATGAAATCATGAAAATTAGACCCATTTCTATGCCACCTGTCTTTTCAAAACTTATTGAGAGGTACATGTATAATAGGCTAATGTCATTTATAAATCATCTGCGACTTATAACACGGGTTCAGAAACAACAGGTGAAATAAGCAACAATTTTTAACTCTTAACTATGCCTATGAAATCACTGCACCAGAAAGAAAAAGTATTAAGAATATTTTTAAATGTGAGTAAAGAATTTAACAGAATAGGACATAAAACTCTGCTTAGGAAATTATCAACTAGGGATCCTTGGAATAGCAAATAAAAGGATAAGTTTATATCTAAATAATAGGAAACAGATGACATATATAACATTGCAATCTGTAGATCCTATTTTGAGATTGGACTCTATGCCCAAACTCTAGGAAGTAGATCATGTCAATTACATTTATTGATAATTATTAATAAATTTATTTACAAATGCTCTGACAAGAATTTTCAGATGTGTCAGTTTTGCATAATTTACAATTACATGTATGTTTCCAAAAACCTACCCGTACACCTGCATTCTTAGAATACTCATGTTTATTATATTTACAACAGTACCCTATTACCAGTATTCTTTTATTGAATGAAATCCTCCTCTGAATAGAAGGTGTGAGTAATAAGGTATCTCTTTAGTTTTGATCTAAACTTGTTTTTGTTCATGTGCAATTCTTTTATAGGAGAGGGAAGTGAATTAAACAAAACTATTCCTTTGTAGTAAACTCCTTTTTGGAATGCCTGTAAATTATTTGTTGGTCTATGTAAGTCCTGTCTAATTCTGGTCTCTTTGTTATGAATATCTGCATTTTTTGTAAACTTTTTTTGGTTGTTGATTACAAATGACGAAATGACTAGAACATATTCACAGGCCAATGATAAAATTCCAAACATTTTGAAAAGTGGTTTGCATTAAGTTGATCGTCTTGCCCCTGCTATTTTTCTTATTACCTTTTTTGCATAATGAACGCTTTTTTTGGCATCTACTGAATTTCCCTATAATGTTATTCCGTAGGTCATCAATGAATGAAAATATGCATAATGAGCTATTTTTAGTGTTCTTGTTTATAAGCTGAAATTAAGATTGGATTGTAAAACATGCAGAGCTCAGTTTGAATAAGATATAATCAATATAATGTTTCCAATTCATGTTATGGTCGACAATAAGATCCAGGAATTTTGTATTACAGGCTTCTGCAATCTGATTAGTTTCATATTCTATCCTTAGGCATGCAATGTTTTTATGCTTTATGCAAAAATTAATGCAGTTAGTTTTTTCAAAATTTATGTACATTTTGTTACCTTCAAACCACATATTTTGTGTGTTGTATCATTCGTCTCTAAAAGGAATAAGATGTGCAGTTCTAAAGGATTTAGTATTAAGCCCTACTTCTACTTATTCTATTTGTAAAGGTTGCCTTCCGTGATTTAGGGTCTACTAGCTTCTGATTCCAGAGGTTGTACTTTTAAACCCAGTGGAGGGTGATCGTCTTTTCAGGTGTTAAAGCCTCTAACATGGCTTCATTCAGAAGGGAAGTAAAGCTGGTGGTCACATGTAATAGATTTATGGCACATAAAAGACTCTCAATCCTGATCAAGAGACCTCTGAGAAAAATTAAGTGGTCTTTCATGCCCAATATAGAATGGGATTTTGAGAACTACAGTAGTTAAAGTGTGTTCATATATAAATTTAGTTTAATTTTTATTTTATATGTAAATAATATTTTCACAAATCTCTCGTGCATCTAATTAAAAATACTGAAATCATGACAATTTAGTTAAAAAGTACTCATTTTATGGGGGGGGAGCTGCTTTGCAAGCAAGAGGCTAGCAGTAATAAAACTAACACAAATGAGGAATATTGACATAAGATTAGAGGTAAAACAGGAAAACTTACATTTCAGCTCATTGTGCAATTTATTAAAATATTTTATACATTTTATTCACATAACATGCCAAATCAACCTGGCTGGCAGAGTAGCAGACTCCTTCACTATCGCTCTTGCACACAGCTCCACTCTCCCTGGCCTTCTCACTGACTGCAACACTAAACTCAACCTAATGCAGGGTATTCCAAAGTCAGCCTCCCCTGCGTCTAGGTCTCTGAAGTGCTGAGAACATTCTTGGTTACATAATAACCTCCAGTAATTCACCCCTTTGTGACATAAGTATAAACTGAAACCTCCCCAACACACAAGATAGCCACAATGATTTCCTCACATGCTTAACTACAGTGTTTAGAATACCATAGTTCCTCCAGGCTACAAAAGTTGACTACCTCATCGACAAAAAGATACTGTGATAACAATAGCAGTAAGAGCTTGCATTAAAAATTGACATACACATAAAGACTGTTAAGTTAAAATAATTTTAAGCTGTCCATGCTAAATAAATAAAAAAGTCTTTTTGAAATTTAAGTTACAAAATGAAATAGGAAAGCGGAAATCACCAGAATAAATCACAGATTGCCAGGTATCAAGCTGCAAGTCTAAACCAAAATATGACAAAGCTGAGAGCACGAATAAAAAAAAATTGTTACCCCCAAAACAATCGCTGATGGCATGACAATAAATGCAGTTTTTCAGTTTTGTCCCGTTTTTGAATGTTTGCTGTAAGTGCAGAAAAATCTGGTGTTCGCTGGAACAGGTTGGTCTTCATATGTCATCTAGATGCGAATCTGCATTTATTCTTGAAGTTCATAGACAAAAATGTGACTTTGCAAAGGTATGATAATCCAAAAAAAAAGAATAAATTTTCAAATCAACACTACCAACACTACCAATCTGACTCCAGAAATTGCTTGAACTTGATAAACATGATTACAAAGATATATGTCCTTGAAGATTTAAAATTCCCATTTCTAATTCTTCAACATCAAAATTTCCAAAGATCTCGCATATCCGACCTCCAAGTTCAGTGATGTCAAGTAAAGTAAATGGGTTATTGATAAATATAACCACTGGCTCATGTGCTGCAATTTGGTTAAACCTGTTATTAAATTGTGGAACTAGAATTTCAAGATGCTGGACGAAATGTGGAACATCACATTTGTGGACATTTACAGTTTCCATAACTGATTTCAAAATTGGAAAGTGTGATAGGGAATTCCTTTCTAAATGTGCAATCTATAACTTTAGTGTCCTCCGAAAAGGATTTACAGTACCTATTATGGCTGAAATGTTGCAATTTTTCCCTTGCAGTATGAAGTTTAGCTCATTTAATTTGGAGGCAATATCTGCCAAGTAACCTAATTTTGGATCCATGGTATCTCAGCAAGTACTTGACAATATTGTCCGGGCAAAGATTACAGAAAATCTCTGTCTCATCCAGAAGACTGCAGATTTGTTCCAGAGTCCCCCCCCTCCCCCTACTAAGCTGCCTTATGAAGAATTATGCCACTGTGCTCAGAATCTGTTACATTCAAAAGATTCCTGAAATATCAGTGACGTGTAGAAGATGAATGGATGTGATTTACTACATGAGTTAAAATTTTCATGACATGATCAGACTTCAAAACCTTTGCGCATAAAGCTTATTGGTGGGTAATACAGTGTTAAAGAAATTTTGGAAATGAATCATCTTTAGCGCACAGAGCAAGAAATCCAATATTCTTTCCATTCATTGAAGGCACCCCATCTATTGTTATAGCAACAAGTTTAGAGAGTGGAATGTTACTACTTTTTGCAAATTTCAGGAATGCATTAAATATATCTTCTCCCTTAGTACATTCAGGAAGCAGTAACACTTTTACGAATTCCTTTTAACTGTAAAGTCATGAAAGACCACTCTAATAAATAAACACAAATGCCCAGTATCAGAAATATCAGTGCTTTCATCAGAGTTGTTACAGAAGCATTGAAGAAACAGTTATTTGTGAGCAGATTCTGATTGTAATCAGTTTGTGGAAGAAACAGAGTACTTTTTGGAGAAAGAGAGCGCTTTTATTACAGTATATTAATGCAATATTAAGTTGCATAAACACAGCTTTATTTGTTCATAGCTCTATGACAAAACAATGTTACACAAATATTGTGAATAAAAACTGAATAATATATTTACACAGAATGGCTTTACAGATTTTCCAACTTTGGAACATCAGATTCTCAAAAAGAGTAAACATATTTCTACTAGAGAAAAGTGTTCACACCATTGAAAAGAAAGACATGGCATGCTCCCTTTTTCTTATTTTCCATAAAGATCTGATGTGTAACTGGAAAGGTATAACATTTTTTCTATTAGCTCTAGGGCCATCTCAAAATTCTCAGTATGTATTGACCCAAGACCATAGTTGTGTTTCCTGAAAGTTAGTCCTTGTATTAAAATAGTTGTTACTACAGCAACAACTTGTTTTATGACACCCCTCCAATATTTTGTTTCCTTTTCCAGCAGAGATGTAAATTTATTATTTATTCTTCCCATGATTTGTCTTCTAGCTCTTAAAAATAAACACACATTTCCTGTATTCAACTGGATTTTTATGTGCATTTAATTGGAACTGGCATTTTCCAGTCTTTAAATCCCTGATTAGGTTTTGCAGACTGCAACTTTCCATTATGCAATAAATATAAGTAACATTGCATTACAATAATTTCTTCAATATTATTGTAAAAATTGTCTTTGTTGTTTCTTACCATTTCTCAGGGCTCTGAAAAAAACTAACTTTTACTTGAATACCTCAGAAAATTATATTGATGTATGAATTTATAAAATAAAGGTCCACATTTTGTGCAACGTAATGTTTTGGTGATATGATTGCAAAGAGATTAATTTATTATCCATTGTGTAGGATTGTCTGAATCTGGATCAGTTGCTCAGCTGTAAGATTTGTTTCAATCAACAATTCCTGTGTCTAATATAGGGAATGCCTGACTCCGATAACCATGCACACACCACTATTTTTGACACTAACTGGTTGATACACTTTGATGTGTCTCTGGACTGAAACTGGAACAAGCTGGCAGTGTTAGCATTTTAAAAACCTTATTCATTTTTGCACAATTTCTAATAGTTTCCTCTTTTTTAATCCATTGTCTTTTGCAAGTGTCTATCATTGAGAACCACATAGCTTTTTTCAACTGTCACTCATTCTCTTGAATATTAAAATATAAACCACATAGGTATTAATAAACAATGAACTTTGTTTGAAATTCAATTGATCTGCCAAGCATTGAATTGTCAGCTAGTTGGTATCTTCCTTTAAGTTTTAAGGGGCACCACTGTTGAGTGTTGAGACCAGCTAGAAAAGTGATAATGAGCATCTCTCATAACAAAGCTTATGATTTTGATTAAGCCTTTCTAATATATTTTGTTATAATACCAGTCAGTTATTTAAGGTAGGATAACAGTGTAAAAATTCCAATGCTCATATTGTGAGATTATTACAAAAAAAGGTGTGGTCTTTCTTTGACACACGTAAACCTTTCAATAAATTTGAGTGTATTGTTGCCAATGTTATTTATTTCTATTTCATTGTGTCTTCTGTGTTATGTTCTTTAACAATTTTAAAGAATTATGAATAAAACTTTTAAAATATAAAACAACATTAACACCAAGCTGCCCCTTCATATCTGCTGCAGTAGGCAACTATCTAGTCTGTTTAGTCTGCCTAAATATGTTGCTTATCATTTTCCAAATTCCACAACACCCTCATTTATTCTGGTGTTAAAAATCCTTTATTATTTTAACCTTTGCATACACAAACTTCTAGCTTAATTTCTCTGTCACTTTCTGTCTGCTTAATCAAGTTATGTTTATAGTACTGCAAGGTATGCAGTGCTGGTGGAGTATGCACTTCTCCTAAATATACAGCCGTATAATCAGTTTGTCTTCAGTTATAATCCATAAGGTATTGTTTATGCCTGACCAAGTTTCTCTTATTTCTTCTCTCAGTGACTTCCCAAGCCTCTGGAGGCTGTATCATTCTTTGCTGCCATTTCTCCTTTCCAGCATATGTGAACTCATTCATCTCTACATTCTCTTCCATAAACCACTTTTCTATTACCCCCAAATAGTCCATGTTTGCTGGTAGCCATGAATTTGTAAGAGCTCCTAAGGTGAATAAAGACATACATACCTACCGACCCACCACCTACCTACCTGCCTGCCTGCCCTATTAAATGTTTTTTTCCACTGCAGACAGGAGTTTTTCAGTCTGACTCTACCTTTCCAACCCCATTTGTCACTAATGCTACTTTGTATCCAGTAAAAAAATAAACTGATTTGGTGTCAATATGATACTGTCCATTTTGTACCACCATCACTATTCTGTGACCATTGCTCCCTCCTCTCCACTAGAGTACATGGTAATTCTATTTGTTAACTCATTGGTTATGGTTTATTTGTTGTTTCTCTCACCATTGCTTTCATGAGGGTATGTGCTTTCTCATCTTCTAACATCTTGTCTGATATAAACTTCTCTGCCACCATCCTCTCAAATAAGCCACATAGAATTCAACTGTCCACCCTTTCCAACCATTCTCTGACCACCTTTTGGACTTCCTGCTGTTCTGTCACCCAGGCTACTATTGCATTGAGCGGAAACATTCCCTTTTGCTGCAGTCCGTTGTTTCTTACTTCACTTTCCTGCACAACCACCATCTCTCCATCAATACACAAAAGTAGATCATGAATGCATGCATGATTTCCTGTTGAACTTGCTATCTTCAAATTAGTTTCTTCTTAAGAGCTAGTTGTTCCGCTGTTAAACCTCCTTAATAAATATATCAGCTCCTTTTAACTGTTTGGTCTTTTATTCAAAATTTCATAAACTGCAGAGATGTAAATCTCACATAATTTTTCTTCCTCTTAGTTTTCCCACTCAGGAGGCTTCACCAATCAACAACCCTATAACACCATCCTGAATTTTCTTTTCAGAATCTAATTTTTTATATAGGCCACTTTACTACACTCCTTGACTCTTGAGATAACTTAGTTGAATCCAAGATATCCCTACTCCATACTCTGCATTCTTCTTTTTTTCTGCTCTTGCGTTCTTACATCTTGCATATCAGATTTTATTTCTCCCTTTATTTCCATTTAATCTAATTTGACTCCAACTTATCCGTTCTCTCGCTCATGTTTACTCTACACAACATTTTTTCCATGGCAGCTTGATTCCCATTAGGTCTAAGGTTGGTTTAACTCCCAATTCGTAATATCAGCTACAATAATAATAATAATAATAATAATAATAATAATAATAATAATAATAATAATAATAATAATAATAATAATAATTATAATATTAATAATACCTAAAAATAGTAGTAATAATAATTGATAATAATGATTAGTAATAGCAATAAACCAGTAACACTTGATAAAATAAACATGTACTGCAGGTGTAACATTAATACATCTATAAAAATATAGAACAGCAGAGAAAATGGATAAAGATGAATTCTGAATAGCATACTTCTAAAATTTATATTTGTATGTAACTTCAGGTGAGAAAATGTGTATTCTATGTAATGCTGTATGTCATAAGACATTAAAATCACTACTTATGAAAGAAAAAAACTTAATTGGTTAAAGTGGGAAAGTACCCATCTTAATTGAGATTAAATATTAAATATGAAACTTGCAATTTTCACAGTGGATACTGAAACAACCTAATGTTGCTGTGTTTATGGGTTGCGTTGGTGTTGACAAGTACAGCAAGATCTTGGAAGAGAAAGCCAAGAATGATGGTGTGAATGTGCAATACCAATATACAGTACGAGAACCAACAGGTATGTTTATTCCGGTACTATCATGTTGGAAATAAGGGAGTTTAGTGTATTTCTTTGAAGTTCATGTGAGCCTATCTTGATCCACAATGTGACCTTGGTTTACTGCTGATTCAAGTGAGTATATTTGAATGAAGTTGGCCACTAAATTAATGCAGAAATATATAATCTATTTCTTATGATGTGCGTCCCTTACCATTGTGACAGAGTCAAGGTGTCATATGTATGTGTGTGAAGCCTTGGGCATGTTATATTCCTTGTTTGCTAGACTTATACCATTAATTTGTATTAATGAGGATGGAATTTGTATTATTTATACATAACAAAATTATTTAAGAAACAAAATTACTGAAAATAGTGCATTTTTAGTAAAGTTATCTTCAAAGTAAAACTACTATTCAGGCTACTAGATTTGTGATACCAGAAAAGATAAACATTTAGTTCTTCTGCATCTTTGTTGTTTTTTTAGCTTTACATATTTCTTTGTTTTGCTGAATTTGCTTATTTCTTTTGCCTCTATGTTTGTTGAAATTTCTTTAACCAAGTTGCTTAAACTGGAGATAAGGTCGTCCTGTTACCAACTAGGGCCTGGTAACTTGCTTCTTATTGTTATTGACTAGGCATATGACAGTTAATTTCAGGTAATGGTTACAGCTTATAATTATTACAGTTACAGTGCATAAAAAATTGCATGTAATGAATAGGTTATTTGTTTACATGGTTACAATGTTCATAGTTAGCATTACGTTAATGGTTATTATGGTTATCAGTATTTTTCATTAAGAAAAATTTTGAGACAGGCTTATTTTTTTATTTGACACAGTCTGAAAGGTTATTTCTCTAGGTCTGGCTACAATGATTACAAGTGTAGTTTATAATTACAAAATGCATTTTCACTTGCTTCTATAATCCAGCACATATACAGAATTTATACAGATAAACTGAGCTATATGGGATCCTAAATGTAAAAATCTCATGATGCAGGCATAGCAAAGTAAAGTATAGCATTATTGCCAAAATCAGCAGGGATAAAATGAAACATAACAACTTGTATTAATTTATTGAGTCAGAATTTTTAACACTATGTCACGTACATTTTCATTATGAGGGACTAGTTTCGGAAGCCTATGCTACCATTTTCAACCTCATGGGTCCAATTGTTGCAGTTGGTTGCATCTGCCTGTGTTCTCTTCTCTGGCGGTGAAACAACGAACCTTAACTAAGTTGTCCATTAGCGGGATTTCAAAGTTTATTAGGTGATCTTTGTGTTTCTATATGAGGATGTTTTCCCAGGTTGTGAGTTCATTGTGGCCTGACATGATTTTTAGCAATTTTGATTTTTCGTCTAGATTATGGCTTTCCTTCCAGAAGTGAAATGATACTGCTGATTTATCTTCTTGTTTTAGTTTTAGATTTCTAAAGTGCTCTTTGGCTCTGACTTTTGAACTTCTTTTGGTTTGTCCTATGTAGAACTTTTCGCAATTTATGCATTTAATTTGATATATTCCTGATCTATTTTCTGGTGGGATTTCATCTTTGATTTTTGAATTTAGCAACTTTATGGCAAAAAATCTGTTTATTGTAGCCAGGTGATGTTTTGTTCCTTGAAGATCTTTTTGAATTTTCTAAATGCTTGGGGATGGTAAGTGAATTTTTTGAATGTGTTGTTATTGTCTTTTTCTGCTGTTAGGGTAGTTATTTATTTTATGTTTTTCTTTTTCTGCTCTTCATTGTTGAGTTTCTTGTATACAAGATTCTTACTGTATCCATTTTGTTCCACTGTTTGAATTGTGGTTTTTAACTCCTTGTTGAATTTTTTATTACTGCATGTCTCTGTGGTAGATCTTCAAGGTACAAAACATCACCCTGGCTCCAATAAACAGATTATCTGTCATAAGGTTGCTAAATTCAAAAATCAAAGATGAAATCCCACCAGAAAATTGATCAGGAATATATACAAAATTAAATGCACAAATTGTGAAAAGTTCTACATACGACAAACCAAAAGAAGTTCAAAAATCAGAGCAAAGGGATCTTTAGAAATCTAAAACTAAAACAAGAAGATAAATCAGCAGTAGCATTTCACTTCTGGAAGGAAAGCCATAATCTAGATCCAAAACCAAAATTGCTAAAAAGCATGTCAGGCCACAATGAACTCACAACCTGGGAAAACATCCTCATATGGAAACACAAAGATTGCCTAATAAACTCTGAAATCCTGCCAGTGGACAACTTAGTTAAGAAGTTCATTGTTTCGCTGCCAGAGAAGAGAACACAGGCAGAAGCAACCAACAACGACAGTTGGAACTATGAGGTTGAAATTGGTAGCATAGGCTTCCGAAACTAGTCCCTTGTATGAAAATGTAACGTTGTGTTAAAAATACTGACTGAACAAATTAATACCACATATAATTTGACCATTACCGTTACTATATTCCTCCAAACATCAATCAAATGTAATAACTTAATTACTCTAGTAGGGTATATAAAACATAACATTTTGAAAGGTGATGTTGCTAGAGAAGAGAGACATTAACCCATCGATGTGCCATTTTTATCGAACAATTTGTACCCAGAAATGCTGTTTTTTAGCACAAATTACTCTGTCATGTATTCATTAACAACATAAGCTTATTTGGATGTTTTACCAAGATGCCTAGCTGTTGAAGGATATATTTGCATGAAGTGAAAGCTAGCATAATAAAAATTGCTCAAGCAACAAGCAAGTGCTGCAATATATAATCAATTATTAGAATCTTATATGTCATGAAAGTAAGATATCTCACTTGAAATGGAACAGTGTGTGAGGGGAATGATAAAGTAAACCAAAAGGCCTACCCTCCTTAAATAATCAAATTTAGGGGTCAAAACTATATTTAAAGAATCTTTTAAAGCATTGGTTTTTATACAGTATCATTAGTTACAATACATAGATATAATTTAAAACTTCAAGTTTTGGAAATGGTTTATGTCTTAAAAATAAAAGATAAAACTTCTTTTGTTTTTATAGGTTTATGTTTAAGTAAGTTTGTTGCACAGCAGTACAAACAATACATTCTTGAAAGTATCAATAAAATACTAAAACTTATTTGCACTTGATATTTTCTATGTAATAGTTTCCCATTGGTACTGAAATGAAATAAAGAGTTCTGGTGCATTCTAACTATGCACTTTCTATATTTATAAGTCTTATCATTTAACTCAAAAGAAATCTTTTGCACATTTTGACTGCCTTTCGATAATTAAATGTTTCTTTCATGTCAGTTTTTGTGGAGAAGTAAGTTTTATAGGTTATATTTTAAGACCTAAATCAAAATTTTGAGGGTTGTTTAACTCTTCAGTGGTCGTGCAAATTTCTGTTACATTACTGGTTGCATGAGTGATAGATGCACCTACCATTATTTTCAATGTCATTTTAACAATGATGAAACAAAATAGGATATATGTTGTATAACAATAATATAGGATTCAATTACTTACTCAAAAACTCCTTACCTGAATTCACTATATTTATAATATACCTACACAAAATGTCTACTTTTATGAAAAAAAGAAAAAAATAGATTATACATTGCAGGAAAAATTAATAAGTGAAGCTTGTGAACTAAACACTGAAATAGCTATATATGAGCCTCACTAATACAACAATTAAACCAGTGTGTTCAAAATTAATTTTTGACACTAGGATTATTTCAATTTAAACTAACCAAACTATTCACACAAATTTCCTACAAATATTTTTTTTTGTTTTTTTTTTTTTTTGTTTTTTTTTTGTTTTTTTGTTTTTTTTTGTTTTTAAAACAGTACCGCTGTATCCCCATTTACATTTCCCCCCATAGGTTTTACTGATTACTGGTTTTACTGTTCCTTTACAAACATAGACACATTGCACAAACATATAACACCCATGCCCAAGGCGGGACTCGAACCCAGATCCCCTGCCCACAAAGCACCAAAGCGAGCGCGGCCATGGGGACCGGCAGCGTTCAGGGCAGGTCCATTTATCACACCTAACACGCCACTTCCTAGTTGATTTGTCCTGTGATCTACCACATTCGTAACTTCTTGCAGATGGTTTACATTATCTTGCATTCCCAGCAATAAAAGACCATGCCTCTTGATCTCATTAGGAACCTGTGGTGCTTGACATCTCCTTTCTATTTGGGGCTTTATCAGTTCCCATGCAAGATTGGTTAGAAAAGTAGTTCTCTTCAGTGCTTTATCTTCATTTTTATTGAATTTATGAATGCAAAATGCGTTTATTGCAGCTAAGTTTAATAGGTTGTAGAATACCACCATTGGCCAGCATCTTGTATTTTGAGCCACATAATTTTTTGACGCAATTGGTCAACTAAGTCAACATAATGATTTCAGGCTTTTTTGCATCTTCTATATCGCTGTCGATAACATTGTCATGGTGCATTGTAGAAGTTACAAGGACAGCTTTACTATTCTTGGACAGTACGAGACAGGGGTCTTGTCCTTTTGAAAGCCAAAAATTGATGGTTTTTCTGTTCTTTGCTTATTTGAAAGAAACTCCAACTGTACTTCCCGTTTATTTTGACGAAGTGTTCCCACATAAGTAAGACCCTTATCTTTGAGACTTGCAGTAGAGAATACATGGAAAACCAATTATCGCCTTATATTTCTTTTAGAGCCCACAATTGATTCCACCATTCTTATTACTACATTGGTGGGATATTTATTTATTTTTTTTTTTTTATTTTTTTATAGGGTCCATTGGGCTGTGAACCAATACAGGTTTCCAAATTTACTGTACATGCTGTCATAGAATCAACTAAAGCAAATGTTTTCAGCTCGTACTTAGTGGGTTTGCTAGGTATGAACTGACAAAAAGAACAGTTACCCCTAAATGCTAACAGTTGCTCATCTACATTAAGATATTCACTCAGTGAGAAGTATTTCTGAAAATTATGACTACTATTTCAAACACCTTTCTTATGGGAGCTAACTTATCAGTCTCCTTTCTCAAGTTTCTGTCTCTTACATCATTAAACCATATGTATCATAAGATAAAGCGGAATCTTTGATCACTTATTGATAAATAACATGATTCTAGGCCTTTGGTATTGTCCCACATTTAATGTGTGTTTTTCCTAGATCTTAGCTACAGCAAACCCAACAATACTGTGAACTCTGTTTCATCCATATTATGGGCATCTCTATCTCTGCCAGAAAGTGACCTGACCATCTCTATGTAAATATTTGTGCAATTGGTATTATTCTAATGACATTATCATCAAAGAAAAGGTGAAACAGGTCAGCTTCGGAATTCGTTTCTCGGGCTGTGTGTTGCGGTCCAGGAAGATGTGTGATTATATTATATGTATGGGTATGTATGTTGATTAGGGGCTCCTGCTTCAGCCATTTTGGGGTCTTATTTTTACCTAAGAAATAACTTTCATTTGCAACATCACTTACAACATCCTCTTCTTCATTCTCTGATATTTCTTGCTCAGAAGCTGAATGGTGGTCACTGAGAACTACATTGTCTTCTTCACCTTCAGGATCATTGGAGAAGGTGAAGCCTTCCTCTGCATCACTAAGCTCTTCACAACAAGCAAGTAATGTTGTTTTATCTGCAGTTTTCTCAATATGCCTCCTTTTATTTGCTACAGGCATTTCAAATATTTACGGTAACAGTGACTGCAAATATTCAAAGAAAATGTAAAAATTAATAGAAATATAAACACAATTTGAATCATATTATGCAGTAGTTAGTATAAACCCAATACTGAGCTGTTCTTCATATCAACTGTATATAATATAGGCATTAAAACACTGAAAAATAGATAACTTGCCTATCAAAGCAGAATCAGAAATGGTGACAATTGTCAACCAGAGCACATAATGTGGAAGAAATTTATGTTGAAACTCCCTAAGAACAGCCATGTTCATACAAGAATGGTGCAATGCTGACTGATAAAGTGGAACTCAAAGCTACACAAGATCACGTCTATGGACAACCTATACTGGTGACAACATAATAAAAGGAAAATCGCTGGGTGACGTATGTCGCCCGTGCTGCTACTCGAGGGTTAAATGTAAAAGCTTGATCGTGGAGATAATTCTGGGGAAAAATGAATATTGCAAAAACCAAACATTTCTATAGAGCAAAAATTCAGTTTTTTGAAGCAGGGAATAACATAGTGAATGCCACTGCTGTTATTTACAACTAAAAGCAAACAAAAATGACTGTCTTTACTATTGCCATGTTAAATGCTGTATTTATCTGTTATGAAAGTAAAATATCTCATCACAAGTTAGGTTAGGAAACTCTTAATGTGTTTCTTGTCCAAGCTTACTTTCCTACATTATTTTCACACATAGCATATCTATGTTTTCACTTTATCGCATGTGAAATAATATTTTCTTTATAGGTTACCTACCTACTGTAGTGTTCTTCATTCCTTTGAGCTTTCCAGATCAACAAGCTCAAGCAGCTCATCCATTTTTCGGCCAGCAATAGTAGTGTTGATACTGCTAACATGATGTTCTCAGCTCTGGGTATTGTTAACCATTATTAACTCTTTTAGTGCCAGCCTGAATAACAAAATGCTGTCTGAAAAGTACCAAGCAATTTTAGAGCAGAATACAGGGTTTTCAATTATTAGTAATAACTTATTTGTAGTAAACTGTTTTGTTTAATGTATAACATGTATTATATAGGTGAGAAGTCTGTTCAATTCTTTTTAACAAATTAAAGAGATAAGAACATTTTGAAAATAAAATAAAAAATTCCAAAATATTCAATAATTATTCATACGAAACCTTGTTGTACAGAAAGTTCAGGCCAATGAAATGTAAGTACAAATATTTCTTTACTGAAACAGCAATCTGTTTTGGTCTGGTGTTCTGTTTTTTAAAATACAAAATGGTTGAATCACATGGTGTGCATCATCTGTTTACACCTCCATAAATCCATTTTGCAAAGTACACAGATTATTGCATTCGAGGGCTTTTGTTATTGGGTGCATTTTCATCACTGAAGCTAGAACATGTGTATATATCTTTCTCTCTTATGTTGATGTCAAACACTTTCATCAAGGCCTGAAAACTTAAAATAACTCTTTGTTCTAACACATGGCAAATTGCAGCTCTTATTTCATCCTCAGTTTGTAACTTTTTGCTACAAGATGTCATTTTTCAACCAATGTAAACAAATGCCGATTAGAGAAACTAAATTTGGAATTTAGCGCTTCAGAGTGTAAAGATTGCCCTGAATTGCTCCAAAAAATCTTTCTCTATGGCAATGACATAGCATGCTACACGATTTTCCCACTGAAAAGAGCTAAAATATATGAAAATGACATCGCGATTAGATTGTAATTGGAATTTTCATAGAATATTTGGATCACGAACAGATCGTGGTTGGCACTAAAATTGTTATTTGTTCCTCCCAACGAGTTGCTTTTTTGTTGTTAATATTGCAGAATACTGCATTACAACTAGTTAGCACCTTTAACAACTCATTAAACATTAACCATATGTAACAGAATGGGTGGAAATATTTGAAAATAGTACAGAAAAATTATGAATTAAACATTTTTTTCATTATAAGAAAATTATAAATAAAACAACAGAAGTATAGTTTCTGCAGTTATTCACACATCTAGGGAGTTCTTTTACTGTGGCACAAGACTCCACTGCTCTCATAGCTTTTGGTATTCCGATGTGGCAATCACTAGCTAATTTTACTGCAAGTGTATGCTAAAACTGAAATTTTACATGCAAGTATTAGTCATGTTCTCTTGAACTGATAACAACATGCTGTTATATGTGCCTTTTACATTCTGAATGTCTTCTTGGAAGCCTTATGCAGCTCATGCAAGGATGATCTTAATTTCTTTTGTAGTGTCTTTCAATTCATCTATTGTATGGGATTAACTGGTCAACACCCAGTTTGAGCCAGATTTAAAGTTAACCATTGCTATTAATTTTGATCTCCTGAATTCAAATATAGCAAAATGAAAGCTCTGGTGTCCGAGATATATAATTTTGATATTTTTCTTCGGGCCTTATTTTATCAAATATTTCATTTGTATACAGTAATACCTTTAATTTGAAAGTAGTTTTCTGAGGATCATCTCTCTCTGCCATAACTAGCTGATTACTCCAAAGAAGGATATATGGGTTTATTGCCTCATCAAGGCCATTTGCAACTCTCCTACTAAGGGTTCAAAATGGTTTTCTATGAGAAAATATTCAAAAGCCAGCAAATGCATGTGCTTAGTGAAGACTTTAGCAGGAGTAGTTTGGAAGTGAAAGAGTCTATGAACCAGTGTTAATAGTGCAAATTTTACCAGCAGCATTGCAGTATGTCACGAGTGATTCATTTCATTACACTTGTGGCAAATTTACTCCTAAACAAAAAGCCCCTTCGACTTTTAAAGCATACAAATTCTATTTTGGATGCAAATAGAATGTAGGACAAGGCTCCACAATTCTATTGCAAAACCTGTTCATCAGTCTTGCAATATTAGTAAAAATGAGTAAAAATCAATCTAAGTGTGTTTGCTATACCCCTGACTTGGAGGGAGCCAACGGCTCACATCACAGAACCACCATTTTAAGGAATGACCTCAAAAGGGAAACAAAATTTCCTGTACAGACACTCCTTCAACCATTCATCCAGTTCCTCAGTGTGAATTGCCGGTATCAAAACCTCCAGAAAGTATTACATATGATTTTTCTATTTGCAAGATTCAGGTATATCTGAAAACTTGAAAGTAAAGCAATAATCCAAAAATGCCTAATTTAATCACAAAATGTTTGGTAATAGACATGTAAGTTCTAGCTTTGGTTTTAATTCAATTGTGTATTTTCACACAAACCATGTGTAAATAGGTAGAGTCAGCCCGAAAAATTAAATACCATAGCTAAGATTTGAACTGTGGATCACTTGGTCTCTAGCCGGTTCCTCTAATCACTGAGCTAGCATGGCTACATTACGGCATGGCATTAAATTTCTCAACTGACTTGCATGTTTACTGATGAACCCCAAGGTGATCTCATATTATTTTGAGGTGATATAATCCAATGGCAACTTGCAATGCTGTAAGTACTTTCTGTCCTGGGCTTCAAAGTTTAGCCAACTATTAGGTCAATTAGTGTTAATTTAATTGTGCTTTTTCACACTAGCTTGTAAAGGACAGGCATTGGTGAGTATGCTTATGTGTGGCTACAGGAAGCTGAATTCCATCGCCAAAAAGGACTGCTTCCCCTTAACAAAGATTGACAACACCCTGGACAGGCCTGCTGGTGCCCAGGATTTTTGACTTTGGGCTTGAAATCAGAAGACTGGCAAGTGGCCTTAGATCCCAGAGACAAGGAGAAGACCACATTCTTGACTGCCCAAGGACTTGAGTAATTTATGGTTGCGCCCTTTGGCCTCTGCAATGTACCAGCCTCCTTCCAGTGCCTCATAAAATCTTTGATGATAGAGTTTACCTATGATGCCTGCCTGCTCTATTTGTATGGCATCACCATCATGGGCAATAACTTAGAAGAGCATCTTGAAAACCGGTCAAGATACTGTAAAGGCTGTAAGCACCTATTTGAAGTTGGAATGTGAAGAAGTGCCAACTCCTTTAGCAAGGAGGTGAACTATTTAGGCCACATAGTTTCACCATCTTGGTTGGCCAGAGATCCAGAGAAGACTTGGGTAGTGAGAGATAGGCCTCACCTGAAAGATAAATGAGAAGTATCCTGGGCCTCTACAGCTACTACTGTCAATTCATCCAACATCATGAAACCACTCACTCTTCTGATGGAAGAGAACTAGCCTTAGAAGTAATCAGAAGAGGCAGAGAGTGTGATCCAGGTGCTAAAGTCAGAACTCTGCAGTGCTACTATTTTAGTATTTTCTCAACCTGGTGGCAACTTTATTGTGGATACTGATACCAGTGACATCACCATTGGGGCATTCTATCAAAGGTCCAGGATGGCCAGGAGCAGGTAATTGCCTACTACAGCAAGATGCTCTCCAAAGCAGAAGAGAAATATTATGTTACCCAACAAGAGTTCCTGCAGTAGTAAAGGTGCTAGAGCACTTCCACAGTATCCTGAGGACTGACCACTCCACCCCCTCCTAGCTGTTAAGTTTCAAGAACCTGGAGGGCCAGACAGTGCATTGGGTCCGTAGGGTGCAAGATTACAACATTAGATCAAAACATCTGAAAGGAAAGAGCCACACCAATGTGGATGCTGTGTCCAGATGGCCCTGTCCACAAGAGTGTGGCCACTGCACTAAGGTTGAACAGAGAGTGTGCCACAGTTGTCCTTGCCATTTCAGCAGTGCCTACAGCTAGATGGGATAGCACAGGGCTGAACAGAGAGCAGATGGCAGATGCGGACTTGGGGCCCTCCTGGGAGAAGTGGAGATGGGGACTAGATTGGGCTTGGAGGACATTACACCAAGAAGTAGTACGTACAAGTCCTACTGGGCCCAGGTGAACTCATTGAAGATAAAGAATGGGATACTCTTCAGAGTATGGATGTCACTTGATGGGAAGACCCAGAGAGTAGCTGATCCTCCCTCGGAGAAAGGTCGCAGAAGTCCTGGAGGAGTACATGCAGGAATTTCAGGACATTTGGGACCCAATTGAACCATCTACAAGCTCTGACAACAGTACTACTGACTGAGATTATGGGCAGATGCTGAGAGGTGGTGCTGCCAATGGCATGTGTGTGTGACAAGTCACAGCCTACAAACCAGAAGCCAGGGTCTCGTGCAGCAGTATAACATGGGAGCAACTTTTGAACGTATTGTCACTTATGTGGCTGGGCATTCCTGTGCCAGACATGTGCAATAAGCATCTGTTGGTAGCCATGGATAACTTGAAGTGGCTGGAGATGTATGGCATCCCTAACCAGGAGGCCAAGACCAACTGCCTTAAGGAATACCAATGGAACTACTCAGTGATCAGGGCACCAACTTTGAGTTCAGCCTAAGAGGGAAACACTTGAGCAACTTGGAGCGCACAAGAAGTGTACAACACTTCATCTGCAATCAGATGGCATAGTTGAGTAATATATCAAGACTAGAGGAAGGTTGTGGCCATTCACCAGAGAGACTGGAATGTCAGAGTGCTACTTTTGCCTGCTGCTCTTAAACCTGCAACTACTAGGTTGACACTAGCCTGTGTGGTCTTTGGCAGGGAGCTGCGTCTACCATGCAATCTGGTGTTAGAGAGTCCTCCTGTGGCAGAACAGACAGCAATCGGCTACATGGAGCATCTTATGGACTGACTTTGCATGACAGGCATAAGCTGGCCTGTTGAGACATCCATGTAACGAGCTGTCAGATAAAGACCTGTAATGATCAGCAGGCCAACAGCTGAGATTTCCAGCAAGGTGATCTGGTGTGGCTGTATCACCCTATCCGTACCAAAGGACACTGCCCCAAGGTTCAACAATCATGGCAAGAGCCATACCTTTTGGTAAAGATGATAAATGATGTTGCCTACCATATTCAGAGGCCACCCTATGGGAAGGAAACTGGTAGTACATTTGGATCGTTGAGATCACTACAATGATGCTGGTTGAGATATATAGCCCTGAAGAGGGAGCAATGTGACAGTATCATCTTCTGCATTGGTTCTGATGGTTGCCTTAGTATGCAAGTCATCACAGTTGGAGACTTTGCAATGCATAAGAATGCAGGAAGTGTGGCATGCTGGCAATCAGAGACTTAGGAACATGAGATGTATCGATTCTTCCAGAGCATTTGGGTAATGCAAGCTTCCAGAAAGTTCTGTGACATATTCTAGCTATAAAAGGAGGAAGAATTTCAAGCTGGTGTGTGTAGTGAGTTGTGAGTGACTGGAGTATTAGTGCTCAGTGGTGTGCAGCCATCAATTTTCGAGTGAATAATTACTTGCAGCAATGAATCAAAGAGTTTATTTGTAACCTATTTTTGAGGGAATAAAGACATTTGTTACAATAAGTATTAGAAAAGTGTTTTCTGTTGATTTGGCAAATCAAAGGAAGGAATGCACCTCACATGTTGGTATTTTCAGTACATGTCATACAATATAGCCTGCTAAATAATAAACCAAACCTTCTTTTCCAGTGCTAATTTCAGTTTTGTTCTGCACATTCTGGAATATGAATTTAGCTGCCAAAGTTCTCAATTTTGTCTTCCATTGTATCCTTATTGTACAATTTTTATTACTTTCTCTACACATATGATGTACATAGTGTATAAAGCAAATATTTTACTCCATCCAAAAATTTGATACCAAGATTTCACTGATGTACGTTTTGAGCCCCCTGAGTCCAAAGAAAAGCATTTTTAGAAAAAAGTCTGTGTTTGTTCCTGTGGGCAGCATAGCTCAAAAAGTAAAAGACTGATGAATACCAAACTTGGTATTTAAGATTGGTATCTTCAAAGGATGTGACACAAAGATTTTCAAAAAAATCCCCCTCACCCCAAACTACCCTTTATATGGAAACAATTTTGAAAATGATGTTTTTTGCGGAAATTGCTATAAGTTTTATTAAAGCTATTTACATAAAAAATAAAACGTATATTTAGAATTTTCTGGGAATAGCTTCTGAAGAGCTCTTCATTTTGGATTCATTTTCCTCAATTTTGCATAACTAGTAAACCATAAGAAATAGACAAAAACTTGCCATACAAAAAATGTAGATCTTGTTAAAACACACAGTTTATGTTATACATATTTCTGTTGTAGAGTTGACCGTTTCCAAGATATTCCTTGTTATTAATTTCAAGTTTAAAATACTGATACATTTCTCAGACAGGAAGTGTCTGTTTTTCTTTTTTATACTCCTGGCTAAGCAAAGAAGCAAATTTCAATGACAATCACGCTAATGATAGCTTTTAAAGCATTGACTATTGCTTTAGCATAGTGCATTCCTTTAGTTCCCTTCTACTTATAAGGAATTAAGTAATAAATACATTCTGCTAATGCTCATCTTGATTGGCATGGTATAGAAAGAATAATAATCTTTTGTAAGAAGTTTGTTTGTAGAACAGTTAGAGGAATTCATGAGAGTGTAACATATCAGATTTTTTTCTGTTAATTTTGTAAAGAGGTGATAAAAAATTTAGATTTGTATTCAAGTCAGTCTGGTTTGCAAAGGTTTATAGGTGGCTTGGTGATCCTAAGGTTGTGGGTTCAAAACCTGCCTCAAATCAATGTTTTTTTAAGTGTACTTAAAAGTGTCAGCCATGTCTGTAGATTTGCTGGGATGTAAAAGATCCTGAGGAACAAAATTCCAGCACACAGGCAGCGCTGATATATCCTGGGAATTGACAGTATCATTGACAGACAAGTAACAAATAGGATTTTTATTCAAAATTTCCACTTTTAGATAAAGCAGGCTCTGCAGGTATGTAGATAGAATGAAGTTTGTGCAGCAGTGTTACCAGGAACATTTGTATAGGTATCCATTTTTAAACAATTTGTATAAAAACAATTAGTAAATGTGAATTAATTCTGAGTTGAAAGCTTTTGCAAGCTTTGATTTTATATTCATAGATAGGTGCAGTTATTGAAATTAAAGTTAAATTTTGCTATTACTTTATAAACATTTTTAGTAAGGGGAGTTCCCATCTTCAATCCTCCTGCCCCCGCGTGGTTACAAATCTGAGTATGTAGGTGCAGAAAGAAACAGTGGTGGGTGATTATTACAAGTGCATTTGGGATAACTACATATTACATACCCTACTTAAACTTGATCAGAAATTAGCACTACAAATCTTTGTTCTATATCTTCTACATTGTGAAAAAAGAGGTATCGTGGTAAATTTTTTCATAAGTGCATTTAATTCCCTTTAATAATGTTCTTCAGTGAGAGGGTAAAGGAAGTAAGTCATAGCTTAAACAGTGTCTGGTAACTTTTAGCTTTTATTTTCAAAAGTAGAGAATCCAGGAGAAATTTGTCATACCTTATCTATTTTTCAGTTTTTATATTGACATTTACATAATGTCTACTACATTTAATTTTTTTTAAAATCTACTTTTAATTTTGTTGTCTAAATAGAATATATGAATGATTTTTATGTAATACAAATTTTATAACTTGGGCTGCCCTCTGAACATGGACCCAGCCCTTATAGTCATAGGTCAGGCCTGCTTCACAGCCATAACAAATTTTGCAGCTTTTGTGTGCACTCTTTCCCTTTGTGTTTGCTGTCTCATTGTGAACTTCCTCCTCTGTGTTTTCTGTATCCTATTTTGTTTATTTTACTCTTTTGCTTCCCACTTTAAGCTTATTTAAGTCTTTCTTTGATTTTCCTTTCCCTTTTACCAGGCTTCTTTCTTTTAGTCTCTTTATCACTACCTTTTGCCTTTCCTTCACCTTATTTATACTGCACTTGCCTTAGTTCTTACCCCCATCCCTTCTCTTAAAACCCTTTTTCCCACCTATTTCTGCTTCTGTTTTTGGCTGCCCTAATATTCAACCTTACTCTATTACTGGCTAATTTACACCTTTCTTGGGACTTTATTGAAACTTCACTTAATCTCACTTTCACTTTTCCTATAATATTTACCTATCAATTTCAACTTTTCTTCACTCTTTTACACACTTTGTTCTCACTGCACTTGCTGTTGGTCTTATGCCTGCCCTTTTTTTCTCCTATCTGCACCTTCCTACCTTTCATTTTGTCCAGCTATCCACCATAATGAATCTATTCTCTCCTTGCACTTACTGTGATTGTACAATACGCCTCCTTTTGCCCCTTCTAATTGATACTGACCTGTCTCAACTTTCCACACTTTTAACTCTTCAAACATTGTTCATTTTCCATTCCTTACTTATTGTATGCCCAATCTTCCCTTGTGATCTTGTCCTTCCATTTGTACACTACATATATTGCCAATCTCTTTTTACTTTATGCTAATAGTTTATTTTTTAAGTTCCCCTATGCTTCTATTGTGTTTTTTTGGTATTGCTCTTTTGTCCTGGTCACTTACCAGCCTACTGACCTACTCTCCCCTTCCTTCAGTCACCTCCATTGTTTTTTCTTCCTCTCCTCATCTTCTACCACCTCTAAATCTGACATACTGCCCTCCCTGCCTCTCCTTCTGTTGACTTCAGCTGTCTTTACCTTCCTCCTTTTCCTCTTTCCCCTCTAACTTGTGGTCCTGCTTCAATTCCCCTGTCTTCCCCTTTCAATCATGTTCACCACTTTGTATTGCTGCTCTAGATGCCTGCTGCTAAAATTGCATTCTTTGGCTGTTACCCTCCTATATCTGGGAATTTTTTCTTCGTTGTCACTTTTTCTAATTCCTGTTCCACTGCATTTGTTTCTTCATGTGTCCCTTCTGTCACTTTACTGTCAGTCTATAATTTAAAATCTAGAACAGTGGCATATCTAGAACTTGGCTCTGTGGGGAGGGGGGTGAAGAATATTTTTTATAGTTGCAGTTTGAGTTTGGAATAACGCTCCCTCCTCATCACGACAACATTTAAAAAAACTGCAATATCAATAGTCCTCCCTGGTTTAGGGGTAACTTGCTAGCCTCTAGTTTCCAAGATTGCAGGTTCAAATCTGGGGGGGGGGGGGGAGTTGATTGATTTTATTTGGGCATAAGAATCCTTAGCAAAACTGCCTTCGGAGGGGAACTAAAGACATCGATCCTGTTTTGTAGATTTATGGCATATAAAACCTCAAAACTGATAAAGCGGCCTCTGAGGAAAATTAAGTGATCTTTCACCCTTAAATGGGATGCTCAGAACTGTAGCATTAAAGAACTCCATAAATAAAACTTACTCTCCTTTTTACATATTCATTACAAACTTATTTTTATTTTTGAACTTTATATTTAATTTTAGACAATATTGCAGATTACTAAGAACAAATTAAAGAAATGAAAGAGTTTCAGTAGTAGATTTATTTGTGATCCAGACGAGTATATTCCCATATTATACCACTATATTTTGTTTAAAATTTCAATAATTATTTAACCTTCATATTTTATTTTTAGCTTGTATTTTTAGCTTCTCTATCGCGTACAGTGTACATAATAGGTAGGAAAGGTATTGCATTGTATTATATATTTATCGAAAATGAATGTTTTGAGGACACTGAATCCTAGAAAAGTGTTTTTAGAATAAGATTTCTGTGTGCATCTGTAAACAGCATAACTATAAACAAAAGAAGGTTAAGTACCAAACTTGGTATTTGAGTTTAGCATCTTTCAAACATGCGATGCGAAGGTTTTAGGAAAATTCTGCATCCGTTACAGTCTACCATTTATATGGAATATTTTTTAAACTTATTTTCTCAAAAATGGCTCTAACAGTTTGGATTAAATTATATTAAAGAAATTAAAGGCAAATAAAATGTATATATTGAGTTTTGTGGGAATAGTCTCTGGAGCCTTCTTCATTCTGGAGAACTTAAGCATAAACCATAAGATATAGATAAAAACTCATACTACATAAAATGTAGATCTCATTAAAAACATTTTACATTAGTACACTTTTTGCAGAGTTAACCTTAGAGTTATTCCTCGTTATTGGAATGAATTTTCCAATAATGCTTTTCTCAAACAGGAAGTTGTCTTTCATTTTTTTTTACTTGTGACCATGCAAAGAGGATGGAACCAGTTTTTAATAGATTTGACAATTGCATTAACCTAATAATATACCCTTATTTCTCTTGCACCTGTAAGGAAATAACTATTGATTATTATTTGTAAAAAAATGTGAAAATCGACCAAAAATTTTCGATTATAATGCACTTGTTATAAAACGGCTTTCTTAATTCCTTGGCAGATGTAGCGCCAACCATGGAATGACTATCACTTAAGACTATATTTTGGACAACTCTAAATTTTTTTTTCAGAAACTGGACATGTACCAACTATTTCAGATACACCGCAAAGCCTAAATGTTTCTTTATTATTTTAAATACAAATAGTTGCTTACCACGTTTTTTTAACTTATAACAATGTTTATCTTAATGGTTTTATTAGTGTTTAATATGATAATGCTCCATTTTTATTTTTCTTAAATTTCCCAATGTCTGTAGCTCAAATAGCGATGTGATTCGGTTTATCAGCTTTGTGGACTTATTCTGTATTATGATTAATGTATGGTGCTTGGGTTTGATTTGTCTAAATACGTTGCACTGTACATAATTTTAATGAAAAAATGGTCACTTGGTTAAAAAAACTTGAATAACATGAGTAAATAAATTTCTACAGAATAGCGCACAAAAAACCGGCCGTAAGTACTAGACTACTCACTGTTGCCTGTCAATTGTTATCTATTGTTGCAAAGCTGTTTTGACTAGTTTTGTATATATAGACCTTAGAATTAGGTTATTAGTTATTTCTTTATCATGTAATTATTACATGTTTACCTATTTGTTGTATCTGCTCGAGGTGGGCAACAATTCATGTGTAATTGGCGGGGGAGCAGTCAGTACATGGGGCTGGTTTTCATGCGCCACCCTTGCGGAAAAACAATCAAATTCTTTTTAGTAAAATAATGTAAGAATACGAGGTAGCTATGCAAATCTTAAAAGTAACTAATGAAGTACCCACCTATCCTTATGTCATTAGGATTGATGACTAGAGATGTGTGTTTTGATGGGAATGAACTTAAGATGTCGAAGCTTTACTACTTGAAAACTCAGCAGTGCATTATTTATCTTGTCTGGTACTGGATTGGTCAGTTTAAATGTCCTTTGTCACTTTCTTAAGTTTATCCAGTTGTTTTCCTTATATAAAAGGAATAAATAGTGCTGAACTTGGTGTAAGCTTACAATTTTTTTTTTTTTCTTTAAAATATGGGACACCTGAAAAGGTTGTGATTAACTGATCAATACTTTCTGAATATGGTATTAACATAAGATTAGAGTGCAGGAAACATGATATTGGATAAATACACTTTACAATACCAGAGTTCAAACCATGTGCAAAATGTTGATAGCAAATTTTATAGTGAAGGATATATGTCCTGTAAATTGGAAGAGAAGGTGCATTTCCGTTTAGGCATAATAGCTTAAGTTTTTGCAAATATCACAGTACATCAACTGCCAAAACTACTGCTCACAGAATGCGGTAAACAACAAAAATAAGCGAGATAGGTGCCAACTCAGCATTTCTCGCAATAAATGACAATTTTAGTTAGTTTTTTAATTTAGGTAGGCAGTGTCAAGAAAATACGGGACCTATTCATGTTCCAATAAAAATTCTCGGGATGCAAGAAGTAAATAAGGAGACTGTCCCATTTTTACGGGATGAATGGCAGGCTTATACAGATATCGTCAACTTTAAGCTTCTTTCCCATGCCAATTAAATTGAATAATGAACAAACAAAAGGTAAATTAATTAGCATAACGGATCAACGAATCAGAGGAAAAGACCACAAGTAGCCATTTGCTGTCGTAACCAATAATACACATTACACTAATGCTAAGAGGCGCTGAACCAACAGGCAGAGAGATTGTAGGTAGTAGTAGGAATGCACGCCGTGCCGGCAGTCCCTAGTTGGAGAGTCTTGCTGGTTGGAAAGCAACTAACCCGCACAAAAGCCACAAATATCTTATTTTATAATCTTGTTTATATACTAAAAGCAGGTTTATTTCTGTGGTACAGCAAAAAGCTGTTTATGACAAGAATTTCAGTGAATGTGTCACTTTTAAGATAAAAAAATTGGAAGAATGTGTGCGTAGTTTTTTTGGGGGGAGGGCTTCTGGGGGGGGGTCTGATCCTGTTCGTCCCCCCCCCATAAATATGCCCCTGATCTGGAATATATACCACTTTTCCTTGACTATATGCCACCCTTCATTATTCTATCAATTTTCTCATTAGTTTACTTTTCCAAAATTCAGGTTCCTGTTAATGAAGATGTCGATACATTTAATTCTTTGCCTGATTTATTATGTGAAAGAGCCATTTGTGTACTTAAACATTTTACCAGTATATTCCTTTTCCCTCTTCCCTTCTAAAATGTAATAGCTTCATAAATTTCTTAATAATTGACATCCATCCCTACCTAGTCTTTTATTCAAAAGTTGCACCTCCATTCTTGCTTCTCTTCCAGTTCTTTCTTCTATCCCCAAAATTACCAAGTTGTATCTTCTAATCTTGTCATCCTAATTCTCCATTCTTCTTCTTATATTTACCATCTCCTTAATTTCCCTAAATTTTTTGCTTATTTCTTCTTTTCTACCCTTCCCCATATTCTGTTTTATTTTTTCTTCCAACTCTTCAAATGCTGTGATGGCTGCCATGCCTATTACCTTCTTCCTCTTGATTGTGGGTGCTACTTCAGCACATTTCTGCCCTCTTAGATGCTTGATGCATACTCTATATTTATTGTAAGAAATGCAAACTCTTTTGAATGTTAAAACCAGTTTTGATTTTGCATCTGCAATGTTATCTCTAAATGATTTATTTTTAGCTCTGGCGGCTTTAAATTTATATTGCATCCTAATCAAAACTATTTTCAGGTTCCTCAACACACATCACAACAATCACCTCCGTGGCATCTTTTTCAGTTCTCAAGTTTGATGAATTGCTACAAGCAAGCTTATTTGTATTGCTGACTGCATTTATAGAGTGAATATTGTTATGCACAATTTTGTCCACCTGCAATGTTTGTCTTTTTATTGGTGACTCGGGTTTCTCAATTGCCTTTGAAAAAATTTTGGAAAAATTAGGAAGTAATATGTGCAGAATTTCATTTGGCTTTATTTTGAATATTTTTCTTGCTATTTCTAGTGCTTTTTGTTTATAACATTAGCATCAAGCCTTTTTTTAACAGTTGGTAGAAAAGTGAAGGTTAATTTAATGTAATAATATGTGCAGCCAAGTGCAAAATATGTGGGCATCCTGCAATTGTTTATGCACTGTATTCACACAAATAATGTAGATTTTTTGCATACAGCACAACGTATATATAACAGAGATAATAAGGCGGTGAAGGAGGTAAGCTTACTGGCCTTTGTCTTAAATATAAGGACTCAATCAATTGTACATTAAAAAGCAATTAACACACTCATTAATAATGGCTAAACCAGCATATCCATCATTGCAGGCAAATGTGCTGCCACTGCTTTAGACAACCACCACTTCTTTGACTTGGCTTACTGCAGCAAACAGGAGAGATTACACTTCTCTGTCTATAAGCTATAATATAGCTATTGAGTCTTCTTATAGGTGTTGTAAGATTAGGTATCCACCTGTCATTTTGCTCAGTGTAACAAAGTACACTAATTTGAGGGCATAGAAGCTAGTAACTGTGATGCGTAGTCATATAATAAGTGAGTTGGTAAATGGTAAACACTACATCACTGAAAATACCACTTACTTGGACTCGCTTATTATATAACAAAGTAGTTAAAGTTTCATTATAATGGAGTACTGGAGTAACTGCAGGGTAACATCATGGGACAGGCTCACTTAAAGTGGGATAGTGATGTGCCTCGTATAGCTTCTCCTGTCCAAATCCCATCCTCTTCCTGCCTGTGGTGCCCCCTGCTTTAACAGATGAGGCTCTGGGGACCAAGTTACAGCGGTATAACTGTGCAATAAAAATGGAGGAAATGTCATTTACACATTTTCTGCACACTTGTCATGGCAGTAAGAGTATCTGTCAAATGAAGGAAAGGCTGATGACATCCCATTGATTTGCCAAGCCTCATCCAATGATTCCGTAGACCAATGACAGGTGTGTTCGCTCCACAATATGAGGTTTAAGAAGGAAAGATTCAACTACCTACTTATAAAAGGAGATGTCCACCAGAAACATTTGAAACCTGCTAAGTATGCAATGTTTGTCTCCTACAAAACAGTCTGGAGTAATAGTTTGGATCTCCAGATGGGGACTGTATTTGTGGATTTGCACTTGCTACAATGGAATTCAACAGGATTAAGTCGAGATAAGAAAGCAGAGCTCCACAATTTACTGTATAAAAAAAAAACATTAATCCCTTTGGTATCTTGGAAGCAAATATTTCAAAAGACCAAATTAAATATTACAAAATGAAAGAATACACAATTTATCTTCTTCCAAAAAGTAGGAGCAAAGAAAATTTTAGCATCAAGATTCAAAATTATTAAAATGAGTGAAAATGGTAAAATTGAATTAGCATATTTGGACTAATGGAAAGGAGAAATTGTCAGCATATTTTGCCTACCATCCTTCAAATAATGTGCCAGATTTAAATTTTTTGAATTTGACCCAAAAAACTATCATAATGAGAGATTTCAATGCTACTCCAAATGTTGGGGCTATAAAAATACCAATCCAGCAGGGAAAGCAACAGAAGACTAGCTACATTCCAATAATATAGAATTAATTTTCAATGAAGACAATATTGGTACATATATCCATCTCAATGGTTCAACATATAATCCAGATCTCTAATTTGTTTCATCAGACTTAACAGATAGAATGTGCGTAATATTTAAGAAAATACAAGCAACAATTGCTAACATAATATTGAGCAAAAACAAGACAAAAATTAACAATAAAAGCTCTTGGAACTTCAAGAAATTTAGTTGGAAACGGTACCAATAGAATTAGAAAATTTAATGCTCTGTATGTTCAAAACTAATAACATTTCTTCTAAAAATTAATGAAAATCTCTGCCAGTTTCTACTACATACATTCATAAAGGAAAAGTTAAAACTTATAAACCCTTATAGTCTAAAGACTTAGAGACCTAAATATCTTATTATATAAAGAGATAAAGAATTAACAGGTAACCAAAAAATTGCCAATGAATTTAATCATATTTTACATCTAAAATTCCAAGAACATAAATGAAGAAAGATTCCACATACTCCAAGAACACTAGAGAACATAAAGGAAGAAATAAAGAAAAATTGAAAAATTAAACCTTATCATTTAGTTTAACAGAATAAATATTTTATTGTGAATTTACAGTTTTTGAACTTCATATAGCTATTTTTAAAACACCTTATAGTAAAGCTCCAGGACCAGACAAAACTAATCCTGAACTCATAAAAAATTTAGGGGAAAAGCACCCGCATTACTTAACTTTTACAATCATGTCTGGCAATCTTCTGTTCTATCCAATTGGAAAAAAATTATTATTATTATTATTATTATTATTATTATTATTATTGTTGTTGTTATTGTTATTGTTCCAATTTTTAAATGGGTAAATTAGCAAAATATATAAATAACTATATATGTATATCATTAATCAGTGTTCTAGCAAAACTTATGGAAAGAATGATTTCATCTAAATTAAATTGGTATCTGGAACACTACAATTTTCTATCACCCTGCCAAGCTGGCTGCTGGAAAAATCATACAACCAGTGAACAAGTAATTAAACGTAGTCAAGAAATTAAAGAGGGATTTAATAGAAATGAACATACCTTAGCTGTCTTTGTTGATCTGAAATCTGCATATGACACCATATGTGTAATCTTGTCAAGAAATTACAACAAATGGAAATTAAGGATAATATGCTTCACTGGATATAGACTTTGTCTCAGAAAGATTACTTGTGGTTCAACATACAAAAAAAAAACCCTAGGTTTTACCTCAGGGTGCAGCACTGAGCACCACTCTATCTATGTAAATGATCTGCCCAAACAACTTCAACAAACTCCAATCAGTACTGCATTATATACAGATGGTTTAGTAAATTAGAAATCACTGAAATCAGACAAACTTGAACTTCTAAAGACAAATGTTCAAAATTCTCTGAATACACTTAAACAATGGTGTTCTAAAAACCTCATGAAAATAAACGCTGTGAAAAGTCACTTTCACCTCTTTTTCCCTAAAAACAAACAACCCAACATTACATTAAGCTATGATATTAACCAATTAACCAGAACAGAAAGTGCTCAATTTCTTGGATTATTGTTTGGCAAAAAATTAACCTGATAAAAAACTTAAACTGAAAAAAATTAAAGATAAAGCAACAAGCCATTTTCATATATAAAAAGGCTCTTAGGAACTAAATGGGGTTGTACAAGATTAAATAATAACAAGAAGAAGAAGAAGACGAAGACGAGTAACTGATGACTTGTCAAATTAACATGTGTAAAAGCTAATACTACAAACTAATACAGTAAAACTGTCATACAGTAGTATTTACATCATTTTTTATGTGTTTAACAAATTTGCTATTATGCATGGTCCTAGAGACTACTTTTCATGTATTCTTTTACAGAGTAATAAGGTTTTTCTATGAGAAATTGTTTTACTGTTAAGAAACATGACTTTTTCTTTTATTTCTGTATATTTGTTCAGTAGTTTATTATAAATTTATATACCAGAGTAGCTTTTTTCGTACAGTGTGAGTCTATGAGCAGGTATTTTGAGATCATTTTGTGTTCTGGTTTCATGCTTATGTTTGTTCTGTTTAATATAGCATTTATCAAAGTTTTCATAAGTGTGTTTGGCTAATTCATAAATGTATTGTGAGGGCAGGATAAGTATGTTTAGTTTCCGAAATAAGTTCTTGTAGGAATTTTAGGACTAATGTGCATCATAATACAAATGATTTTTTTTTGTAATTTGAATATTTTTTTGACCCAATTGCAGCTCCCCAAAGAATGATGCCATATGCCATTATGGAATAGCTATAATTTAAGATTTTTCTAGTTTCTATGTGTGTAGTTTTTGTTAGGCAGTACATAATGAAGCAGGCACTACTTAGTCTTTTACGAATACATTGAAAATGTTCATCGCATTTCAGTTGTTCATTTATGTATACCCCTAAGAATTTGCTAGTAGATACAGGACTTATGTAATGTTACTTAGGTTATTTACAATATTATTTTTTCTCGGATATGTTATGATTAAAGTAGTCGTCACATTTAATTCTAGTCCATTACTATGAAACCATTTTTTTAGCATGCTTATTGTATCTTTTTTGTTTAAAATGAATTCCTGATAGGTTCTACCATTTAGTAAAATGGACGTGTCATCCGCATGCATTACTATTTTAGCATTAATATTATTTGGGAGATCGTTTGTGTACAGAATGTATTAGAGGGATCCTAATACACCTGCTTGTGGAACTCCTGATTTTATACTTCTCCGTATAGATTTTACAGTTTTCTCCCCATTTAGAATTACTCTCTTTGTCTGCGATCTGTTAGATAAGATTTGAACCAGGCTAATGATTCATACTTTGTACCATAGTTGTCTAGTTTTTTAAACAAAATTTCATGGTTTAGGCAGTCAAATGCCTTTGAATTATCACAGATTAATACTGATGTTTGCTGCCTTTCATCTAATCTTTGGGAGATTTCATTTATAAGATTTATTAATACTGATGTAGTGGAATAGTTTTTCCAACTCCATCTTGCAAGTCCGTCAATTTATTAAAATGCTCTCTAAACAAAATATTAATTGAGATTTTACTATTTTTTCAAATATAATTGAGTGTGTTGGAAGAACTGAGTTAGGGCGGAAATTTTTAAATTCACAGTTACCACATTTATGAATTGGCATTGTGTTTGCATATTTCATTTTCTCAGGAAAATTTCCAGTAGCTAATGATTGATTTATTATTTTTGTTAATGGTATGCATATCTGGTATTTAATTTTTTTATAAGAATGGGAGGAAGTTCATCCCAACCTGTAGAAGTTCTAGGCTGTAAGCTATTAATTTCTTTTAGTACTTTATCTGGGGTTATGTTGGAGAAAGAAAAGGGAGGTGTTAACATAATGCCTTTTGTAAATCATTTTTCTTCAGCCTCATTAATTGATGAGGAAAACATCTCAAATTTTTTTCTCCATCTACAGAATATTTGTTTATTGATTCTGTGTACAAGTTCGTATTTATATTCTTTGGTTTAGAAGCAGGACAATCTGATTTTATTACCTTGTTTAGCCCAAGTTCATCTTTTATAACTTTCCATGTGGCTTTGGTTTTATTTTTTGAGTGTTTTATATAGTCATCAATGGCCATTTGTTTAACTTTCCTTATTAAATTCTTGTAAATTTTATTACAGTTACCATTTCAATCACAGATAGCTAAAAAATATTGTCTTCATTTAGGAACTTCAGGTCATCTCGATCTTTTATTTGTTTGATTAATTCTTTTGATACTAGTAAACAGAATCCTACTCTTGTTGCCTTTCCCCTGGCATAATAATCTACAATAGTGAATCCCACAAGGTACTTATTAGTTGTATCTCCCCTTTTTGCAACCAGTGTGTTCATTTATGCATACTACTAATGACTTTTTGTTTACTTACATTTCCAAAAGTGTCTTAAGCTGATCTACTTTCCCTACAATTCTTTAAATATTTAAGTAAAACACAGCACTCAATTTGTGTGTTGGATTGTTGGATTCCTCAGAGTTGTTTATTTTATGCCCTTGATTACCTTTGTTTTCTATATCACCCGCTGGATTGGACAATGCTCCTAACATATTGCATGCCCATCCTACATTTTCATTTATTAGCTTGGTGAATTTCAAGCTAATATCATTCCTTTTAATTACACTGTTTATTGCAACTATTACTATAGGGAATTTTTCCTTAGTTTTTTTTATATGGCCATACATTTCATCTAGTATAATGTTAGGATTATTTACTTTTCTCAGGTTATTTGTGCCTACATGGAGAAGTATTATATCCAGGTTTTTTGGAAAGTTTCCACAATCGCAGAAATTTTGAATCTTTTTTCCTAGTTGATCAAGTTTGATGCCACTATATGCTTTGATGTTTGCACATTCCAAGTTAATTCTGTTTAGCATTGAGTCAAATATCACTAACACTCAACTTCCGTGATAATTGAGCATACACAAAATCAAGCTCTTAGGTTCTTTTTGGGGGCCATTAAAACTACTCCTGTAATGACTTTACAAGCACTTACATTTAATAAACGTATAACAACAGATTTGGAAATGCAAAAACTCTTGAGACTTCCAGAGAATACAAAATGGGTAAAACACCACACATCTACCTTCAATTTGACAACTCAATTATGCTTCATTCAGAGTGTTCAACAACTAAGAAATAAGACATTACCCATCTGAAACAGAACCTCTCGTGCCTCTTAACAACCCATTGAACATCATTGAACTAAAATACAACCTTGATTTAGTTGCAGATTTTAAAAGGAAAGAAAATGTATCTATAGAAGCTAAAGCATATGCCTTTGAAACCATAAAGGTAAGATATCCAGATGATGAAGGGACTCAAATCTATGCAGATGGCTCTCTTAGCATCCAAGAAGATGGAGTAGGAGCTACCTGTAAATTCTTTTCTTTCTATAAGCGTGTTGGAAATTATTTCACTAGCTTTAATGGCAAAATTGATGCCTTTTATACTTCCTTACAAAATTTATTCGCCTGGACAAATAAGCTTTCCAACAGTTTTCTTATCAGATTCCAAAGCAACTATTCAGGCTATTATTTTAACTGCCCTAAAACGGAAAAAATAAATGAAATTCATAATATGATTAGACATATAATTTTCCAATGGATTCCATCCCACTGTGGAATTTCTGGAATTGAGTGAGCAGATATCTTGGCCAAGAAGAGTTCCAAAATTGTTCAAAGAACAAAACAAAATATTTCTTATGAAACAGTTATAAGATTAATTAGAAACATTTTCACAATGAATTAAGACAAAAATTTTATTTCCTCTGAAAACTTAATTGGAAGGATCTTCAAAATAAATATAAAAAATTGCAGATCTACCTAGAAAATCATATGTTGCAATGTTCATATTAATCACAGGCCATAATTGTGGACATTTGTTCAAGATTGGATTAATGTCTTTTTCACAGTGCTTTTTATGTGGTAAAGATGACTTAATGAACATTGATCACGTAAATGTATGCAACATCATCAAAAATGAAGATCTAGTTTCTAAATACTGGAAAGAAGAATGATTTTACTATCAAATTCTGAGCATTAGATTCACACACACGCATGCACACATTTTTATAATATGTTGCACCATATTGTGACAACACCTTCCTGGCCCAAATTGCCACAAGTGTGCTAGCTAGCATTGGAAAGCTTATAGCTTTGTTATTATATTGTGAGATTGGCTTCCTTTATGTAGTTGCACTCACTTGCGCATGTGTCATAAATTTAACATGTGAAGAGCAGCCACAGAACTTTGAAGACTTGGGGGTCCACATCTGCGCACAAGGGATACGTGCCCAAATGACCTCTACTTCTGGAAAATTCTGGCATCATTTGACAGCTATAAGAGTAAGGGCTGCAAGTCTGTTCAGAGCGTGCAGTCACAGCAAGGATCAAGAGAAAAACTGTACAGCAGAATTGTTGGGAAACAGGAGAATAAACATGACTATTTGTAATTAATTTTGAATTAATAATGAGATTTTGCACTGGTGTCAGGAGTATGATTTAACACCAAGACGGAGATGATGAAAACTCTTTTGGCCAAAATGAAAATGGACACAAAATAGGAATCTGCAGATGGAAAAGATACAGATAGAAATTAAATTCAGAATGGAGTAGAAAATAGAATATGTCATGGAGAAGATGCCTGTAGAAATGAAGACTGAAATTGCTATGATGGAGATGGAACAAAATTGGCAAACAACTAGCTGTCATGAAGGACATGGAGGAACTTGGTGGAAATTTGAAAGATTGTGACCAATGCATTACTGCCCTGGAAGGAAGAGCCAATGGTGGTGGCAAGGAACTGAATATCATGGTAAAAAGATGCTCGATAGAAGGCTGAGATGACATTACGTGAAAGAACATCTGCACAAATCAATCCACCTAAGCTCAACAGAACATCCATCTCTGTAATCTTCTACCAATAGTTTGCTTGCTATCGCCACATGCAAATGATGGTCAGCAGAAGAGGAAGCTGCACAGTTGATGGCCAGCCTCTTGAAGCAGGTGGCAGAAGTAGTGAATGCAGTCCTGTTGTGGGCATTCTCCAGATATCTGGGAGGCCCTCAAGCACCAGTTCTGAACCATTGCCTGAGTACAGCCTACCACAGTTACTTCAAATTTAGGTTGCAACAGCCAGGAAAGATGATGCAGGAGTTCGCCCTGGCAATAGAACAGCTTGTGAACAAAGTCCTGCTGAACCTCCTACCTGCTTATGTGTCTCAGGAAGCAGCCTATTCCTTCATTGATGGGGTATGTGACACAAAGATAGACAGTGCCTGATACTTGGCGATTATATGACAATTCACAATGCATTGATGGCAGCACTGGGGATGATGGAGGTAGACCAGATAACAGCTTTGTCTATCTGAAAGATGAGTATTGGCTATGACAAAGAGAGAAAAATAACCCAGATGGCTGGAGACAAGAAGATCTGCAAGATACTAGTGGACAGAGGTGCAGCCATGACTGAATTTGGACCTGATGTGTGAAAAGCTTACTGACACGAACCCCAGTTGGTCCTACTGACTAGTGACAGCATTAGGTGACATCTTGCTTGTGGAGGAGGCCCTACTGGAGTTGACACTGGGATGGATCACAGTGAGCAGATGTTAGTCATAAGGGTGGCTAGGGATGTGTTATTGCAACTGAATATCCTCAGAAGCCATGAAGTGATGGTCGAAATTAGCCAGGGAATCTTACAAATCAGCTGAATCTGGATCTTGCTCCAGACCCCTCAAGAACATCTGTGGATCTATAGGGTGATCCTATGTATGATGTATCTAAGGCCTGCAAGAAGCGAGATGATGAAGGCACACCTATAGAGCCAATGGTCAAGTAACCTTGTATTGAATCAGAAGGAAGACCCCACTTAATGGATTAGGCATTACCTGGGCATTTTTGCCTTGTCTGGAGGAAGTAGTCTGTGAGGCGGCTGAATCCAATGGACACTGATCAGGACATCCAGGCCAGGATGGAGTTGGGAAAGTGTGAGCCAATAGCAAGTGTATTGTCGTCCAATGGACTTGACCAGCCAGCACTGTCGCAAGACCTGGGACCCTGACAGACTTGCTGAAGAATACAGCTGACTGTCTGTCCACTTCATAGCAGGAGAGCAACTGGCATCTACTTAGGTAATACCAATATGTCTTCAGCAAAGGGAATGGCTACTAACTGAATACTCCACCATATTAACACCAGAAATGCCCAACCCATCTGGCAATCACCAAGCCATATGTTCCTCTGACAAAATAGGAGATATGGGACATGCTGGAGCTGTGAGATCTAGGGGAATTATTGAAGTGCCTAATAATCCTTGGTACTCCACTGTAGTCTTGGTGAAAAAGAAGAATAGCAAGCTACACTTCTGTGTTGACTGCAGAAAGCTGAATGCCATTACCAGAAAGGACTTCTTCTCCCTTACCCCAGATTGATGACATCCTGGACATACTTGCTGGTGGTCAGTGGTTCTCGACTTTAGGCTTGAAATCAGGGTATCAGAAAGTGACTCTAGATCCCAGATTTTGTTTATTTTTTTTTGGAAAGGGGAGACAGAGAGAGAGAGTTGGAAGGTAGAAAGAATGGCTTATCTCGCCATTAGGTGAAATGCGGGAATGGGAAGGAAGTGTCGGATTCAAAGGAGATAAATCGGGATGGATGGTGAGGTTCCGCTGAGCACCCTCGTTAGTGCGGGAGTTTAGCTGCTGGCCAAACTAAGCGGCGGCCCAGCAGAAGTGGAGAAGGGTTCCAGGTGCCAGGTGACAGACATGGCCGAGGCCCTGTCTGCCACCCGGGGAGTTAAGGAAGGATTGAAGGGAGTACAGGGTGTCTTTTATTTTCAGATTTTTGGTTTGTTTGTTTGACCCAGCCTTAATAAAGGCTTAGGCTTGGTTTGTTTTCAGGGATTGGTCGGTTTGTCTGTCGTCAGTAAGTCACAGGGTGGTTGTTGTAGTCGTCTCTATTGGCTGCAACGTAAGCATCGGAGAAGTCCAGATTTCGCTTTCTTCAGACGCTTCGGGGTATGAGGGGTCGATGGTCTTCTGTCGGTGATGTAGGTGGAGATGTATCTGTCTGGTGTGGTTGCAGCCGGGGTCGAAGTGTGTGAAGTTTCGTCTGTGTGGAGTGTTGATCGATCAGATAGTTGTAGCGTGAGTCGGCTGAGGCCTTCCTTCAGGGACTTGTGGATTGCTGCGGTGGTGTACAGAAGGGCGTTCTCGGTGACGGTTGAGGTTTGTTTTAATTCCTGGATTCCGGCCTCGATGTCATGTAATTTGCGTGCAGTGGTGGTGTAAGTGTCTGTGATGGCTGCGGTGATGGCTGTCAGCGCTTCCTCCAGCAGAGTCAGCCGGGCGCTGATGTGCAGGACCTCAGAGTGCAGGTCCTGCACGGCATCCTTCACGGTGCTGGCAGATGGCGCTGCTGGTGCTGGTGCCTGTGGAGTGTTAGTGGCGGCAGGCGGGAGTTGAATAATGCTGATGGCTTCTGTCTGTGTAGAGGTGGTCCTCGCAGTTTCGGCTGAGGGTGTGGCGGCGGAGGCTGGTGTCAAGCGTTGATGGCGGCGCCTGCGAGGATAATAAGGGCACTGCGCCTGTCTTGTGAAGTGGCCAAGGCCATCACAGGTGGCGCAGTACCGGCGTCGGGTCCTTAGATCATGGACTGCGTATTCAGCTGTCGTTCTTGGCGCCCCACAGTAGTGGCACCGATGGGGCTCGGCGCAGGTGTCAGCTGTGTGGCCGAATACGCAGCAGCGGCGGCATGGTGAGGGTCGGGGTTCTCGGCTTGCCTCGATGCTTAGGCGCCGCCCAAACATGGGCAGGCCCTCGCGCAAGGCAGCATCGAGGTCCCCGGCCACGGCGAACACAATCCGGACTAGGGGGGACATCCTCCTGGCAGACATTATCCTTGTGGCCCTCATTACTGAGGGCCATTTCTGGCGTGCTGCGGCGGTGATGAGCCTTGTGGACAGGTCTCAAGGTACACCCCGATTGACCGCACTGTACTTTTCGAGGGGTAGCGGCGGTGGCGGCAAAGGCTGTGGAGGCATCGGTGCTGCGCTGGAAGGTATGGCGGTGATGGCCTGGAAGCTGTGATGATGATGTGGTGCCAAGTGTAGAGGCCGGCAATAGCGGGCTCAGTTGCCAGGCTTCAGCGGTGGTGGCAGGATGGCTGGTCGGCAGGTGCGATTGCACCTGCCGGTATTCGGCGGCGGCTGGAGGCGGTTGGGTGGCAATACTCTCAGCCTGGATGGACGGCTGCCGCTCGGCTATGGCGGTCGGTGTGAAGGTTCCATGCCGGCGTTTCTTCTTCATGTTCCTCTGCGGTGGTCGACTGCTGACTACCCTTCCATTCCCTTACTCTACCTAAGACCTCGCAAGGAGAAAACTGCATTCTCGACAGGCCAAGATCTTTGGCAATTGACAGTTATGCCCTTTGGACTCTGCTCCTAGAAAAAAAAAGGAGCTTTGATATGGTCGGATACTCCTTTCTACTATAATAGGTGTATATGTGCCTACGTATGGCGTTTAATTGGAAAGCATCAAGATTTGTAACCAGATTTTTTTCTTTCCTGACATTGACAAAAATACCTGCTGCATTCCAGATGTTTCAAGATTTTGCCTTACTGCTCTTGAAGTTTCACTCCCTTGCTTAATACAGTTCTTATACTTAGTCCAAGAGTTGCTGCAGTTCACCCCACAGGTTTATCAGCAGGAATACCCACTAACTTTCACATACTCCTCACTTTCAAAGAATTTCCGCACCCTTCATAATAGCTCCAATGCCTGGCTATTAAGTAGCATACTTTTACGCAAAGAATTTTCACTTTGCAAATCAATCGGTGATTGACGTCGCTTTGGAGGCATGATTGCACCTCAAATCTTGTATTATTAATGTGTTATATAGGTAATGAAAAACAGATAAATATAACTGTATATCAATAAAACAAACACCAAGAACACTATTAACAATAACAACAAAAACAAATAACAGTGAATAATATGTAGCTTGCACAGATAGGGTTGCCAGATTTCAGGGAGGAGAAAGAGGAACACCAAGAAGCCTACATGTTCTTGTATTATTACAATTACACTATGATTAGGAACACATGAAACAAATTAATATTTGTTATTTTGGCATGCACTTCTCAGCAATTACTGGTTTGGAAGTACTGCAATATAAAAAGTACTGTAGCTTTCATTGTAGTTGAAGTAAGTATAGAACTCATTTTTTATTAGGTCCACTGTACATCTGTTTTGCTCATCCCTCCATTTAATATTCATAATAGAGAAAAGTCTCTCTGTGAAGGTATTCAAAGGGAATATACCTAAAACAAATTTAACCAAAATTACATTATTGCAGAGTTTTGATGCACTAATCTGCTCAATACACTCATCTCTGTGATATTGCATAGCTAAGGTGGTGTTTAACTGTGTGGTACACAAGGGTAAGCTCACAAGCAGTTATCTGAATTGAAAGGAGAAAAATCACTCTAAATTGTGTTTTTCCACTTTCTTAGCCACTTAGCCAAACCTTCATAATTTATTGTTTGGAAATATTCAAACAATTTTATTTGCACTTACCTTGTCTGATTCATTGCTGTTCTCCTTGTAGAAGCTTTTCATCTAGTGGTTTGCACCAGATTGTCTTTCTATGTGTGTGGCACTATTAAAATGATACCTAACATCGCTTGTGCCACCATGTGAAATTGAAGATCCATCCCCGGCTTTTCCAGTGCATAAATTGCACTTTCCTATGTATACCCCCGCCGCTGAATTCTTGCACTTGACAGTTGGGAGTTAAGTTGGTACATCCACATTAAGTAGGTGAAATGCTTTACCCGTGCAACTTTCTTAACCAATCATAAAGCAGCATTCCGGTCGGCAAGCCAGACGGTGGAAATGAATCTACATAGATGCCGCACTGTTGCAATATCTGGCTATTTCCAACTGCGTGGTCAGTTTGCGAACACTTAACACGTGATTTAAGTTGTTCTGTGTAAGCTACGTATTATTCGTTGTTATTTATATGTTTTGATATTGTTGATAGTGTTGGTGTTTCTTTGGTTTATTTATATGCATATATATTATCTATATTTCATTACCTATATAGTATATTATTTATACAAGATTTGAGGTGTGATAATGCCTCCAAAGCGACGCCGTACATCGAGTGATTCGCGAAATGAAAATCCTCTGTGAAAAGGTGTGCCACTTAATAGCCAGGCATTGGAGCTATTAAGAAGGATGCGGAAATTCATTGAAAGTGCGAACGAATACGTGAAAGTTAAATGGGCGTCCCTCTATTCCTGTGGATAAACCCGTAGAGCGAACTGCAGCAGCTCTTGGACTAAGCACGAGAACAGTAATAAGCAAGGGGGTGAAACTTCAAGAGCAGGAAAACAAAATCCCTGAAACATTTGGAATGCAGCAGGTATTTCTGTCAACGTCAGGGAGGAAGAAAAAGCAGCCTCGTCCGGTCCAAATATTGATGCTTTCCAATTAGATGGCATACGTAGGCACATATACACCTATTATAGTAGAAAGGAGTATCCGACCATACCAAAGCTCCCTATTTCTTTTAAAGCAGTAGAGCGTTTTACAGAAGGTAAGACATCACTGAAACAGTCTTGAAAGAAATTGGTTTTCGATATAAAACGCTTAATGGGCTTAAAGTGGCATTGGAAAGGACTCACATTGTTGTCGCACGAAGCATGTTTTTACACAAAATATTGAACAAAGAACTTGACAGAATAGTATGGCTGGATGAGACATTGGTCAATGCTGGAAAAGCCGTGACAAAATGCTGTACAGACGGCACCCCAGATAGTAGTGGCCATCAGCCGACAGGGAAAGGAGCCCGGTTAGTTGTGGCCCACGCTGGTTCTTCGAATGGGTTTATTGAAGATGGCCTCCTGGTCTTCAAATCAAAGAAAACCGGCGATTATCACGAAAATATGGACTATACTCGCTTCCTGGAGTGGTTCAGGAAGCTGTTGGAGCAGCTGGAATGTCCAGCAATTATAGTGATGAACAATGCGCCATATCACTCAGTAAAACTGGACAAGGCCCCTACCTCCAACAATAGAAAAGAGGTTATGGTAGAGTGGCTGAATGAAAGGGTTGTAGCTGCAAATATGAACATGACCAAGCTGTTTTTATATTCCCTGGTGAAAGAAAATAAGCCAGTCACACCAACATATGTTGCAGATGAAGTAGCCAGGAAACTTGGCCATGAAGTGATTAGATTACCACCGTATCACAGTCATTTTAATCCCATTGAACTAGTATGGAGCGACATTAAGACTTACATGAAGGAAAATAACAGACTTGCACAATTACAGAGGTGGATAGACTTTTGTGGGAAGGTGTGGTGAGAGTAGACGTGGCTTCATGGAAGAAGAAAGTGAATCATGTGCACAAAATAATATGAAAAGCACAGGAATTGGACGGAATCATCAGTGAATGTGAACCACTAATGATATGTCTTGGTGACGATGATGATGATGACGACGACAATGACGATGATGCTTCCGAGAATGATGACGACAGAGACATGGATGAAATTGAGCCATTAAAATTCTAAACCGTGAGTGGAACTCACTATGTTATACCTTTCTCTCATTGTAACAAGCTATTTTGCATTAATTTCCTCTATTTTGTCGTAAATACGTAATTTATGCTACACACATTATAGTATCACTTATTTTCAATTGACATTAATAACAACGAAATAGTTTCATTATTCTCAGCATTCATTTACTATGTACATTGTTTACATTCATCTTTATACACGGTAGACATTTGTAATCAGCTGTTGTTGTTTACTAGTTACTCTGGCAATGCTGCAAATGCAGCATAGCCAACCTTACGTGAAACCACCCAAACTGTCAAGTGAAAGGACTCAGCGGCGGGGGTATATTTATTCCCTGGAACAAGCTGCAATTCTGGAAAATCTTTTTCCCAAACTGAGCAATACTGCAGCAACCTTCTCATTTTTTTATCCTTTCCATCACCATTTTCAAGTGTTATTTTTTTAGGATTCATTTCATTCTTATTATTCTTACTTGTTCACAAAATGTGTTTAAACTGCATGATGACTTGCAATAAAGTGAAAGAATTCATGTAGTGGTAGCCACCATGCTTAATGCTAAGGGACGACACAGTTCTGGCATCATATCCGTTACCTTACAACAACCATTGTGCCTTCACATGCTCATCCTAGCATGCACAACAGTCAACAGAAACTACATCACCAACGAAAAAGGTAATTTGCCAGTAAATTCAAACATACTAATCGTCATGCAGTAATTTTCAAATTTCAAAATTGGAACATTTGGCGTACGGGTTATGGTCTGCACTGTACGCAGAACAAAACTTGAAAAATTCCATAAAGTTCTGGCTAAAACCATACATCTGGTAACCCTATGCTCAGAAAAACTCATGTTTGGAGTTCACAAACTGATCACGTGGTTGGAAATGGCCAGATATTGCACAGTGCAGCATCTAGATCCGTTTCCATTGTCTGACCGACTGACTGGAATATTGCTTTGTGATTGGTTCAGAAAGTCAAACTCGTAAAGCGTTTCATCTGTTTTTTTGCAGATATACCAACTTAACTCCCAACTGTCAAGTGCAAGGTTTCAGTGGCAGGTGTATAGGGCAAGTTCCCTTATTTTGAGAGGACAAAGGGAAAGGAATGGTAATGTTTGGCTAAAGAAAAAATGAAGTAGTTTTGATGTACAATACATGGTTCATAGGTGTGTATTGGGAAGATATTCAAAGTAAATAATTTTGTCTGGAAATTTGCACGTATGTATCAACACATTAAACATTTGCTTACCACGGGTGCCATTTTGGATGAGGCTGTTTTATTGCATTCAAAGCATGCAACTCTCAGACAGTTTTACTTTGTTTCTAAATTCTGTTTATTGTTTTAAATTTTAATAACTGTAGGTATGTGTATTCCTTAGTGAACTATAATATTTGTACAATTCCAGGTACCTGTGCTGTGCTGGTAACACATAATGGACACAATCGTTCCCTTTGTGCCAATCTTGCAGCAGCAAATTGCTTTACAATTGATCATATACTGAAGCCAGAGAATCAAACTCATATACAAAAGGCAAAGTACTTCTATATTTCGGTAAGCCACTTCTTTCCTATTGTTTATTTTTTCAAGTTTCAAAGTAGTCACAAAAGGATTTTTTATGTTGAAAGAAAACACTAAATACCTCTGCCATATGCATGCATCAAAGGATTCATTTATAGAAAGCTTATCTAACATTAAATGTATTTTTATTTGCAGGCCTATGCAAATCTATTATTATTATTACTATTATTATTATTATTATTATTATTATTATTATTATTATTATTATTATTATTGTTATTTTTTCCTCTTTCTTTTTTTCTTTTTTTAATATACCAAATACTTTTTGGTACTTGCTTTTGATAAGCTTTGACAGCATATTATTTTCCAGAGAAGAAACCATATTACTGCTATGCTTGCAGAGAAAACTTGGTATTGGCATTCAGTAATGCCATACAACCAAAACCTTGTGCATTATTCTGTCAGTGGTGCTTTATCAATGATGAATTTGGTGGGTTACATAATATTGGGTCCTAGAAAACCCACATAAAGAAAAAGCCTATACTACATACTGCATAAGTGGAAATAAAGTACACACACATGGAAACTTAATCTTTGTATGTCAGATAAATTCTTCTCTCGTTAGCGGTGGCAACTTCTTCCATAAACTTATTTGAACTCAGCAATGTCATGAATCGCTTTCTTCTTAGGAGAGAGCACAGCTTTCATTTCTTTCTGAATTTCTTAATGTTTCAATGTAATTAAGGGGTGAAAAATAACTCACTTTCAATGGCAGCCATTCCATGTCCAAGTGAGCCTAAGCATTATTCTTTAAAAGCTTAATACCTCTCTCAGTAGAATCACCACTGTTTTTGTGATAAAAATAAATGTGTCATAGTTCACTAAACAGCCTTTTTATTTTATTAGCAAATCTGAATGCACATATGCTGAATTCAGCATCAAAATTATCAATATTGGCTGTTCAACCATCACCCTCCCATTTCATCAATCAGCTGATCTAGCACCATCTTATCGAACTTTCTTCCTCATGTAAGAGTCTAAAAACAGGTAAGGTAGACTACATAATGAGTTTTAGTCATGTTTATGAGTGTTCATTGTCATACCCATCTTAATAGTTGGTATAAAGTTATTAAACAGAAATTATAAAATAAATATTTGCTTATGTAAGTGGGATTAGGCTGCTAGTCAATGCAATCTCAATATAGAACTTGCTTTTAAGAATTAAAGCATAAAAAACTGCTGAATTAGCATCTGGCATACCTGCCCTCCAAATCATAACTCGGGTTATTAAGATGTATTAGGTATGACAGACTTACAAGTTGTTGATTTTAGTTTTATAAGAGGTTTTTAAACTGTTTTTGTGCTATCTTGTGAAGGTCCATCTTCACCGGTAAGGAAACATTGTAAAGAAAACATGAATTAATCCCTGCTTACAATAATAATATAACTTTTCACTGTACTATTCTTTTTCTTAGAGATGGGTACAAACATTAGGGAGAAATGGAGAATATGAAAACAAAGTTAAAGGAAGAAGCTAAGTGAAAATGAAGAAATCAAAAAAGCATACTTGCTGAAGGAAAGAGAGAGGCATAGGAAGAAGCGAGCATTTGCAAATAAAGATTTATACAAGGTCATAAAACATTGAGGGACTAAAGGATTCTATAGGCAAAGAAAGTATATATAGAAAAGAAAAAAGCAATAGGCTAAGATGGGAAATATGTAGAACTCTTGAACGGGTCTCAAAAGTGTGTGCAGTTACTTCGTAAGGCTGAAGAAACATTGAAGAAAGTGTTCCCCTCACGTCCAAGTGAAAAAACAGCAACTGAAATAGCAGCAGTTAGGCAGGTTGATTTTGCCACTATAGCACAGGATGAAAACCAGACTGCACACTGGAATCACGTGCAAATTACAAGTTTTACATGTTGTACATGGATCAGAGGTGTGTCTAAAGAATCCTGTTGCTGCTTTTATGCTGTGGTGAACAGTGATCTCTCAATGATAAATACTCTATTTGGGAATTTCTGAAGGAAATAATGAACAAACTTAAGGAAGAATTTACTTTGTTGCAAGAAGTCTCAATCTTTTCAGATAGGTGTGCTGCCCAGTTCAAGAACAAAATTTAACATTTCAAATTTGTGCTTGCTTAATCATGATTATGGAATGGATGGGAAATGGACATTTTTTGCAGCTTCTCATGGGAAGGATGTAGTTGGCAGAGTTTACAACCTTCTCTAAAGAGTGGTTTAGCTAAAACTCAAGATGAGACAACAGTGATAAATTAAGCAGAATATTTTTATCAATTTATAGCAGAGCTCATATAGGGCATAAAGGCTTTCATGTGAGTAGGGACACCATTTCTTAGCACAAACATTTTCTTGATGTGAGATAGAAAGCCATTCAGCCAATCTAAGGTTTATAATCAAAGCATTATTTCAGGTCCTTAGGCAAAACCAGCCTAGTAGCTGGCTGTGCAACTGATTCTGAACATGAGAGGTATTGTGTGTTTGACCAGATGATGGAATACAGGTTGTGATATAGCAAAGTTTACTCAGATGAAGATCAAAATTCAACATGTCATGAAACCATCTTAACTATAAGTGCACAAAATATGAAAATGAAAGATATGTCCTATTTGACTTTAAGAATAGGAGTGCAAAGAAAGCAGTAAAATACAGATATAATGCAATATGTCAGGGGGAACTGAAGATGGTAAAGTTAAATTATGTGCTTGTGCTTGTATGTGTGTGTGTGTGTGTGTGTGTGTGGGTGTGGGTGTGGGCGTGGGCGTGGGCGTGGGCGTGTGATGGAGAAAAGGCTCGGATTTTAGGAATGGATGAAAATGATATATTTTTGTACCATATGAGCAATTCAAAGGCATTCTTCCTGAACCTACTATAAAACTTAGAGGAAATGAACTCTGTGTGTTTTCTGAAAGTATTAATGTTTTTGAACAATGTTAAACCTAAACACATAGCTGAATCTTTTTATTGTGTTGTAATGATTTTAAAACTTATTATTGGAAATATTTTTACTTAGTTGACCAAGAATCCTGCAGTTCAGTTTTTAGCTTTAATATCATCATTTATGTAAAAGACATAGTTCAAGTTCGAAATTCACAGTCTCACCCATCCACATGAAAAATGTCACACCTGTCCTGTGTGTAGTTATTTTTCAAATCTTATAACCAAGAGAAAAGTTGTCACAATGAAGTATACTTTGTATAAAATTATAAAGGCATTTGTTTTATTAAAGTCACCAAGTTTCCTTGATCTCATTAGAGGTGTTCACTGTAAGTGCATGTATTTTGCTCACCTGACATACTTAAGAGATTAGCACCATCTTAATTATTGTCACAATGTTTTAACTAATTATATATCAGGACATGTACAATATCTTACACACTGAGTCAGCAGTGGGAGACTGCAGTTGCATTGCAACAAATTCAGAGTTCATCGATTGCTGAGAAATGATAATGCTATTGTCACATCTGTCTGCAAGGAATGGTTGTGTTGTCATTGGAATGATAACTATTATCTTCAACATGACCTATTCAAAGAATATGCATGGCATGTTATAGTTCATAAATGATTGCAAAAAGTAACATTACCGACTGCCCTGTTCAACAATTTTTATTAGGCTTATCATCTCTCACTTGCTCACCTTTTTTTAACTTAAGAAATAACATTAGAGAGGTTTTCTGTAAATTCTGTTATTTAAATGCTCAAATATTTATTTCCTAAATCAAGGAAAAAAGCTACAGGAGGCAAAACTTTATGGTAAAATAGTAACCAGAATATAGTAGCAGCTCTTTAACCTGGCACATCCAGGACCACAGCCTTGCTTAATTGGTGATTTTGCCAGATTATCGAACAGAAATAATTTAATGGGAATACCAAAGATAAATCATTCAATACTAGAATGCAAAAAATAAACATTTTTACATATGAGCATTATTGTTTAAAAAGCCTTTGTTATCATGCTGCTTCTGTGATTCTGGTCTCTTCTTCAAAAAGTCATCATGGATTATAAACAAATTATGACTTCTGAATTGTAATGTTTGTTGGGTTCAGCAAATTTTATAAATGTATGCAATACTTCAGAAACCTTTTCCCAAAAGACTACAGAATGCTGGACTGGCTTCTACTGTGTATAGAAACTGGGGATTCTTCAAGGTAGGAATAAATTCTGTTGCCTGCCCATTTGTATGTCATTTATTTCTGAGTAATGAATATGATGAAAATGTTCTATTAGACCATCTTTATTTTTATACAGAGTCTGTAAAGACCTGTGCTGCAGTACAATCTCATTGGGTGAATGGAAACAATCCTCTTTTGAATGTATTTGGCAAGACCTTTCATATGCTTTTGAAAAATATGTACCTAAATCTTGAATTTCTTCAAACATATTCTACTCTGAGAGAATGAGGATGTAGCAGGTTTTGTAAATATTTGTTTCTTTGATACACTAATGTACAAATACATAATAGCATTGGGGTGTCTTTTCTTCACCAGATATTCCATTTCCCTCTTTTCCCCCCTCATAATGGAAGCCCATCATATGTCTGGCAGGTAAACTTTTCCACCATTATTTCATTTTGCTGCTGGAAATTATTTCTGCTAAGCCCTGAACACACTTATCATGTACTTCAAAAGGTTTCAAATTTGTTCTGTGGTTTCATTTCCTGGCACGTATTTCTTTAACTTCACTTCCTAACATATACCTTAGTTGAGATGTGTCTATTATCTGTTTTTTTTTTTGTTTTTTTTTCATCTGCTTGTAATTGTATTGTAATTTTGTCAAGTTCTCTCTGTTAGTTCACAAATTCTCACTTTTTGTTTGTTTTTTTTTTTTTTTTTGTTTGATCTAGCTCAAATTTTCTGTGCCACCTTACTATCACTTCACATTTTCCCTGATGTAGCGATTAATGCAATATGCAAGACATAATCTTCTCTTTTGTATAGTTCACCCACTGGAGAGTAAAACACAAGTCCTCTCTTAATCCGTCATAATAGCAACAGTCAGTGCACATTACAACTTCACTCAATAATGAATTGAACAGCTATAACTTTGCCACACCAGAAACACACTAACTCACTTGTGACCTCCACACTAGCTTATATAGCCACTGGAATCTTTCACAAACAACTCTAGAATATTTTGGAGATGGGGTGGGAAGAATGTTCCGAAACATTCCTGTTATATCTCGATAATGCTTCTGAAATTTACAGTAGGTGAGAGTGCTATCCCATCAGGCTGTCTCTTCCCAGTCAGTTGGTTGATGCCTTTGCAATAAGCTGCTTCACATTATATAATCTAAATAATGAGTTTAATTTTTATATGTTGCTAATATCCTGTCAGCATACTAGATAGCAAGTCATTTTGAATAGATTTTGAGGTGCCTTTAAACACTTTCATAATCTTTAAACAATCTTATTGGGTCACTATCAATTACAGCAGTGTAATTTTAATCTATTAACTCTTTGAAATACCTGCATTATTGAAGTCTTCATTTTCATTATGGCCTCTGAATGCAAGTTAAGATTCACCACAAAACTTACTGTCATAATATTTTTTCTTCTCCACCTCTTTATTATGCTTCTGATCATTAATTCTATACCCTTCTTCAAGTTCTGTAATATTAGTTTGGTCTAGTTACCTATAAGGCGAACATTTTAAATCAATAATACCTGTCCTTGATCATCATCATCACTTCCAAATAGTATAAATGTTGGAGTCAAAAGAATACAGCTCTTAACCTCAAAAGACACAAATCCATTCACTCTTTTCACATGATTAGAATACTTGGCATAAACTGTCATTGTATCATAACATTGTTGCATTATATTCAGAATAGACCTTGTTCTTTTGCAGCAGTTCTGCCCACATGTGTTAAATGCTTGGATTGTAAACATTTTATTCTATTCGTTATAAACCACCAAATCATTATATAATATAAAATCATTAACTACATACATACATGAAACTCATTCAACAACAAAATAAGTATACATGGCATTGCATGCACAACTACATAAGCCAATATTATAAACACCACTATTATCTTTTCCACAGTTGTAAGCTTTCTCTCAGTTGAAGAGACAGAAAAATATTTGTCCCCCTCAATCAGGATCAAGGAGGTTGTGAATCTTTCCCCTCCAACTAATGTTACCAAACATGCCCCTGCATGCATTTATTCTGATAGTAAACCTGAAGGTGAAGTAACAGAAGAGTCTCTGGTTTATTAGCAGCTTGGATGTAGGGAGCTAGTACTGTCTGCCACTAAGTTTTTACCATAGAACAGAATGTTATTAAATTCAAACTATGCAGAAATTTGTTGAAAAGGAAATCTTATTTGCTAACTAAATTATCTGATTTAGTAATATTAAATATAAAACATATACTTCCAAATCAATAACAGGATAGAAAGGCTGACCATGTGCCCTCTCGAAGGGGTTGTGCCTGCATAAGTACTGTTATAATCTGCAACATTTTTGTTTCAAACCATCATAGAGATGTGTATTAGTTATTTGTTTACCACATGATGACCACTTCAGTAACAACTAGGTTAAAAACTTGAAGTAAGGCGATATTGGAAATAATGCAGACAATTTCAACATTAGTAGTCATACTGCCACTACTTGCCCCTTTTTGGAACATGGTTAGAACATTTCCAATGAAAGATTAAGAAATAATGCTAGTTCAAAACCAGCAAATACCCTCTTAAAGTATATTTAAAATAAAAAAAACTTCTCATACTGCAAAAGCTGTCTACAAGCTGTACTGACTATTGGATGGGAGCACTAGAGAACAAATCCCCCCTCTCTCCCTCTCTTCCTCTCTCTCCCTCTCCTCCTCTCTCCCTCTCCTCCTCTCTCCCTCTCCTCCTCTCTCCCTCTCCTCCTCTCTCCCTCTCCTCCTCTCTCCCTCTCCTCCTCTCTCTCCCTCTCTCCCTCTCCATCTCTCTTCTCTCTCTCAAAATACCTTAACACAGTATGGAAGTAAATGAATATCTATAGGGCCATTAAATTGTAAGGTAATCTCTCTCCACTTGCAAGAGAACCAGGAGTCATCGAGGAAGTGGTGACAGCAAAGGCATATTAAAATATTTAGTTTATAGTAATTACTGGAAATGTTGACCTTCTGATCCCAAGGAAGCAGCACATCTGGTAAAAGTATTGTTGTATCCTTTATAGTTATAGGGTTTCAGTTTTAATTGATGTGTAGCATTTCTTGCAAAGGCGGACACATACCTGTCTGCTGAGATAATTTGTTTAGTGATTTTTGAGGTGATTGCTCTAAACTGGGACAATTTTATCTAGCTTATTTTGTGTTAAGATTGATCTTCTTTCTGAATGTTTATTCTCTAACACTGATTCCGAAGCTTCAAGCTTGTGCATGATCACATGCATAGATTTTGTTGCTGATGGTCCAGAGTTTGAAAAGCTGTCAACAAACTTGGTGCATACATGGTGAGTATATATTTGTGTTTAAAGTACTCTTTGCATATATACATTCTTCCACAGATAAGTGACATGCCATGTTGATGGCAATGACACAGGCACCTGGCTGATTGGACCTGACACAACAGGTGACATGATGTCAGTGCACCTTAGGGAGGCAATTGGATGTCAGAAGTCCTGGTAGATATTAGGGAAGAGCAAAGCAAATAGACTGTTAGAGGGGCTCATTAATAATTTATCAACCCTATGCGTCTATACCTAATGCCTATATATTTCTATTAGTATTGTCCTTTTCCACTCTTGCGCTGTTACCAAGTTGCTAGTAACATGGTGTAAATATTCAGTTAAACCTTTCAGCTTTGAACACATTATCCAATGCAGGATGTTCTTCTTTACCAGATTATACCATTTTTAGAATCATCATAAATTTTTATGGGCCCATGTTATGTAAAGAAATCATATTTTTCACTTTCAACAAAAGTCTGATACTTGCTGTTTCTATGCATATCATGTACTGACTAATAACAAATTAAGAACTAGAATACAACAATTTTTTTTCTTGACTAAACTAGAGTGCTAACATTTATATAGTTTGAATTTTCTAACTTTAACAAAGCAAGCTTTATAATTTTTAAATTAAATATTTTTTGAAATATTTAAACCTGTGCAGTAGTAACCTTTTTAGTAACTGAGTTTACATTGGGGACCAAGCAAGAGAAAATGTTGAGGGTTAGGGATATTTTTTAAAACAAACTGGAATCCTAAAACTTCTATCATTCATTATGTATGATCAACAAAAGTCATCCATCTATTCAGCTAGTAGGCCCCAGCACAAGGTGGGTAGCCAGTCCATGTTAGTAGTAAAGGTTAACATCAGTTTGTAAGGAATTGTTTATATTTGTAGCATGTGGAACACTGTGTAGTGTTGTGCAGGTTGTTTATTTAACATTGTATGTAAATAATTATATTTATAGGGGAAGAAGCTAGGAAAAGAGAAAATGTTGGTAAATTAAGTAGGAACACATATTAATAATAAATATCATAAAATGTGTTATATTATTTTCAAGTAAAATAGGTATCAATAAGGAAGCAAAGGACACAGCTAAGGCTGTTGAGTGTTCAGAAACAGCAGTATATGAGATGATAAGAGAATGAATGTATAGACCTCTAAATATGGCATAAAAATAGCAAAGGTTGTGCAAATAAATGCCAGGTTAATATGCTGAAATAGTGTAAACCAGAGTGTGGTGCGTTGTTCACTCTTTGCTGTTTGAAAACATTTCACCTGCATTGAACATACTTTTGTCAAGAGTAACCAGTTAGTATATAGAAAGAGATATCACATGATATAAATATCTAAAAGACATAAAAAGGTTTAGGGTCTTGAGAAAATCAATTGTTTATACAGATGAGTCATTGGTAAAAGTATATTGTCAAAAGCATGGAGGGATACCAAAGTTAGAAGTGCTCATCAAGCAGCGATTAAGGGACTAAGTACAACTCAGCCACTTGATGAGCTGGGATCAAGAATTGCTTAGGTCCATGCTAGAAATGAGCAAAGCTCATCAGATAAGTTAACATTTTTGTGCAAAAGAAACATGGCAGTGCATGTGACAAAATGATAGGTGAAATATGTGAGAAGTGGTTCTGTGAATAATTTCTCACTGAGGTAGCTATTATTGTAATTTTCAGTGCAGAATATCACAAGCTGGGCTCCTGTAGGGAAAATTATGTCCTTGGTTGGCTTATTCAGAGATGTGCTTAAACAAGGAATTGTCTCTATTGTGTCTCAGATTAAAGAGAGTGTAATAAAAGCATTATGGATGTAATGGTGAAAATAGTAGAGTGACAAGTTCTTTCCTTGCCAGCATACTATTGTGAACTAAATTCCATCAAAATGGCATAGTCACAAGTGAAAAGCTACATAAAAATTAACATTGTCATTTAGATAAATAGAAATGAGGTGTTTGAGCTCGTAGGTATTCAAACATATGTATTATGGTGCAAAATTTGGTGAACTATATGAACAGAATAAAAAAGATTGAAAGTGATATGTGTATTATCAACAAGGTCCAAACAACACAGAACCCATTCTGATTAATTTGTCACCACCACCGTCATCATTATTGCCGACAGAATCAGCACCATCTGATTTTGATTAACCATAATCCTGTCTGTTCAGGCTGACATTTACTTGAAAATTACAATATCTAGCAAAAACTTTAATTTGCCAGGCCACTCAATTTGGCATATGTTAACAAGTGCCCCTTTAAATTCAATTTAAAACCAGGTGTACATTACAAACAAGTTATAAAACTCTCAAAACTTAACAAAATCACATGCATATTCTCCAAAATTATTTTTTAAGTCTGCTGGTATTACTCCCATGCACATTTTAACCAAGAAATCATTGCTGAATTATTACATTTTGAAAGCCCTGAATGAAAGGCAGGCCAGCCTATGTTCCTTGGAAACCATGCCCAGAACTCCACTCGGAGAAACAACTTCAGATTCACATGCCCAGTAGCTATACGTGTATTACTGCCGACAAATAGACCCGCAACTAAGCAACTATATACTCGTATTCTACAAACAGATAATTATAACTATTCGTCTTTGGCCATGCCTTTAACATATCAAACTACTCAAGCACACATTAAAATCAGTTGACCCAATAACTTAAAAGGTCTCACCAGAATAAAGTCGTATATGCGAGCATTCACCTAACACCAACAGCTGGCAACAGCTGCTTATCTTCCAGGCATGGCATGGCAAGGTGGCTTGCTCGGTGACTGGATACCTCTTTGTCCTTCAACCCAACTCTGAGTTGAATTCAACTGACGACTTTACGAAGAGCAAGCTGGTCCCTCGCTCCGAGAGCCACGGCAAAAGAGGCAAAGGGAGAAATTTGTGCATGCGCATGTGCCACTCTCACAGCATGAAAAGTCCTGGCTGGCTGACCAGAGGGCATAGATAATTCAATGTATCAAAGGTAGATGTTTTCTGTGACCTTCTATTTCATTCACAATGGCTGGGAACACTCGCCACACGTTCCAATGTGAATTGTGATTGTTTGTTACTCATATATGTTATGCTATATACAAGTTTCTTGTAATATGTAACAGATTAGTATAGCTGATGAATAACCAAAAGAATTGTTCAAAAGGTTAAATGTTAATAATCTATAGCATTAATTTCAAATGCACAATAAATTTTAATCTGGATTTATTTGTTTATATTGTTCAAAGCAAAACCAATCTCCCATTACTGTTCATAAATATATGAATACACCAACTTAGCATTATTTTCAGAAACATACATTTTCTTTTTTATAATAAAAGAAAGTTACTTCTCTGTTACATAAAAGTAAGATTGCTTAGTCTGCTTTCCAAATGTGTGCACAGACAGTTGCATAATTCTCTCAAAACTACAGTGAACTGAATTGAATATATTGAACTTCCGAGTGATAAAATTTATTTGGCTTTTACCACAACAAAATCTGAGTTAATGATGTCATGTTACAGGCAAATCTCTATCATAGCCAAATAGCTCTGAGGTCTTGCTATAGAGTGTGCAAAGTCATACAAGATTGTGGGAGAGACTGTTATGGATATACCAGCACCTTTGGTAGTCTGAATGTGATGCTGTCATGGATATATTGGTACCTCTTGTGTTCTGAACTTGAGTTTTTCTAAGAGCTACCCTGATTGTAACAGTGCCTCTCGAGGACTGAAGATGAATTATTCTACAAATGGATGAATAAACAGTATGTTTATTACAAAACTTGGCTGCCAGGTGCACGCCTGTGTGACCTTGACCGAATTTCCCTGCGCGTGCGTCCTACATCTGTTCTATTGTCACATGTGCGTCAGACTTACTTGTGTTCTAGTCCAGTTCACAGGTAAATAACATTAGGAATGTTTAGAAGTGTTTAGTTTTGCTTGAAAGGCTTTCAAAATGCAGTATACAGTACCAGAAAGTGTGTTTGTGTACAATACATGTGTGCTTTCATCATCTTGTAGGGAAATTGTAAGGCAATTTGAAACTAAATTTCTTGGCATGTGTGTTCCAAGTTCCATTCATTTGCTTGTAAATAAATCAAGGAGATGGGATCAATTTGTGATAAGAAAAGAAAGGTAAACAGGTGTGTGCTTATGGAGCAGAAATTAGTCAAAATCGAAGAAAGGTTAGAACGGTCACCTTGAAAATCTCTTAGGTGCCTTGCACAAGAAACTGACATTTCAAAAGCTTCAGCATGGAAAGCAACAAAACTTTTAAAACTCAAACCTTGCAAGGTTACTGTTGTCCAGGAATTGCTACCACATAATCACCAGAGTCAGATAAATTTCTGTAACTGGATTTTGAAGAATGTTAATAATGGAACAATCGATCCACAATTAATACTGTTCAGTGCCGAAGCATGGTTTCATTTTTACGTTTATGTATCATTGCAGCACAACTGATATTATGCTACAGACAGACCAATTTCGTTCATGAAACGCCCTAGCAGGATCAAAAAATTGGAGTATGGTGTGCAATAAATGGGTAGAGAATAATAGAGTATAAGTGTACCATACATGCAGAAAGATACAGAAATAATATACTGACAGCATGTTTCGAACAGCTGATGGACATCAAATGTCAGACTGAATTTTTACAGCAGGCACTGCACACACAGCTGATTAATCATTTCAGTTTATTGCAGAAATTTTGAGGATAGAATAATTAGTAAGGGTTTATGGCCCACTGGGTCCCCTGATCTTATTGCATGCAAATTTTATTTATGGGACAACTTGAAAAATAAAGTATACAAACTAATCCCCACATATTAGAGGAATTAAAACAAAATATCAGGACAGAAATTAACACTGCTCAGAAGCTGAACTAATGCGTGTGAATGAAAATTTCCTCAGAAGATGCCATAGATGTATTGATACCGATGGAAGGTATTTGCAATATCTCCTGTGATTAGTATTTTTTGTGTTTGTTCTGATAATTGTTAATGTAATTTGAGGTTTTATTTGATGACCACATATGTGTGAGTGGGTGACGGGCTGTGCAACTGCCAGCCAAGTGTACAGTACGCAACTGGGAGATGAACCGTGGGTCATACAACCAAGTTTTGTAGCATACTTACTGGATATGGATGACAGTGGCTCTTAGGGCTGCTATTTGTCACATTTAACTGTTGTTTAATTTATTTTCCCTGTCTGTTTGTGTTGTGTTATATTTGTATTCTAACCTCCCATCCAGTGGTAGGATCTTATGAAAAATGAATGATTGGAATTTATGGCTTAATGAAAACAGCTTTGTACCCATCACACTTGTAGCTAACTTCATTTGTTAACTTGTTTACATAACTTTAACTTACCTACTCTGACACCAAGATAAAACAAGTAAAATTGTTTGTCCCAAATTGTAAAGTATTTAAACACTCATTCACAATACTAAGCCATCGAATGCTCACCTTCTTAGAGTTGGAGAAAATTCAGATAAAACTTATCCAGATAACTATCATATACTGGAGTTCGAACCTGTAATAAATAAAATATGTAAATAAAAAAGAATACTTATAAACATGAGTATCCTCCATTTATGCACATAAAAATCACAATACCATAAACAGAAATGAAGCAGAATAGCAGTTCCCTTATGTAACCAGAAAATATAACAGAAGCATAAATGCACTTCAACTCAAAGCATGGCCATCATTCCCCTTTTTATAAGAAGTTGTCACAAAAACTGCATAAATTTAGGGAAAGTGTGAAGCGGGCAGCATCATAATGAAGTGTTACTTGAATTATTTTACCAGTTTGCAAATAGCTTTCAATGATGAAAATATGACGCTTGGTCATGCAACCAATTTTACTGCAATGAAATTGACAGTTTGCAAACATATAGTCCATTTGTATGTCACATCTGCTAATTGTGGCACGTTCTTTAAAATCTGCTACAAATGCTCTGGTAGGCAAGGTAGTTTTGTCTTGGGCTGCTAGATTGAGTTCTGGAAGGTCCAGTGGACTAGCACTTGTGGCATGTCAGAACATTAATGTCTCCCAGATAATGCTCCGATGGTTATAGGCAGCTAGTTTGAGTACTAGATGTGCTGACTAACACTTTACATTGTTATTTCAAATTCTGTCGCAGTAAAAGAATTGAATAAATTTGATCACTCAGTATAATAAAGTATTTTGGCCATAACATTTCATCTCATGAAAGTGGCTCTTCTCTTCCTGTCAAATAAGGTGTTGTATCAGAGATGATTTTTAGGATGAGAGTGAAGACACACTTCATGTTCTGACTAAAAGTTAAAGAATCACAAAGCTGTTTAAAAAATCTCAGCCTAATTTTTTCAGAGGCTGCTGTACTGTCTTTACTTTGCAGCCTTTCTCAGCAACTGTTATGCATTTTCATATTGCCAAGTGAAGAGAGAACAACATGGATTTATATGCCTGTGGTTTTAAATCTGGATGTGCTAGGACAGAGTAAACATACACCCATCATTTCATGTATTTCCCCAACTAATTTCTTTCATGCATCCATAATGAGGGATCACAGTATTGAGCTTACTTTCCTTTTTATGAATTATTTGTTAAAAGTGTCTAGTGGAGGTTATGGTTTTTGTTTGCGAAATGAATCCATTAAAAGACATAGCTTGCAAAACACTTTAGACACTATTCAGCAAGTGGAAATGGTTGGATCACTGCCACATTTTTGTGTAAACAAAGAAAAAAGGCTGTCAATGTAATAATCTAAAATTTAAAACTTCTCATTATTTTTGAAACATTTTTGCTTATACAATTCCTATGGTTCTGTAGTAGCTCCAAATAGAAACAGTACTTTGTTGACCTGTTTACATTTGAATAATAAGAGGAGGAGGAATGATTTTCAGCTTTTAAGAACATAACACAACTTCTAGCTAAATAAGCACAAAGATTATTTGCCAACATCTGAAATACAAAGTGCAATTGAACACCTTTGTAAAGAATTTAAATAACATTTCTGATGCTCTACTTTATTTCAATTTAGTTAAACTGCTTGTTTGAATAGACTATTTCTACTTCCTGTAGCACATATGTACAATGCACACATTAGGTAGAGAAAGTATTGTATACCACAAACATTGGATACTAAGATTTCACAGACATATATGTTTTGAGGATACGTGAATCCAAAAAGGCATTTTTAAAAAAAAAAGTGTGTGGGTGGGTTTTGTTTTGTGTTTTTTTTGTTTCCTTCAAGGATGCAACACAAATATTTTCAGCAAAATCCCCAGACCCCAAACTAACCTAACCTCTGCGTGGAACATTTTTCAAATTGTTTGATATTCTGAGAAATGGCTCAACGATTCTGATTAAAATGTATATTAAAGATATGTAAATGGCAAATAAAATGTACGTCCTGAATTTCTTGAGAATGGGCCTGAAGTCCTCTTCATTCTGATTGATATTGGCATACTTGGTAAACCATCAGAAACAGACAAATACTTACCATTACAAAAAATTGTAGAGCTAGTTAAAGCACAATTTGTATCATATACAGCTTTTTTGTAGGTCTAACCATTTCTGAGATATTCCCTTTTATTGGCTTCAATTTTAAATGACTTATTACTGTTCTCAAATCAGAGGACCTTATTCGTTTCATATCTCATTTGTTTTACTCCTGACCATGGAAAGAGAAGCAAATTTGAATAACCATTGCCTAGCAACAGCTTTTCAAAAATGTGCCTGTAACATTAGGCTAGTGTATAGCCTCTGTTTCCTTCTACGTATAAGGAACTAAGTAATAACACCATTTCTGGTTATGTTTATCTTGATAAGTATGACGTAGATAAAAGAATAATATTTTCTAAGAATAGTTTGTTTTCAGAACAGATAGCGAAAGTCATGTGAATGGAACACATCAGAATTTTCCAGTTGGTATAGACACTGTAGTATATTTTTAAGTACGTAAGCAAGGACTTCCTTTTAGGTTTTATGATGAAAGAGTAACTTTAATCATGGAAATCTCAAGGAGCTGCTTACTTTATTAGCATCAAGGTATCCATTGAAAGCTCAAAATCACTACTGGAAAATGTTTTGACTCATTAGGGACTCCAGGACAACTCAAAATGAAATCAGAAACTGCATTCTTTTTACACAGAAGATCTAATACATACATACATGATGGATATTTTAAGGAGCTGCTTGCTTTATTAGCATCAAGGTATCCATTGGAAACGCAAAATCACTACTGGAAAATGTCTGATTTATTAGGAACTCTAGAACAATTCAAAGTGAACTCAGAAACTGCATTCTTATCACTTAGAAGATCTAATACATACATGATATAAAAATTTAAATCTTTAACGTTAGGTTTTTTGCTCTTAAAATTGATGATAGCACAGATATAACTAAACATCACAGTATTTAGTTATAGTAAGATAAGTGCAGGGCTATATTTAAGGAGTCAGTTTTTTAACACTAGAGCACTTGTACTATATACACAGTGTATGGAGAAGATATTGTAATGCATCCAAAAATTTGATACAGAGATTCCCCAGAAATACATGTTTTGGGTCCCCTTGAATCCAAAAAAAATCATTTTGTAGGAAAAGGTGTGTGTGTGGGTGGGTGGGTGGGGGTGGATTGGGGTGTGGTGTGTATGTTGGGGTGTACTTTTTTTTATTTAATAAAATGAGACCCATACTGAATAACATAACCTCTCCTACATACAAGCTAGCTAAATGGCTGTCAAAAAATTCACCTCCGTACCTACTCTCCAAAGTCTCGGCATATGAAAGCTCCATAGAATTAACAAGAAAACTATCAAAGATAAATATTGCACCTTCAGAAATGATGGTATCATTTGGTGTTACTGCAGTGTTCCCTAGCATACCAACAGAAGAACTATTGCAACTCCTTGGGCATTAGTTAAAAAGCAACAGGACATCCAGCCCACAAACAGAAGACTATATAAAACTAACTAAGCTATGCTTGGGCCAAAACTACTTCTTTCAAAGATAAAAACCTTCAAACAAACAACTGGACTAACCATGGGCAGCCCTGCATCACCATTCTTAGCAGAATTATACGTGAGTCATTTTGAATGCCAAATCACAGTTTCCCACAACTTTTCAAAACCTGGTACAGATATGTAGATAATATTTTTGCCATAGTTCCAATAAAACTTGCAAAAGATACCCTAAAATTGCTAAATTTACAAAAAAGATTATAAAATTCACTAAGGAAAAGGAAGAAAATAGACTGTTACCTTATCTGGATGTTAAAATCATTAGAAACCACAATAAACTTACTTTTAGCATCTTCAGAAAACCTACCCACACAGAAAACTACATAAAAACAAGGCTAAAATCCTATAGCACACCTATGTACATGCTGTCCTAAATAGCACAACACACAGATTGGTACACTTACCTCGAAAATGAGGAATACAAAAAAGATTACCAGCATATCATAAAACTAGTCATCAAAAATGGTTACCAAAAAACCCTAATAGATAAGAAGATTAAGAAATTTGAAAGACAGCAACATATTTGAGAAAAAACAACACTTCAAAATCCACAAGAACCATCCCTAGAGAAAAGTTAGCTGGAATGTACCAAATAGATTGCAACAACTGTGATGTAATGTACATAGGTAGAACCAAGAAAAGATTCATATACAAAAACACAAAGATCATGTAATGAATTTCGAATTACCATCACCATAACACTCTTGGGAGATTCATCACCCTGTCACCAGAGAATACCAGCAATTTACAGCCTCCCTGGACAGGAAATGAAAGCGACACAATCTTTGGAGAATTGTTGGTGATGGAAATGCGTCCAAGTAAGTGAATTTTCAGTGATGTAGTGTTACCATTTACCAACTCACTTATTATATATATTATACATATGTGTATATCAATAAGTGTTCAATATACTGAAAGTGGGCACCTCCTTGTGTGTCTGTAATGTAGTTAGTACCAGGCTTCAAGACATCTGGTCTATGGAATCTCCTGCTGCTTTAATAAATTGAAGTCTTCCTTTTGTGTCTTTTCTACATCACCTCAGTATTTAGTAGACAGCATCTGCAGAATCTTCTTTGATTTCTCCTCGCTGGTATAGGATGGAAGAATAACAAAGAGGTTTCTTGATGGTGACGTCATGGAAGTGAATACAGAGGAATATAGGTTCATTTATTTGAGTTTGGTCCCACTGGAACTTTCTTCCCATTCAATTTCAAAGCTCATACTAAAGTTAACTTAAGGTCTATGGAAAGAACATCCACTAGCACAGTGGATGTGTAGAATTGATCTATAGTCACATTGTAGTGTTTTTATGGGCTGTGCTAGTGTGACAACTTCCCATGGCTGTGGCACTTTGGCAGATAAATTACACTGCTATGTATGATTCTGGGGGATCCTCCATAATATGTCTACTTTGCTAAATTTAATGTGCTGATTCCAAAACTGTTATTAGTTTTTTCTACCAAGTACCATTTTTTTTACAATTAGTTGTTATACCTAAAGTGTTTTAATGTAGTTTTGTACATAAATATTGAGTGGAACTGAAATAGAAACTACAAAACTAAGAAATATTAAAGTATCTCATTGTTGAAATTAATCAGTTTCACAGCAATGTCACAATGTAACATATAACAGACAACAATACACACCTTATTAGCTCAATCCCTGCAAATTTAGTTCAGTCTGTAGTTGCTTTTCAAATAGTTAGAATCTATTTTTGTCAGTGGCAGTTGTATGTTATACATTTGTGTAATTTGAAGCAATATTTCTTCTAGAAAGTGTAATAATAACCCTGATATGTTTTGCCATATTTGTGGCAATGTTGTTTGAAAGAGAAGAAAAACTATTACAAAATTTGTTAAAATGGCCAACAATACCATTTTCATATGAAGCTTGGCGATCTTGACATAAAATGGGCTCCAAAAAAGGTGTGTCATACTTGCGTGGAACAACTAAGGAAATGAAGTAAAGGAAAAAAAGCTAGTATGCCCTTTGCTATTCGTATGATCTGGTATGAACCTTGAAACCAAGTTGATGATTGCTGTTTTTGTGTATGTGATGTTACAGGCTACAACACAAAAAATATGAAAGAAATCACTTATCCAAATTTACTGTGAGCTAAAAGACCCATATCACATAAGTCCTATTCTTCTTGGGCCTTCTCCATTAGAAGCATTTGGAAAGGAATGGTCATTAGATTCTGAAAAAAATTCTCAAGTCAGTAGCAATGATTTAGATATCCAATAACAGGATTTTCATCAACCTCAACAATTCACATGGGCAAAACTCAATGATTTGGTCAGAGACATAAATCTTCCTAAAGATTCTGGTGAATTATTGCCTTCCAGACTAAAACAAAAACATATCCTCTCTTCGGGAATGTTATTTTCTTGGTACAGATACTGGGAAGAGGAATTTGTTTTATATTTCTTTCAGGAAGAAAATCTTACATATTGTCACAATATCCCTGGTTTGATGATTGCCTTGGGAGCTGCTGAATACATTTCAGGTCAATGAAAACTTTTTATAAATTCCTCTAAAATTAGTCTGAAAGGTGTACTCTTGTATAATGGAGATGAATATGCATCAGTTGCAGTAGTCCATTCAGTTCAGCTCAAGGTAACATGTAACTTAAAATTACGTCTAGAAAAATTCAAATATGCAGAACATAAGTGGCAGGAATGTGGAGATTTAAAAGTTGTTGGCAACTGTAGGTCAGCTATCAGGCTACTCTAAAATACCATGTATTATTTGTGAATGGGATAGTAGAGCCCAATCGGATCACTGGACAAGAAAAAATTGGAAGCAGAGAGACAGTCTTGTGCTAGGAATGAAAAAGTAATTTATGAGTGTCTTGTGGACTCCAAAAACATTCTTTTACCACCTTTGCATATAAAATTAGGCTTAATGAAGCAATATATGAAGGCTTTAGATAAGGATGGCAACTGCTACATATGTGCAAGAAGTTCCTTGAAATATCTGATGCTAAATTTAAAGGGGGAGTGTTTTTTGGGCCATAAATTAGAAAGTTGTTTTCTGATACCTTATTTGAAGAAATGATGACAGATACTGAAAAACAGGCATGGATAGATTTTAAAGAGTGTCGTCAAAAACTTTCTGGGAAATTACAAGGATCCAAATTACAAAAATATTGTAGAAAATATGCTTGAGAACTTTTGAAAACTGGTCTGCAATATGAGTGTGAAAGTACCTTTCCTACACTCTCATTTGGGCTTTTTTTTCCAGAAAATCTTGGCTGTGTCAATGAGGAGCAGGGTGAAAGATTTCACCAGGACATAAAGGAAATGGAAAGACCTTACCAGGGAAAGTGGAATGTGAATATGATAGCTGACTGTTGCTGGTTGCTGAAAAGAGATCTATCAAATTATTTCCATAGTCGAAACTCTAAAAGGCATTCATTTCAAGACAGCATGTAAAAAAAAAAAATGGTCTAATGTTCAAATGTAAGTGATGATTTGAAACATTAGTTAATCCTGAAGAGTGTTGGGTTGACAGTTATGGATTTACTAACTTCTATTTTATAATATAACAAATTCGATAGAGCCGAGTATAAAAATTCATATTTTACTGTTTCTTATATTGTGAAAAAATTTGGCATGTAATGGAGAAAAACTAAGTTCATATTCTGATTCAGCACACTCAAATTAGGGATAATGACATTAAAATAAAAACCCCAGATAAAAGGTTAAATTTTGCATACCGGTGTTATTCTTTTCAGCATGTACCTATACTTCCATGACATGCTGAGAAACGTTTCTGAATTCCTGTATGATTCCAACATGAAGATCTTCCCTAACTGGCTTGCTTCAACCCATCGTAAGAATAAGTGACCAGAAAATCGAATGACAACTATCTATATGGAATATGGTATGCTGTCATCATTCTAGATTATACTCGACCAATCGTGACAGTCCCACTACTAACGGAGCATTCGATTACCTATGCCCCAACTGTTTTGAAATGTGTTGCAACACACCCATTCAACATCAATGTCCTGGGCACAATACACAATGGTTTGGCGCACACATTATATTTATTTCAGTCTATAAAAGTATTGTCTGTTTAATATTTGCCAGAGAGGTGTATGACATCAGCCATTTTGTTCATTTGTATATATTTTGCACTGTCTCAACTTTTGTGGAAATGGGTATCATATGTTGTAACAAAAACTTTCTTTATTATGCCAGCAAACCACTGATTACAATGAAAAATCTGTTCACAAATAAATGCATTTTTTCATGCTTTCATTAACAGTTTTGCCATATAGTTTCTGTTCAGTGTTTGCTGCAGCTGCTACTAATGCATGTTACAAATTTACCATCAAAACTGGCTTGCTGCATGCTATGACTCCAAGTTGAAACTGAACTCTTTGTGGAGCTTGTTCTCTCTTTTCTATACCTGTCAATCATATGGCAGGAAACTTCCAAAAGCAGGTGCACATACAAACCACTGCTGGTGGCACAAACTCACTCAGGTGTAACACTGCGTGGCTTTAATTTTAAAGAACTTGCCAACAACACACACGTCCCTCACACAAGTGTAACAATTGCAGCTTCAGTGTCAAAGAGCATGGCAATGTCATAGTGTCCTCTCACCTAAGTGTAACAAAGCATTGCAACAGTCGTTTATTACTTCCAAAGCAAGCCGCTCACATACATGTGGCGATTATGGCACTTTTCTCCCTCCTTGGGGCTAGTCGTCCCAACCAGCACTGTCATAATGGGCTAAAAGATAAATGTGTACTATCAGCCTCTTACCTCAGGGTGGCCACAACATCATTCATTTATCCTCTTCACCTTAAGGAATGGCCCTAGCCATGGTTGGTGAAGATTGAAGCAGTGTTCCTTGGTCTGGTGATATAGCCATACCAAATCACCCTGCTGAAAACTTTGGCTGTTGGCTTGTTGGTCATAATGGGTCTTCATCTGTTACTCGCTATCTGGAGGTGCTGACATGCTACCTCATGTATGTCATCAAGCCAGTCTACAAGATTCTCCATGTAATCAACTGCTAGCTGCTCTACCCCAGGAGGACTCTTAAGCATCAGGTCACATGGCAGACACAGCTCCCTGCCAAATACCAAACTTGCCGGTGTCAACTCAGTTGTGTTGTGAGTTGAAGAGCAGCATGCCAGAAAAAAAGTGGCACCCTGGTGATTGACCACAACCTTCCTCAGATATTCTTCTAGTCTTGATGTACTACTCAACCATGCTACCTGACTCTGGGTGGAGAGCTGTTGTGTGCAGCTTGTGCACTCCAAGTGGCTCCAGTGTTTTTATCATAATGTTGGACTCAAAAGTTGGTATCCTGATCACTGTGTAGCTCCAAAGGTACCTACCTCAAATTGACACAACAATTCTTCTACCAGGCAGTTTGCAATGGCCTTGGCCTCCAGTCAATTGGTGAAGTAATCCATGGTGTCCAACAGATACCTCTCAGCATCTGCCTATAATCTCAGCCAGTAGCACCATTGTTAGAGCTTGTCGATGGTTTGGTCGTGACCCAAATATCCTCCCAAAGTCACTACATGCACTCCATCCAGGTCTTCTGTAACCTTATGCCCGAGGAGGATCAGCTGCTCTTTTGGGTGTTCCCATTAGATGACCCCCAAACTCTGAACAGTTCTCCTTCCTTGTTCTTCACGAGTTCCATTGGGTCCAATAGGACTTGTACTTTTAGACTCTCCTGGTTGTAATGTCTTCCCCAGTTTAGTCACTGCCTCCACTTCTCTCAGGAGGGGCCCCAAACCAGCATCAGCCACCTGCTCACTGTTCAAACATGTACAGTAGTAGGCACTGCCAAAATGACATGGATAGCCATAGCATGGCCATTCTCCTGAAACTTAGTGCAGTGACCACATTCCTTTGGACAGGATCATATGGAAAATCATTGGAGTGGCTCCTTTCTGATGATGATAATTTGTACTCTTGGAGCCTCTGGACCCAATGGGCTGTCTGGCCCTGCAGATTCTTGAAGCTCCACAGCCAGGTGAGGGCAGAGTTATTATTCCTCCCATGGAATGGCTGATCATACAGATAGTTGTGGAAGAGATCCAGTGCCTTTGCTGCTGCCAGGAACTCTCACCAGGTAATGCAGTGTTTCTTTTCTGTCTTGAAGAGCTATTACCACCTCCTGGAAATCCCTGACTGGAAATAGAATGCCTCCAATGTTTACAATATAGTCACTAATAAGCTGTGGAAATGCTAAATTAGACACACTGCAGACTTAAGCACCTGGAATGTGCTCTCTGCCTGTTCTGACCATGTGTAAGGTTAGTGCTCTTTCATTAGATCAGTGAGGAGTTTTGCAATGCTGGAGAAACCTCTGAGGAATTGGTGGTATACCTGCATAGGTCCAGAAAGCTTCAAAGCTCATGTTTAGACTATGAGCTGAAGCCAATCTATCTTTGCTTGAGCCTTCTCTGAGTCAAACCTACCCCAGATGGCGAGACTCTATGGCCCAAGTGACCTCCTTGCAGAAGAGTTTGCACTTCTTTGCATCCAACTTCAAATTAGCTGCCTGCAGCCTCTGCAGTATCTTGATCAGATTCTCGAGTCTTCAAAGTTAAGGTCATTCAGATACAGCAGGCAGGATTTATGAGTCAATTCCCTCATCACTGATACAATGAGGTACTGGCTCATGTTAGAGGACAAAAGGCTTAACCATAATTTGCCAAAAACCTTAGCCAGTAGAGAATGCAGAGTTCTCTAATTCTGGGATTTAGGGTCACTTGCCAGTATCCTGATTTCAAGTCCAAAGTCGAGAACCAGTGAGCACCTGCAAGTGTCATCAGTCCAGATTAATGGGAAACAGTCCTTTCTGATAACAGCATTCAGCTCTCTGTAGTCCATGCAGAAGTTTAGCTCTCCGTTTTTCTTATATTATTCCTTATTGTTATTCACCAAGATTACATGTGAGCACCAAGGGCTGTTAGACTCTTCAATGATTCCCCTAGATTTCATGTCTTCCAGCATGTCTCTTACCTCTGCCTATTTTGCTAGAGGAACATGTCTTAGTGGTTGCCAGATAGATCAGGCATCTCCAGTGTCAATGGTATGTGTACTTGGTTAATGTGATCATAATCATCATTCCCTTTGCTGAAGACAGACTGGTATCGATTAAGAAGATGCCAGAACCTCTCCAATTGTGATAGAGGGCATATGTAACAATGCACGGCAACAATTAGCAATGACCTCCAACACAAGCTGCTCACACACGTGTGCTGATTCTGGTTGCAGGGCATAGACACAATATAAATAAATGTATTATTAAATTTCATGGCCCACAACAGAAACGGTTATAAATAAATTTATTGTTTCACACTTATTTTAAGTTTCAGACTTTGATTTGATTAAGCTCCTTTATTTTATAGTGGAGTGTATATTGATCTAATTCCTTTCTATAAACAAACATGAGTGTACATAGATGTTATATTGATGGGAGTCATACTCAGATGAAAATGGGATAAGAAATCTGCTAAAAACTGATTTATCGGGTGAATTATAAGAATTTAGTGTAAGTGAACCACATAACATCAAGGCAGTTGATAGACTTGAGTGAAGTTCAAGTGAAGAAGAGGAAACAGAAGAAAGTGAAGATGTTGGCGCCAGAATTGCTGCTACAACAAAGTATACAAGTTCTGGTAGAGAACATCTTTCTCAGAAAATCCAAGAGAGGCTTTTGCTAACACTGTTCGATGACATTCCGAAACACAAAAAAGAGAAAAAAATACTTTGTACTCCAGAATTTTTTTATACCGGAAGCAACTGGCACAGCTGCTCATCATTTTATATAAAGAAGAAGCTAGAAGATAACCCTTCTACATGTGAAACTGCAATTTCTGCATTTATTGGTGTTTTGATTTTCAAGGGGTCAACAAAGATCAAACAAATTTTAGCACATGATCTACAGTCAAATTTGCATGGCAGAGTTGTAGTATACTTTGGAGTATTTAGTAAGGCCAGATTTCTACAAATCTTATGCCTTCTTTTCCTCAAACACAAAGATGATCTATCTGAAAAACAATAACTAGAGACATTTTCAGCACCATAAGTCTTTGAAACATATTATTTTCATGTGCATAACACAACAGACGAAGTGTTATGACTCTGCAGGGGCATTTCATTTGACTCCTGATGCCTTTTTTTTAATTTATGATTGTATCTCTCAATCATGGTTGGTCTGTTGAACTCCTTAGCTAAATCGTGCTGTGCAGCTTTATACAAGTAGCTAACACCATCACAAATGCTTGTTATTTCTGGTTTTCTATGAGTTTTTTTCTTTATATAGGTTTGACTAGGTGATGCTCATCTGGTTGTAGATGTATTCTTGATTCAATAATTTTTTCTGAAGTGATATATTCGTTTTATACTAGTTGTCGAGCATTAGAATGCAAAACAGTGAAACTAACATTGCATTTTTACTTTGTGTAGAATTTGGCTTTCTGATAGGTGCAATTCAATGTGGTCAGTTTGGTTAGGCCTGTTGCATTCCTTAAAAGATCACTGAGTGTGTCTTTGAAGATGTAGCTTGCAGCTCTACATGCAGTTTTCCTTAAAATTATTTCTAAAATCAAATTGGATGTATTATCATTAATTTTGTTGATTGCAGATCCGATTTGAAATGAATATTGTAGATATGCCAATTTTTAAATGCTTGGCTAGTTTAGCTATATAAAACAGACACGTATTTTTCAAAGTTCCCTTTATATGGCTTTAATGTAATACTGATGATGATAAGGAATTCTGTGGTAATCCGCTATTCCTCTCTCCATATAATATTTTTTTTTCTTTGGACGATAAGTAAGTAGAGGTGTGAATTCTGTGGCTTAGCATCATAAAAGAATAGAGTGCCTGGAAGTCATTGGCACCTCTCCAACTAATATGTTCATGTTAGGGTGGGTTAAGATCACATAGATGTATTAGATTAAACTAACTTAGGATAGACCTAGGTTAGGTTAGACTAAATAAGATTAGGCCAGGTTGATGTTGATACTTATCCTTTTCTTGCTCTTCTTTGGTTGTGCATGTCTTGAATGTCTTAAAACAATGTCGTTATAAAGTTGGGATTTCCAGTGAAACCTAACAATGCATTTGAAATGTCACCAAAAATAGTATTTATCTTAATTTTTAGGCACCTGTAAGTTTATGGTGTTTTATATGTTTCTGAAAATGTCTTAAGTGTAGAATATGAGTATGTAGTTGGTATCTACATTGAAAATCAGTGGTAGATTTCAAGTTTGAGTTAAATTGGTACAATTTTAATTTTTTAGGCAGCTGTTTATGGTGTGGTATATGTTTCTGAAAATGTCTTAAGTGTAGAATATGGGAATGTAGTTGGTATCTAGATTGAAAATTAGTGGTACATTTCGAGTTTGAGTAAAAAATTGGTAAGATTTTAATTTTTAGGCAGCTGTAAGTTTATGGTGTGCTATATGTTTCTGAAAAAGACTTAAGTGTAGAATATATGAGTTTGTAGTTGGTATCTACATTGAAAATTAGTGGTGCATTTCGAGTTTGAGTAAAAAAATTGGTACAATTTTAGTTTTTTAGGCAAGTGTAAGTTTATGGTGTTGTATATGTTTCTGAAAATGTCTTAAGTGTACAATATGAGTTTGTAGTAGGTATCTACATTGAAAATCAGTGCTAGATTTCGAGTTTGGGTAAAATTGGTAGGATTTTAAGTTTTTAGGCAACTGTAAGTTTATGGTGTGGTATATGTTTCTGAAAATGTGTTCTATTCTATTCTAAGTGTAGAATATGAGAATGTAGTTGGTATCTAGATTGAAAATTAGTGGTACATTTCGAGTTTGAGTAAAAAATTGGTAAGATTTTAATTTTTAGGCAGCTGTAAGTTTATGGTGTGCTATATGTTTCTGAAAAAGACTTAAGTGTAGAATATATGAGTTTGTAGTTGGTATCTACATTGAAAATTAGTGGTGCATTTCGAGTTTGAGTAAAAAAATTGGTACAATTTTAGTTTTTTAGGCAAGTGTAAGTTTATGGTGTTGTATATGTTTCTGAAAATGTCTTAGGTGTAAAATATGAGTATCTAGTTGGTATCTCAATTCAAAATTAGTGGTACATTTCGAGTTTGAGTAAAATTGGTACAATTTTAATTTTTTAGGCATCTGTAAGTTTATGGTGCTGTATATGTTTCTCAAAATGGCTTAATTGTGGAATATGAGTATGTATTTGGTATCTACATTGAAAATTAGTGGTACATTTCGAGTTTGAGTAAAATTGGTACGATTTTAATTTTTTAGGCACGTGTAAGTTTATGGTGTGGCAAATGTTTCTGAAAATATCGCAAGTGTAGAATATGAGTATGTATTTGGTATCTACATTGGAAATTAGTGGTACATTTCGATTTTGAGTAAAAATGGTAAGATTTTAATCTTTTAGGTTTCTGTGGAATGATCAGGTGTAATGTCATAGGAAAGTAGGCTTTTTTTAGTTGGAATTTGTCGCTTTTATCTCGGTCTTGTGGGACTGTGTCAAAGTGGCTGTTTTCTGCCAGTAATGTTTCTTCCTACAATGGGAGACAATGCCTTTGGGCTTGCAATGGAATGTTGGGTCGACCCTTGATACAGCGTTTTCAGGATCGCCTGCAGTCGCTCGCTGATGCTGGCGTCAGCGTGTCGTTTGTTTGGGTTCCTGGTAACGTAGGTGTAAGCGGAAACGAACAAGCGAACACAGCTGCCAATTCTGCAATTTTATTATCTAATGTTTTTAGCACCATTGTTCCTCCAGGTGATGTTCCTGTTCACCTGCGCCGGGCTATTCTTTCGCGCAACAACGTGGCAACAAACTGAGAGCGGTCAAGTCCCTTCCTGTCCCCTGGCCTACTTCCTCGCGTGCATGTTGCCACGATGGGGTGGTTTAGCACGACTGCATATTGGGTGTTGCCGTTTTAGTCACCAGCATCTTTTACGTGGGGAACCCGCACCTCAATGTGCTTCGTGTAATGAGTCATTGACGTTGCATCATCTTTTATTTGAGTGCCACCTTTTTACTGTACTGTGTGCATTCCTGTGTCTGCCTACTGTCATCTCCACCCTTCTGGGCGACAACGCTGGTTCTTGTGACGGACTTTTTAATATGACTGCGGCTACGGGATGAACATAGGGTTTAATTTTATCTCGGGTTTTTACCTTTTACTGACTTGTGTTTTTAGTCTGGCTTTGGTAGCCTTCTTATGCTCTCCCTGGTTTTAACCCTTGTGTGGTACTCCTGTTTTAGTGGTTTTTATTTCATTGAATTTTTAGCTCTTTTATTTACCCTAGGGCGCTAATAACCTATGCAGTTGTGCGCCCTAAAGCCATACTACTACGGCTACCACTACCACTACCGCTACTACTGCTGCTGCTGCCGCCGCCGCCGCTGCCGCGAGGTGTCTGGATCACAACCAGATCCAGCTGAAATTAAGAAGGCTCACCCTGGAGACAAAAGCCAATGTAAACAGACCCAATGAATAAAACCTTATCCCTTCCCAGATTACCATACTTATGTAAAATGCTTGTGATGCTAATACACACAAGATGAAACTTCGTATCTCATGTTCTTATTGCCCTATAATCATTTGTATGCAGGAGGCCAAGATGTTTGCACAGGCTTACTTTGATATAGGAGATTACTAGGGATAGCATCTTTGGGACTGATTGCAGGACACATGTGGATAACAGTTGCATAACTACCAAATAGAGACCGAACTGCATTGGCGACTGCATGCGCCGCACATAACCTGTAGTAATGCGTTGGGGAACATGGCTGGATGCAGCAGTGTGCTATGCTGTGTATTGCAATATTGTTTTACAGGTAATTAATGCCTTTGATGATAGTGAATGTTCTTCAATCTCTTTACTAAAATGGACTGCATGAAGATTTGCAATTCATAAGAAGTTCTTTGTAGATATATTTATGACAGTAACAGATATTTGAAAACATTGAACATTGAAATGCCTCAAGCCCTGAAAGCTGTCAATGAACTTGTGCAAGCAATTAGTCAGAGACCCGTGACATCTGCTTTAGACCTTGTGAAAAAGAAAGTGAAGACAGTGTTTGGAAAATGTTGGATTTTCAATAATGCATGAAATACAAAATTTGGTACAAAAATAATTGCAGATGGATAATCTTACCCAATAGTCAATGATGTCTTATTTCTGTTTTGCTCCATTCATAGCATGTGATATGGAGCAAAGTTTTTCACAATATACTGTATTTATCTGAATGCAAGACAACCCCCATTTTTAAAACCTAAGTTTAGAATTTAGCATTATCATCTATATAAAAAGAAGACATAATTTATTGTTTAAACAAAATTCAAAGATTTGTCATATATTTTGAATTAACTAATGTACACTTAAGCTGATTAAGCCGATCACCACCGCCATGGCTGCCACCAACACCACCACCTCCTCCTCCTCCTCCTCCTCCTCCTCCTCCTCCTCCTCTTTAATTATATACTTATTTATTTAAATACTTAATTTGAATTTGCGTGGAAATTCATGTTTTTAGCAGTTGAGGAGAGAGGAGCATAGAAATGCATGGTATAGGTGCAAAGGTACAACATAACAGCAATGGTAGCAGCAGCATAACTGTAACGATGATAATGCATATGATTTTTGTGTTTAGACCACATACTTAATATAACACATCATAAATTATTTTTACTTAATTTGAATTTGTGCAGAAATTCACATTGTGAGCGGGAGCGATTGAGAAAGCAGAATGAAATGCATGGTCTATGTGGGATGATAAATAGTGATGGTGGCAGCATAGCATTAACGATGATTATGGATCCAATTTTTAATCAACATACTTAATATAGTATATCATAAAAGGTTTTACCTAATTCTAAATTATGCGTAAATTCATGTTTTGAGTGGAAGAGACGGAGAAGGCAGTGCAGAGAGGTGTGCAATGCATGCAATGGTAGCATAACTGAGCTACGGATGGTAGAACATGATGGTGGCAGCGACAGGTAACGACGATTATGGATGCTATTTTTTATTAACCTTTCTACTGCTAAGGTTTTTAATCTCTCTAAGGGGGGTCCAGGTGGACCCCATACAAAAATTATATTTTATATTGTCAAATTATTACACATTTAAATAGAACATACCATATCATTTTAAAATAACAATCTGAAACCACAACACTGTTTAGCAACAATAAAGTTCAAAATTAGAACTATCAGTTTCAGAAACAAATTAATTTCTTAAAATTCCAGTTTGAATGTCCATAGTTTATTTTATTTGTGTTTTTTCTCACTAAGTTAGGTATAAAAATTCAGTTTAAACATCAAAATACACTAGAGTTGTAGAAATTTATATTCAGTTCTTGTAATGTCCACAAGATATTACGCTCTGTTTTCTTGCAATGGGTTTCACAAACAAATTTATGGCATTTCTCACACTTTGTTCTTGTTTTTGTATAACTTTTCCTTGGACATAATTAGACCGGCCTTTCAGTTTCTGTCGTTCTTCTGGAACTTCTGAATCCTGCTCTTCAGAGATTAGGTGTTTCATTGCATTCGTAATCACTTTTTGTAGACCATCTAGAGTCTGTATTCTCTTCTTCATGTTTGGGCGACTAGCTCCTTTAAAGACTTACATTTCCAAATGGGGTTTTTCGTCTTTCAAATTATGAATGCATTTAGGGCTCCTACGTTGATCAAGTTCATAAAAGGAACATACAGCCATTTCCTGGTTTTAAGATTTATTGAATAATCATTGACTATTATATCCGTTGTATCTACAACACCTTTTGTTTGGTTATAATGGAGAATAATTTCTGGTTTGTGTTTTCGCTTTAATTTCCAATTACCTTGTCCTGGTGTTCAGTACTTAGCATAACTACGGCTTTTTTTAATTGGGGACATAGGAAACAATGGTCAATTCATCTTTGAAGGTAAACATAGAAGATTCAATTGGTTTGGATGGATTTGGCAGCATGACTTTGGGAACCTATGTCTTATTTTGTCTCAAGATGCCATATAATATCAAAACCCCGATTTATACATGAGTAATTTTGAGACACGCATCACTGAGGCATTCCCTCGTATATGCAAAAAGTGGTATAGGTATGTAGATGACATCATCGCTGTAGTTCCGGAGAAACTTGTAAACGATGCACTCAAACTTCTCAACTTGCAAAACAAATCTATTCAGTTCACTATAGAGATTGGGCAGGAAGGAGTCCTACCATTCCTAGACATCAAAACAATATGAACAGAAAAACAAAGCCTGACATTTGGAATACATATAAAATTCACAAACACAGATAACTACATAAAGTTTGATACTACAATCCCACAACACACAAATATGCAGTCCTGAACAGTTTAACTATACATTAGTACATATTTCCTTGGACAATAGTGAATACCAAAAAGAATATCAACAGATGCTCCAAAGAGCTACCAACAACTGCTTCCAAAATTGCAATAGACAAGAGAATACACAAATACAAAAAACTGAACCGCGTAGCTCCTTGACCAATCTCAGTTCAGAAAATTCACCTATAATCCTTGGGCACACACAAACTCCAGTAAATCCTCAGGAATTAGAACATTATCTTAGCTCCAAAAACTACTGCAGCATTAAAAAACTTCTATGCAAAAATTTAAAAGATCCTATCCCTGAAAACTAAAAAACCGGGAATTTATGAAATTAAATGCTCAGACCGTAACCTAGTATATATAAGAAGGACAAAGAGAAGTTTGGAAGCCAGATTAAAGGAACACATGAGAAACCTAAAATACAAGCAAACAGAGAAATCAGCAGTTGCCTATCATTTTTGGACATCAGGACACTGAATCACACCTAATATAAAGCTGTTAAAACCAGAATATAAACCCACAGAATTAGATATCTGCGAGAATATCTACATCATGAAGAAAAATAGCCATATCACCATACAGTAACCTTTGGAAGTTCATAGATTCAGCAACAGATGCCTCCACAAGTGATACACCACCACCCCCATAGTTGATGCCAATGAAACAAGATTTAGTCGGAATGAAGGGTTGAAAATGGGAACAATTGTTCCCAAAATCGGTTGCAGAAGGTAATTACTAAGTGATGTTTGTGTTACAAAAACTGACTTAAATTCCTTTGTTTTTAGCTCACATAATTTTTTTCTTTTATCTTTATTTTCCTGTCCTATGCAAACTAAAAATTTGACATATTAATGGAAACTTTTTCTGACAAGACTCCTCCTCTCAGCAAATTACATGGTGTGTGTTATTTTGCATACTGAAATATTAATTTGTCACCATCTTACGACCGCTTTGGCACGTTTGAAATTTTATAACTGAATACTTTATAAAACATAAATTATAAATGCTGTAAATAAAATGGGGAAATATACCTACCTCAAGTAGCAAACATTCCTTCCAAAATCAATATTTTCCTTCAAACGCCCACACTCAAATGCATCTGACTATAATATTTGAATACTATTATCAGAATTAGATTTATGAGGTGTAGGCACCTATTGCTTCACTTACTGTTTTTTAAACAGAGCATTTTAAACAAACAGCAAGTGAAGCAATAAATGTCTTCACCTCGACTTGCAAATTGAATTCAGTGGTGCTTCACTGTCTCTAAGTTTCTACATTATTACCCTACTATTATTAGGTTAAAGGATATATTTCGGTCATGCATTATTAATGTTTATATTATCTTAATATGGATATAAGGAAGCATTTATATATCTTTCCTGTTGGAAAGCCTTGCTAGATAGGAAGGAAATTAAAATTTTTTAGGCACAAAAACAAAAATAATTTTTTAGAAATGTTGAGTGAACTCAGCAAGATTACATTCGTTTATAGTTAATGATGCACTAATATGACATAAATACAAACTATGTGAGAATAGGACTCAAAAGTATCGAAAGGAAATGGATTTAGTGTATTATTCACTATATTGATGGGCATAAAATGCATTGTAAAAAGTAGTGGATGCCAGCGAATAAATCAATCACTGGCATATTAAACAGGGCACAATACAGTTGTGGATTATTACTTGAACATGAAACAACCTTACATCTAGCAGCGTTGCCAATTTCTTTGTTTTCAGCACTATACAGTGTTGCTATGTCTGTTGGCTGTTTAGAATTGTGCCTTTATCCTGATTCTCCATTCCTGATGACAAATGATAATCTCAAGGAATTAAAGACATTTGTTAATGTTCCATTTCAGGAAATACGTGTATGTATCTCATTTCATTTATAATTTATGTTTTATAAAGCATTCAGTTTTAAAATTTCAATCATGTTGCAGCAGTCATAAGATGGTGGCAAATTAAAATTTGCTATTCAAAATAAAACTAATCATTAATTTGCTGAAAGGAGGAGTTTTATCAAAAACAATTTTTATTAACATGTCAAATGTTATTTTTTTCAGGTCAGGAAAATAAAGATTTAAAAAAAAACAAAAACAAAAACAAAAACAGTGTGGGCTTTCACGAGATTCGATTCACCTTCAGACTTTTCTGGTATTCAGCAGAAACTTCTTTTAACTACTTCAGCTATTCTGGCCATAGGCATGACTGCTGTTGTAAGCAAAGCATCCAACACTAGCAGCATTTTACTTTAGATCCACTACTTAATCGAAACACAGTAAGAAAACATTTTCTGCAAGTTGAATTCACAATATTTTTCTGTTAGTTTACAATGATTGCTGAAATATTGGTTTCCAAAGCTGCGAGGTGCATTAATGGCTGCCAGCTGCCATGCCCTCTTGAACACACAGGGAAGGGAGGCATATGGCAAAGTTCATTCTAATACCACCTATGTAGGAATGTCTGAGAATTAGATAACCCAAAGCACACAAAAAGAAAGTGGGTATGTACTTTAGTGAAAGAGTGTACATCTGAAATACCTGTATCATTTTCAATAATAGACATAGAAATGCAAGCCATATCATTTTGCTGAAAACATCAAGAATAACAAAAACCTATCAGTGCGTCACTTTCAATAATGATGTAGCAGAGCTCTTATAATATTACTTTGATTAAAGCAATTTTGGGATAATATTATTAAGAGATAAAAACCATTTGTATCTAAATTATAACATCCGTGATTCAGCATAACTGATAGAAGTTATGCTGAAGTTGTTATAGAAAATAGCTGCAGCACAAATAGTGCAAGTCACCTATTACATTACCACTATGTGGTGTTATATGCTTCCAGTGTTAATGTGGAGTATGCATGGATTCCTAGTCACGTTGACTTGCCGGGGAATGAACTGGTGGATTTGGTAATAAAGATGGCAACCACAGAGCCCAGTATCAAAATTTCTTATGTAACATCAGAAGACTTTAAGCTTGTGCACAGAGTGGTGAAGAGTGGTCAGCTCTCTGCGGAAGCAAACTTGGAGTAGTGAAGGACCTTCCAATAAACTGGGTAACTTCCTCTCATCAATCTTGATGGGAGGAAGGATATTGGTTCATTTGCATATTGGCCACTGCAATTTTACACATAGTTTCCTTCTTAAAAGGGAATCTGTTCCTGTCTGTCTGCCAGCCATGTTTTACTAGTGTGTGTTCATTTAGCACATATTTGGGAATCTCTGCAACTGCCAGTCAGTCTTGCAGAGGTCCTGGTGGATAATAACCAAGCAGTAGATAAGATTTACCAATTTTTACCAAAGGTAACCTTTCAATTGAGGATTTAGTTATGTTTATCCCTGTTTTTGCATCACTTTTCTAAATATCTTTCTAAATTCACTTATCTGTAGCTTTTGCCATGATAATCTTTGTATACATTGATTTTATACTTAGCTTTTGTTAATATTTATTTTTATGATATTTTTTTTATTAATCTTTGTCACTGACTTTTGACCTTGTAGTTGAGCACCCTGAAACACTAATCATCGTGATCACCACTGTGTTGTAATAAGAGTAATGGTCAAGCTGTACAGTCACAATCAGAAGAATCAAGTGGCGCTGATATCAATGTTTAGATATGCCACATACCTACCGCAGAGACACCTGAGAGCGGCTTACAAATTGACATGCTCCGGTAGCTCATAGCCAGCACAAACCAAATATTATAAACCTGATGACAGATGGTCCAGATCAAATGAAGAAAATTATCTTCCCAATTGAAGCACCACTATCAACATGTCTACGCTAGATCTTGAAGATTCCTTCTCAGTTAAAGGTGTTATGGTAATGCAATGCATACTCTCTTGCCAATTTATCAGCTCTACAGCTTTCAACAGTGCTTTAATGCATAAAAGTTATAAAACAAAACTCATGCTCAAATTGAAAAATGGAAGAGAAAACCCAGATTTAAACATTTCATTAACAATAATCATATTCTCTCCCACATTTGCATTGTTAAGGCCATCACTGCGTACCGGGTGAATATGGCACCTTGTGTACGAGTGTGAGTGTCTGGACTGTGATAGATACGGAAGTTGTCCGTTCACATTTATGTTTTGATTTCATACCAATTATTTTAAAAATTCATCCCACCCATCTGGCTATGCTACTGTAATTTTATGATGCCAGAAATTCTCCAAGCTGTTTCACTGCTACAGAGATGGGATGGAAAACAACACTACTGGGCAAAAGTTCTGCATCGGAATTAACATTGCTAATAACTGAATTTCATTTTATTCCATTCAGAAATTGCATTTGTTTAACTTGTGCTGAATATACTAAGTATATTCTGAAACCAGCACTGAATTTTGGTTAGTTACATTTAAAATTTTTCTAACACACACGGCACTAGAACCAGCACTGAAGTTTGGTTAGTTATACATATTTCTAATAGACATACAACAGCGCTTAATATTATATACAGCATTACGACATGACTATTTCGATGCAATTAACTATACTGCGCAATCACAGGGGATTTTCCATATTTGATTTTTCATAACTATAGCAAATACTACAGTCCCCTTCATCACACATGTTCGTATTTTTCACAAAAGTAAATACTCATGTTCTCTTAGCGTGTAAAGGGCATTCTTGCATAGAGGGTATGAGAATAACATTAAGTCATACTATGCTCCTTTGCTGTTCAGAGGTAATGGCAACCATATGCCCAACTCACAGAGCCCACCTCAGCAATCATTGTAAACTAATGGGCAAATATTATAAATGTGATTTCAATGCATCTGTAGAAATTGAGCTGGTATTGTGTTTCGATTAAGTAGTGTAGCAGAAGTAAGAATGACTCCAGTGTTGAGTACTCTACTTACAAACGTAACCATAATTAGCAAGGCTATGTGCAACTGATTAGGATAGCTGAAGCCATTGAAACATGACACTAGTACACAACAAAGGAGTCACAAAGTGGATTGATTACCTTTGAGTCTTTTTTTTTTTTTCTCTCTTTTTTTTTAACGGAACCGCTTATTTGTGTAACTTATTTGAAATATAACATTTTACAATTTAATGGAGCCTCGTTTTGATAAGAGAAGCAAACTTTATACTTACAAGTTACAAGTAATAGCGTTGTAATATTGCCGTCCTCTTGCATACAAACGCTTTATACCGTTCAAATTTTACAACTGAATGTTTTATAAAATATTAATTGCAAATAAAACAGGAAAACACGCCTACCTCAACAGTCAATCATTCCTCCTAAAATGAATATTATTTCCTATCAATATCGACATTCAACGGCATCTGTATGAACCTTGAATTTTATTACCATGCTAAAGAAATACTTCGGTATGCATTGTCAATGTTTAGTTATTCCACAGTGGATCCAAAGAAACATATCTTCATGTTGTAAAGTCTCGCTTGACAAGAAGGAAATTAAAATGTTTCAGGCACCAGACCTGAAAATAATTATTTTAGAAATTTTGAGTGAACTCGGCATGATTACATTCCTTGTATATTTAACCATGCATTATGCAATACAAATAAAATACTATGTGAGAATATTACTCGTAGTATTCAAAGCACATAACATAGACGATGAATTAAAAACATAAAAGACGACATTAATGGTTAAAAAAGCATTCCTAAATATACCGGACTCCAACGAATAAAGTATTAAATGGTGTATTAAACAACACAATGGAGCTGTAATTAGCTGAATGTCTAGAATAGTGCCTTTAATCTTATTCTCCATTCCTGATAATAACAATCTCGAAGTATTAAATAGATTGTTATTGTTCAATGTCAAAAAATA